>JANIVQ010000008.1:0-382969 GCA_030555925.1 Insectozyma xiaguanensis | reverse complement strand
GGTTTTATCTGAGACCCAGTGCATCAGGTGATACCTCACTGTGACTGGCCCTGCTTTTGAGTGCTTCAGCCGATGTCTCCCTATCTATTTCGGTCCTTGATGATGGATTGTGAAGAAGAACATGTGTTGCACAAATAATTTTTTTTGATATAAATTTTTTTGGTATAAATTTTTTTGCACCTACTTTCTTAACTATGGGAACTTCTTAACTATGGGTGATTACGTAAGCAACTTTTGTTTTTTTGGCATGTTCCACAGACACAAATACAATGTTTACAGTTTGTAGTCAAGAGATTACCACGCTACAACCCATTTAGAGAGCATTACAGTGGCTAAAAAATGTAAATATACCCTCAAACACTGCTCTGGACCATTTTACTGAAGAATCGCGTTGTTTATTTCTTGATATGCTTGTTTGTCACAAATACAAAAACAACCTTTACCAAGAGATTACTACGCAACAAGCTACTCTGAGAGCAGTATTCTACCTTAAGTATGTAGATACAGCCTCTCCACTACTTTTTAACTTTTTTACTAACAAAATTTCCCAGATTTTACCAAAAATTTTCTAGGTCACGTGACCTCGCAGGTTTTTTGATTACGTAAGCAAGCACGTGATGCGGCACGTGACTGGTTTTTTAACTACTGTAAAAAAAAAAAGTTAGTAGGATGGAATGATGACAAAAAAAAAAAATAAAAAAATAGTATCAGACCTTGTTTTATCTCCGTACTTAAAATATACGAAAATATAAATTTATTTTGTTACGATCAGGTTACCAGGAAACTGATGACAAATAGAAAAAGCAGAAGGTCAACGACTAATCATTGAATCTACTATTGAAAGTATCAAAAGTGAATATAATATCGAGATCAAGTATTTTCTAGTAAGTTTATGTACTCTACAATTATAGATCAAGTTATACCATAACAATTTTAGATGAGTTTTCTGTAAAGGTTTTGGTTGTTTGTAAATCCGTACATATTTCATTAAAACAATATTATATTTGTATGTATTTTACTTGTTCAACAGGTAATGTAATAATTCGTTCTATCATATATTGATTATATATAATTTGTATTATAATTTAATGTATTTTTAAAACTAAAAAATTAATTACAACAAAACAACATGGAAGTTTCTAGTTAACTCCCATAAGTTATAGAAATTATAGTATATGTGCAACAGAATTATAGAATTCAATGAGTGATAGTTGATACTAAAACGTGAGGTTCTTTTAGTATAGACTTACCATTAATAAATAACAAACAGTATTTTTTGAGCTCGAACCTGAGGTATAATTAGTTGACTATATTAATCTGTAACGCGGACTTGAAAAAATTAGTGAACATCAAATTTGACTGAGACCTTACTGCCGTCCTAAAATCTAGATCAATGCAACTAGCGGATGATGCTTAACAAACTAATAAAGTTGCAACCAAGTTAATTAAAAAATTGCAAAGCTTCATAAAATTTCCATGATAAAAAAGAACCATCTAGCTATTCAAACTTTTAAGCTACCAAAATCTGTTAGTGACTATTTCCGAGCCTCTATCACATCACGAATTAAACTGTACCTTGCTTTGCTGATATTTGAGATTTGTTATTTTCTCCAACAATTTTAATTGTAAATTATCAGAACTATGTTATATCTCTCGATATGGTTATTCACCTTCTTCATATAGTTTAAGCAAGTTCTATTATTGTACCATGCCAAATTATATATCTATACAAAATTGATTGCAGGTATCATTTCCAAACAATTCAGTCCCATGTCAAATAGTATTTTTTAATCGAAACTATAGAAAATTTGAATAGCCTGCTTAATTGATTCTTATCTTATACAGTTGTATTTTTAAACTTGAGATCTTCAAATGTCAATACACAATAATAAACTTTGAGAATTATTAACTAACAAACCAAACATTTTAATACATGTGCATAAAAGCTGAACTTTACTTCAAAATTATAAAGCCAAACACTGTATTATTTGGTAATAAAGGTTAAGTTTTACCTGATAGCGCTTTGCTGTAGATGCGACAGATTGCAAATTTGCACTATTACTAATCAAATAAAGAGCTCGATGCTTAAATGATTGAAATGCGATTATCATCAAATTATGAAGGGCATGATTAACTCTTTTGGCCAATTATTTTGTTAAATTTCCTGATGACATTATTTTACAATTCCTATACTATTTGCCATTTGATTATATACTAGATTTTTTATTATAGTTTTCCACACCGCTCAGAATTTTAATATTCAACAGCTATTACAATAACAAAAAATTGCATTTTATCATATCATCGATTAAAGGAAGTTATTTTCTGACAGTCCCTATATTGAAAAGAACATTTATTGTGTTTAAAAGCTATTCAATAATAGAATAAATTCTTGATTTTAGAAATGCTTTCATTCCACGTAAATTGATTATTGTGTCTGATGGTGTTGATTTAAACTTGTACAAATTCTTGACTGTTTACCAGCAATGGCTTAAAAGTATTACTCAAATTGAAATCATACTTGAGAATTATTTGAATTTAACAATAGAAAACTTTAATTCAATTTTCAGTTTTGACAACTTAACAAAGTTGCAATTTTTCAAAGTTGAATTAAATAAGATGGTTTTGAAATTTAATCGGTCGCAATTAGAAATACATGGGTTAGAAGAATTGGTTATTTTAGGTCATGGTTTAAATGACCGGAGCAAAATTAAATTTCCTAATAACTTGAAAAAATTGGACATTCCATGGAACAATGGTGTCGATCCAGGCACATTTAATATTCCAAATTTTGTAAATAAAATATTTTTCAATAAGTCGAATATTGCTGATATTAAACAACTTCAAAAATCATTTTGCAAGAATAAAAAATTCATGTATCCCAAATATTCAAACCTGTTACTTGCTAAAGATAATGAGTAATTACAATCAATTGGTAATCAACTATTGGATATTGGTTTTAAACATATTTTAATTGGGTTGTAATGACATAACCATAAAAACTTACTCAAACATCACATCATTTGTGGCAAGCCCAATTAATTACACTTATGTACATCAGCAATTCTTATATAGTTACTCTATGTAGTTCTGACCAGCTTATACTGCTTATTGGTTGTTTATTTATTGAAGTTTAATGGTTTTGAATTGGTGTAAAGAACTTGTGAATTTCAGAGTACGGCAAAGCTATGTCAAAAATTTTGATTAACTCTAGCTATATCTTAAGTAAATTTTGCTGAGGAGGTTAAAAGTAATATATAGCGGTATATTTAGTAATTTAAGACAGCTGCAATCTATTTAGAGTGGTTTTTATCATGTTTACGGTTGTTCCTTAATTTTTTTATTAAACGACACAAAATCAAAGTTCAGGAAACCATCAAATGGCAGAACGAAAATAAAACAAACTCTCAGAAATACACTCAGATTTAGTATCAAATTAAAGAAAAAGGTAAAGGTAGTACTATTTGTATGAGCTGCTAATTTGAATTTTAAATTGTCAAGGAGATACAATGAAAATAATGAAATCATTACTTTCAGTTTCAAAATCAAAGCTGGTTATATAGAAATTCATCTATTTAACCATTTGATGACACTTTCTTTTGCAAATCGACTTAAATAAGCTATTAGACAGCTTAATATAGCCATACACGTGATACTCGCGTGGATTGAAAGTTTATGCAAAAAATAAAAGATATGCGGACCAATTTTATTTCGATCTGTGTATCACAAGTTCTTCTTCACAAATCCATCATTCAAGCTTCATTAAATTAAATAGTTATAGCAGTATACTATTTAATCAACGAGTACTATAATCTCAGCCATAATTGTCAGTTTAGTAATCATTTCAATCAGAATTGAACAAATCCAATTTCAATTTTTTAAAATGTATGTTTGCTGATCATTCATGACCTTCAACTTGTTAAATATAATGAGGAGTCTCATAAAAGTGCTTGTCAACTGTTAGCGGTTAGTTTCAAGCATATTCTAATTGGGTTCTATAGTCACAACATTGACAGTTTAAAAATTCTTTCGCAAACATCACGTCAATCGTTCTAAACAGCGAAAACCCAATTCAATATACATCAACAATTAATATATAGTAGCTCTATGTAGTTTTTACCAGCTTATACTGCTTAAAATTATTTAATTATTGAAGTTTAGATGCATTTGGGTTTGTGAAGGAACTTGTGAATTTCCAATATACAGCGAAGCTATTTCAAAATTTTTCAATATTTCTAGCAAGACTTTTGATAAAATATACTAGCATGTCTGGAAAGAATATCTAAGAACATATCTCATAACTTATGACAGCTGCAATGATCTTGGAGTTGGTTTTACCGCAATTAAAGTTGATTTAAATGTGAAAATAGAGAAAATGCTTTATTTGACTCAAATAACTATCAGGATACCAATTTTAAGCAATAAAACCTATTGATATTGTGTATTTACTCAATTCTATAGCAGATTTTAGTTGGAAACAGCTGTATTTAATTTTTGTGTAAAATGTCACAAAACCAAAGTTTAGAAGACCACTTAATGGCTGAACGAAAATAAAACAAATTCAGAGAAACAACTTCAAAACTAGTATCAAATTATAAAGAATGATGAAGTGAGTATAATTTTTATGCGACACTGTTTCGTATCTTAGATATTGAAGGAGATACATTTAAAACCATGAAACTACTTCTGTAAGTGTCCAAATAGCCAATTTCAGGTACCGATTTAATGGATTATAAGCGATGAATTTATATTATAATAATAACAATCGTAAAATGACCAAAATAATCAGTGAAATTATCATTTAGTAGTAATTTTTGTTAAAGTCACGTGCCACAAAATGGGTGCAAAAAAGTCAATTTCCTCATACCAAATTTTTTTATTTCTGTGTATCACAAGTTCTTCTTCACAAATCCATCATTCAAGCTTCAATAAGATAAATAATCATAGCAGTATACTAGTAAATCAACTTATAATGTAATCTCAATCATAATTAACAATTTCTCAATCATTTTAACCAACATTGAACAAATTCAAGCGGAATATTACAAATATTTCAATTTTTAAATACTCATTAACCGATGTTGGTCCAATAAAGTCAGGTATTACAATTAAACACTTGTGGTGGTGATTCTATTGTGGGTTGAAACATATTTAAATTGCTGTATAATTTCTCAATAGTGATGATAGTTTCATAAGTCCCAATCGAACATCACATACTTTGTTTTCAACCCATCAACTGATAAACTTAAAGATAAATATACATAGGCGATTGGTATATACTATCTCTATGTAGTTTTGACCAGCTTATACTGCTTATGGATTGTTTATTTACTGAAATTTGGATTTTTTGGATTTGTGTAAGAACTTGGGAAATTTAAAGAAGGGCGAAGCTATGTCAAAATTTTTCAAGATTTCAGGGAAACCTTTAGTAAATTTAACAAACATAATCAAAACTAATGTTTGAAGCTATATTGAGTTACTTATAAGCTCTACAATTCATGTTGAGTGGTTTCTATCCTGTTTACAGTTGATTTACACGTGAAAAACTGAAAAACAATGGTATCAGCTGAAATAACTTTTAAAATGCCATTTTTAAGCAGTAATACCCGTTGAAATTATCGATCACTTATTTCTATAGCATTTTTCAATTGAAAAGAAGTGTTTCAATGTGTTTCAAATTTTTGTGTAAAATGACACAAAACCAAAAGTTCAAAAAACTGCCAGATTCAAAGTCGACTTTAAAATAAATCTAAAACCATACTTTCAGCAATAGTTTTAGATAAAATAAAATGTTAAAGTGAGTATTATTTATATGAGTTACTTCTTTGTATTCATAATTTTGAAAAAAATACATTAAACACTATTAAAACGCTACTGTGAGTATTGAAAACATCACTCAGTAAATATGTTGCAAACTGAACAGCTATATTATGATTAGCTCGGCGGCGAATTGATCTTAATGAGTTGTTAAATTACTGATTAAAAAAATTCTAACTAATTTACATGTTCGTATCGCTCAGTTGGGCAACATAAACCGCATTCCTATTACAGAGATATATTGATATCTATAAACATAGGTATTCGGTTCTCCACTTACTCAGAAATGTTATATATATATTATTTTGCGTCGATTTTAATGCTCTTTCATATCTATTGTGGAAACAATCAATAAATGAGTTTATTATCTAATAGCTTCTCAATTTCATTTTTAACTAATACCTCGAGTTTGTATAAATGAAATGGCCTTATTACCAATAGAGTCTAACACGGCTTAGCATTGACAACCTGTAACATTATTATGAACATTTGCATTTCTTGTTCATTCAATAAATAATTTAAGGAGTTCTCAAGTTCAATTTTGACGAACCAATAATAGCACTCAAATAATTATATTTGATTTATATACAAAATTTTAAATGATTTTATACCAGTTGAGTTTCACTGATTTCGACAAGGCACATGTAGCTTTATAATCAGGTTTGATATCCACACAAATAATTGATCTAGACTAACACATTTATTGAGAAACACACCACAGCATCACAACTAGTATTTAGATATTCTGTAGATTTGATAAATAAATGGTTTGAACATTGAAACATTATCTTCTCATTTGAATCTGGTAGATCTGGCGAGTCGAGTAAATCTCAAGATTCTTAAATTGTGAGTGATTTTAATAATATATTTGTTAATATTAAGTGTAATTTAAATCTATAGTATTATTCTTCAATCCATTGAACAGCAAGTAGTTGACATTACGACACATCCAGAACCCCAGATTTCTTTTGAGTGTGCTAATCTTTATGTCAGCATCAAATTCCACGGGATATCAGAATTATAAGGGCAATAAATCAATCATAGTTACGCCTTGACTTGATTATATAGACAACCATAAATAAAGTATAAGTGTACACTAAGTAAAGAATTTTTATTCAACATACGTCCCAAGTTATACACTCAATTTTATTGCTGCAAGAAAAATCTTTTCAAATTCAAACATTCTTTATTATTCAGTAGCTTTTGATTTGGTAATTACCATATATGATATTGATAATGTTATGCTATATTGTTACAATTCAAGCTACCAAGTTCAAGATTTAATCAATTTTGTAACTGATTTCTTTGTTTACATTTCAACCTAAAACAGAAGATGGTTAATTTATTTGATACAAACAGTTGTAAAAACTTTAAAAAACTTGAATCTTAAATTCAATTGTCAACCCATATCTATTATGAATAACGAGTCTATGTTGACTCCAACTAAGAAACTAAGAGAACTTTGTTTGAATTCACCAACAAATGAATTTAAACATAATTCTCGTTTTGATCTACATCAAACTTCACCCACGACATCAACCATGTTAAACAAAGGATTTCTGCAAAAGCTTACAAATAATGTCATGAATGAATTAAATTCAAGGGCAATGGAAATTTCTCAAGTCATTGATACAAATCAAGATCATACAAGTAAACGTAGAAATAAACGATATAGTGGTGTCCACATGAATAGATTCAAACAAATGGATAGTATATCACAACATTATTCAGTAATGAACAATAGGATTCAAACTCCAAGTCCACAGAAATTAGATGCATCAATTGATATTGATGAAGAATCAGCATCGAAAAGAAGACGTACTTTGAATGGAAATGATGAAATTATGGCAATACCAATTAAAATAAACCATCAAGAAAATAAAATCAGTCCAATAAGGAAGATATCACCTTCTAAAGGTTCAATGAATTTGAGTTCATATTTAAGACAAACTACTGATCAAGGTTCACCAAATAAAGAAATTTCAAATATGGCATTTATAAAACCATTCCCACCAAGTTATAAACTTCGGAAAAGTTCATTAGAATTAGCTGGTGTATCCAACAAATCATCAATACCTGATCTACAAAAGAAATCAAGTATACCTCAATTACAAAGAAAATCAAGTATACCTCAATTACAAAAGAAATCAAGTATACCACATTTACAAAAGAAACCAAGTATACCACACTTACAACGGAAATCAAGTATACCCCAATTGCAAAAACAACCAAGTGTATCGCAATTACAAAAGAAACCAAGCATACCTCAGATACAAAGAAAATCGAGTATACCTCAATTATCCAAATTGCAAAATTCAAACTCACAACCTTTCCAGTCACATTTAGTACAACAACAATCATCTATACCCAATCTTTCAAAAATTAGTCCATCTAAATCATTTTCAACCAGATCATCTTCATCAAATGTTGATTCTAGAATTCTAAATAAATCTACCAATTTACCACATTTACCAAAATCAAAATCCATTACAATACCACAACCATTTTCATTATATAACAAACCAACTATTTCATCATCACAGAAATCATTGAGTAAATTTCAAAAATTTAAAGAAAAATTTAGTTAAATAGTTAACAACATATATATTTCAATTCTAATAAATGTTTGCTTGAACTTTAATATCACCACCAATTGTAATGTTTTGTGATGCTTGCCATTTATCTTTTTGGTTTAATAAAATCATTGAGTTGACGTGACCAGGTTCAACACACAACATATTCAAATAACCATCTTTTGGTTCAAAATCAGCCATACCTTTTGATTTATTAATCCAAGGATTCCAAACAACAGAATCAGGTAAATTAGATCTTTTTAAATTATATAATACTTTCCCTTTATCAATAACTTGAATAATTTTTTCTTGATTAATATTTTTATAAATTCTATCAAATTCTTCATTAAAAGTAATTGCTGGAGCTTTTTCAACATACAGTTCATTAATCAATTGATCAAAACAATTTTGATCAATCAAATTACTAACCAAAGTATCAGTTATATCGTTGATTTTATAATAAGTATGGAATAACCAATTAAATTCAAATGGTTCATTACCAGTATTTTCAATTTCAATCTTTGTAGTTAAATCATTTGATGATAAACTGATTGAATAGATTAAAGTAAAATCATAATTCCAAACTTCCTTAACTTCAGGGGCCAAATTTTCTGGTCCTAAACCAAATTGTATTGTAATTGGATTTGATTCTGAAGTTTGACCTAAAAATTCCCATGTTGAATTTCTTGCAAATCCGTGTTGAGGTAATTTGAAAGTTGGGTGAGATTCATTCTTTTGTTTACCAAAAATTGGAAATACTAATGGTATACCACCCCTAACAGGTTTTGAACCATCTAATTTGGCAGCTTCGGATAACCATAATTTTTCTTCACCATTGAGTTTCCATGATATGATAGATGCACCATATTTCAATACAGTAACTTCATTCGCACCATCTTGAATAATGACTTTATCATCTAATTCTTCAACTGGCATTTTAAAAGTTGAATAATTTATAAAATTTATAAATTTGTTTGTAAATTGCAACGTTGTTAAACAACTTCGTGTAGATTTGATCAAATATTTATAATGTAGCAGCAACAACATACATACATACTAATGATGACGACGATAAACAATACAAAAGAATATGACTGAGGTGTAGTAAAAGTTGAAGAACAATCGTTTAAATGGAATGTTGAACAAAAATTTATACTGGTTGCATTATTTTACTTAACATTTTGGTGCTGAATAAGGCCATCCTTACTCCTGGCCAATTTATCACTGTATTACATAATATATGGCAGTTAAATTATGTAATAGTTTTTAGTTTTTGTGTAATTGTTTCTTTTCTTACATTCCTGTAATTTTTTGGAGGTAGTCGCTACCGCATGGCCAGCAGTAGGGGCACAGGTTAGTTAATATTATACTAATTATAATTATATAATCAGTTAAAATTACTATCAGTTACAATAACGACAATAACACTACATTTTATTTCTCTAGAGCAAAATGCTCAATCAGCGTGAATCAGTTAAAAATGCGGTTAGCTAGGCTAAAATATAAAACCTTGTCTTACACACCATAGCCCCACAGAATCTACAAAATCTATATTGTTTTTAAGTTCACGGAACCGACCAATCAACCTATTTCTTCGATTTTAACCGAGATGAAACAACAACTAGTAATTAAACATTCATCTCGATGAAAATAAAAAATTTAACTTTTTTTACGCCATGTTATCCATAGTTGTTTTAAGTTAATTTGCCAAATTTTTCGTCTACTAATTCATCATTTAGTATTATTGCTCATCATTGATCTTCTTCCTCCCCCTATTTCTCTTTAAACGTCAGTTTCAGTTTCAGTTTTTAAGTTTCTTTTTTTTTTTTTTCTGTTTAAAAAATGTCAAAATTTTTTATTTTATTTTTTAAAATCATTCAGAACAATTTTTATTATATATTATATTATAGTTACAACATAACAACAATCAAATAATCATCCACTTACAATCACTACCACACTTTATTGTTATTGGAATCAACATATCATACACACACTCGGGTACTCAGATATATACATAGCACACTTAATCTATTACTACTAAACCATCATCATCATCACATTTTGTTTCTCCTTTTTTTTCCCAAGTGTTTTTCTTTTTTTTTTTGTGGTTACTTGATTAATTACAAACTTTGATTTCAATTGTATATATCCTTTTGTTCCTGTGTTTCTGGTTCTTTAGTTTGATTTGAGATTCAACTACTATTACTTTATATTGTATCATCGATTATTATCAACAGCAGCATCCGTCATCTTCCATTATCCATTATCCGTTATCCATTACCGATTATTCATTAGTAAAAAGTTATTCACACTTGAAAATGGCATTGATGAATCTGAATTTTATTAAACTTCCTTATTCATTGTTTTACAAGTATTTTCTTTCTGAAAAATCACCACAATCAAACTTATCTGACTTAAAATTTGATACAAACATTAATATTAATATTAACAAATTAAAGCATCATCGTTGGACTAAAGGTGAAGTATTACATTATGGATTTTTATCATCAATTTTATTATTTGTTTTCTTTTTAAATTCAACAAGTTTTTTAATTAAATTACCAATAGCTATTTTGTTTTCATTATGCTTCTTGATACCTTTAACATCACAATTTTTCATTCATGCATTACCAATTTTTACATGGTTGGCCTTTTATTTCACTTGTTCAAAAATCCCACATTCTTGGAAACCAGCCATTTCAGTTAAAGTTTTACCAGCAATGGAAACTATATTGTATGGTGATAACTTATCAAATGTATTGGCCACTATCACCAATCAAGTACTAGATATTTTGGCATGGTTACCTTATGGTATTTTACATTTTGGTGCTCCATTTGTTGTTGCCATCATTATATTTGTATTTGCACCACCAACTTCACTTCGTTCTTTTGGTTTTGCTTTTGGTTATATGAATTTGTTTGGTGTTTTCATTCAAATGATATTTCCTGCTGCTCCACCTTGGTATAAGAATTTATATGGATTGGAACCAGCTAATTATTCAATGCATGGTTCACCCGGTGGATTAGGTAGAATCGACACTTTATTGGGGATAAACACTTATACACAAGGATTTTCAAACTCACCAGTCATATTTGGTGCTTTCCCATCATTACATTCTGGTTGTTGTATAATGGAAGTTCTATTTTTATGTTGGTTATTTCCAAAATTAAAAACTGTTTGGTGTATGTATGCAAGTTGGTTATGGTGGAGTACCATGTATTTAACACATCATTATTTTGTTGATTTAATTGGTGGTGCTATTTTATCCTTAATTGTTTTTGAATTTACAAGATATAAATATTTACCAAAAGTTAAAAGTAATAAATTTTGTCGTTGGTCATATACTGAAATTACAACAATTAATATCAATCAAATAGATCCCTTGACAAATCATTATGTATCTATCAATGGAGTTGATGATGAAGAAAATTCATTTTATACACGAATAAATTATTTGAATCCAATCATTATGTCATCATCAAACCCCGAACAATTACAACAACAACAGCAAGAACACCAAGAACAGAAATCACAAGTAAAAAATAATGAAACTTTTGAAATGTCAAATATTCCTCGTTCAAGACAAACATCAAAAGTCAATGTTTCACTTGTAAATAATAGAATTGAAGATGAAAATGATGGAAATGAATCAGCAACTTCAAATTCTCCATCAGTTTTTGAAGAAGAAAACCAACAACTATATCTAGCTTCTTCAGCTACGTCATTGGAAGATTTGGCATCTTCAAGTAATCTCAATCCAATAATGAAACAAGCACGAGCAAAAAATTAACTACAACAACAACAATAACAACAATAATAATAATTAATATAATAATAATTAGATGAATTCAAGTTCACGTCAGTTTTAGATTTTTGTATTTACAGTTTTTTCTTCATAATTTTTATTTTGGTTCAATAATTTTATTTCATATAACTAATAATTAATTTTTAATACACACATTTTTTAATCTATCGATAAATTTAATAATAAATTAGCCAGCTTGGTAAAGAATTAGATTTATTTGAATTACATTATCAAGCATTTATTTTATTTTTTCTCTTTTTTAAATCATGCAACATGAAAGATTTTATAATTATGTCAAATAGTGATTTGTTCTTTGAATCATTACATATAATTACCATATAATCATAAAATTGAGATTGTATGATCTCATATCTACGCTTGGGTGTTTTCACTTGAAAACTGGCGCAGTAGGTCAGTGGAGGTAATCATCTTGAAATCCAAGAAATGAACTACATTCTTTTTTTTTTTTTTTTTTTTGTTTTGGTTGCAAAATAATATTTACCACCATAGATGTACACGATAATCTTTAATTTGCAAGGAATTTTGAATAATCAGGAGAGACCAAGACTATTCCTATGAGATTAAAATTGATTTTAAAAATGTTGGTACTTAAATAACTCGAAAGATTTCAATTAATTCATCACACAAAATGAAATTGTTTCAAATTATTACCATGTTGTTATCTACAACATTTATTCAAGCAACGTTTTTTAATTTTGATTCTCGATTAGAAGAGACAGATTCAAAAAGTGATCAAGTTTTCGCAGTTTTGAAATCGCAATTAAATGAAGTTTCAACTATATCAATCGATGAAAATGGTCAATTATTATTGAAAAATGATAAATTGGAAATTATCCCAAATTTAATAATGTATTATGATGATTCACAAAAAGAAATTATTAAATTTAAAATCATAGATAATTTAGTTATTGAGCAAGTTGCAAATACAGATAAAGATCAATCATTTAATTTGGATTCAAGATTTTTAAATGAAGTTAATAATGTATACTATTTGGATAATCAATTGAAATTTATTAGAAGATTTGACGATGGACCACTGTTTGGTGAACCAAATAATGGGCCAGTTTTTGATGACCCACAAACTGATGTTGAACCAAAACCAAGACCAACAATGGAGGAACTTAGAGAAGAAGCATTACGTAGACAACAAGAAGAACAGAATGAACCACAATTTGATGATCCAAAACCAACAATTGATGATCCAAAACCAACAATTGATGATCCAAAACCAATTGATGATCCAAAACCAAATCCCGAAGTTGATGAGCCAAAATTTGATGAGCCAAAGTTCGATGATCCAAAGTTCGATGATCCAAACCCAGAACCTACAGTTGATGAGCCAAAACCTAAGTTACCAGATATTGGAGAACCAAAATTCGATGAACCAAAATTTGATGATCCACAATTTGATGACCCTAACCCAAAACCTACAATTGATGATCCAAAACCTGAAACACCAGATATTGGAGAACCAAAATTCGATGATCCAGATGTTAGTGATTTATTTCCAACACCTACAATTGATGAAAATGGAACTGAAACATCAAATTTGGAAGAAGAAGATCCGATTGATGAACAAGACTTAACTGATGAACAAGACTTAACTGATGAACAAGACTTAACTGACCCAGTTACACCGGTGTTTAATGATCCTATTGATGATGAAACTCCAATTGATCCTAAAGAAACCGAATTACCAGATGAAACTGAAGATGTAATTGATCCACAAAAATCAACTGACCCAGTTACACCAGTGTTTAATGATCCTATTGATGAAGTAACACCCGTTGATCCTAAAGAAACTGATGAAACTGAAGATGTAATTGATCCACAAGAATCAACTGACCCAGTTACACCAGTGTTTAATGATCCCATTGATGAAGAAATTGATGAAACTGAAGAAGAAGAAGAAGATTTAACAGATCCTCAAGAATCAGATGAGCCAATATGGCCAGATTCTGAAAATCCCATTGATGAAGAAGATCCCGATGAAACAACAGAACCAACTAAAACAGAAGATCATGATGAAACAAAAGATTCAACTGAAACAAAAGAACCAATAGAAGTAGATGAACCAATAGAAGTTGAAGAACCAATTGAAACAGAAGATTCAGTTGAAACAGAAGATCCAGTTGAAACAGAAGACCCGGCTGAAACAGAAGACCCGGTTAAAACAGAAGAGTCAGTTGAAACAGAAAAACCAGACGAGGTAATAAAGCCAATTGATCCTCAAACATCTACTGAAACAGAAGAACCAGTTGAAATAGAAGAACCAGTTGAAACAGAAAAACCAGACGAGGTAATAAAGCCAATTGATCCTAAAACATCTACTGAAACAGAAGAACCAGTTAAAACAGAAAACCCAGTTGAAATAGAAGAACCGGTTGAAACAGAAGAACCAGTTAAAACAGAAGAACCAATTGAGACGGAAAAACCAGATGATATAATAGATCCAACTGAATTACCAACACCAATTGATACCGAAGTTGTAAAAGAAGAACCAATTGAAACAGAAATTCCAGTTGAAACAATAAAATCTGATAATCCACAATCATTTGTTGAAATAGAAACTCCAATTGAAACAGAAAAGTCAATGGAAACAGAAGAACCAGTAGATTCTATTAAACCAGTTGAACCAGTAGAAACAGAAAAGACTATTGATACACAAACACCAGTTAAAACAGATACACCAACTGTGGAAGAAGAGCCAGTTGAGACATCAGATTTAATTGAAACACAAGAACCAATTCCAACAACCCCAATTGAAGAAGAAGAACCAATCGAATCGGTGTTACCAGTAGAGACTGAAAACACAGTTGAAGTAGAACCAGTGGAAACTTTAGTTGATGAAAGTGAACCAACTGAAACAAAAGAAGCAACTCAAACAGAAAGTTTGGTTGATATTGAAGAAACAGCTGAATCATTAGCACCAGTCAAAACAAAAGAACCGGATGATACTATTGATCCTGTTGTATCTATTGAACCAGAAAAGCCCGTTGAAACAGAGAACCCTGTTGAAACAGGAGAACCAACTAATCCTATCAAACCAACAAATCCAGTATCAGAAGATCCAATCGTGGAAGAAGAACCAATTGTTACAGATGAACCAAGTGCTACAGATGAACCATTTGTTACAAAAGAAACCAAATTGGATGAATCAACTAAATCTGATGAATCAATTGATAGTGGAACTATAAATGAGTCACAAACACCGGTTAAGACAGAACAACCAATTGAGACGGAACAATCAATTGGAACAGAAAAACCAGTTAAAACAGAAACCTCAGATGAAGTCGAACAACCAGATATAACAGAAGAGTTAGTTAAAACAGAAGATTTAGTTAAAACAGAAAAGTCAAGTGAATCAGAAGAAACAATTGTACCAGTTGAAACAGAAAAACCAATTGAATCAGTTGGAACAGTTGATCCTGTTGAAACAAAAACTTTAGTTGAAACAGAGGATCAAGTTGATTCACAATTTCCAGTTGAAACTGAAAAACCAATTGAAACTGAAAAACCAATTGAAACTGAAAAACCAATTGAAACTGAAACTTCAGTTAAAACAAAAGAAACTATTGATACAAATACTACAGTTGAAACAGAAAAGACAATTGATATATCAAAATCAGTACAACCAAAAAATTCAGTTAAAACATCAGTGGAAACGGAGAAACCAATTGATTCTGTTATTTCAAATGAAACTGAAAAATTAGTTGATATACAAACACCAGTCAAAACAGAGGAACCGTTTTATACAGATTCAGTTGAAACACAAGGTTCAGTTGCAATTGTTAGTTCAATCACAGAAAAATCAGCTGATATAAGCACGACAATAGATACAAGCCAACCATTTGAGACAGAGACACCAATTGATATAGATGAATTAACCGAAACACTTTCAGCAATTGAAACATCAGCAGTAACTAAAACAGAGCAACCAGTTAATACTGAAATATTAAATTCAGGTACTATTGATCGTATTCAAACAGATGAAGTCAATTTTGAAATAATGACTACAATTGATGGACAATCCACACAATTTGCAAGTAATGGTACACATTTAACACTTTTATTTGGTAATCCAGTCGAGTTTAGTATTGAACAAGGTTATTTAAAAATATCAGCTGATCGATATGTTGCAATTGATCAATCAAATGGATTATTATTGGTAGTTTCAAAAGATAATGCTTCTCAAGGTTGGTCAAAAGATAATGGTTTGATTTGGTACAATCAAGAAATAGTTGTTAAACGTGATTTTAAAGTTAATTTTAGTGTATGTCAAGTTTCAAATGGTGGTTATATAATTTATGCTGGAGATTCTGGATGTGAACCACTTTCAGATATTTCAATCATTTTAATTGATGATGATGTTAAAGGTGGTACTGTACAAGTTGATGAAACTGCTGGTATTAGCTTGAAATGTACTACTGACTGTACTAATACTGAAAATATTGCTCAAAATACTGAAGCTGTTACAATAGTTGTAACTAAATGTGATAGTATGCAAAAGAATTGTCAAACTGAAACAATAGTTGAATCTAATATTAATTCAAAAGTTGCGTTTAAATCTACCAAGACGGAAAATATAGTTCAAAACACAGATGCTGTTACAGTAGTTGTCACTGAATGTAATAATGATCAAGATGTTTGTCAAACTAAAACTATACTTGAATCAAAAATTTCCAATTGTGTTCCAGTGTTTGTTACAACTGGAATAACTGTTCCAATAACTACTCAAGTCACTTCAACTATTACCAAATGTGAATTTGAAAATTGCGTAGAAACTGCAAGTGTTTATTCAACTACTTACACAACAATCATATATGAAACTATCACAAGTTTAACTGAGATAGCACAAATTACAGAAATTGTTGAAGAACAACAGCAAGATAATGAAATTAATAATGAATCAGAAGAAAGCAACATTCAAGAGGTAGATAAAGTTGATATTGAGTCGGAAAAATCATCGAATAATCAAGATACAGATAAACACAATAATCTTGAAGCTGAAAGTAATGATCTGTTAAGTAGTGATTCAGAGAACAATTCAATTGAATCCAGTCAAAATGTTAATAATGTTGGTGCAGAACAAATTGAAGTCAACAATGAAAGTCCAAGTGCACAATCTTTGGCTCCAGCAGCTGTTTATCAAGGTAACTCTAATAAATTGACTTGTTCAATGACTATTTTGTTCATATTGTTATTATTATAATTGTGATATTTCGACATTAAATTAAAGTATGGTTAAAAGTATTAGTTTTTTACAAATTAAATATATAATGATTTAATCTTTTGTAATAAACCTTCAGTAAAATCTTTTCAAGATACAATTTTGCAACATTATTGTAACATTAATTTTTCAAACTGGTAGCCATCAATAACAAGTTTCCATTGCATGTAAGAACAAAAAAAATAAAAAAAAAATAAAAAAAAAATCTCAAAATTTTGAAGTAAAATTATTTACCCATTATCAGATATTATTGCAAGCTAACAACCATAGATTCCATTCAAGAGGTTTTGATATATGATACGATAGACATTCAACAAGTTTTAATTTAAGGTTAATCCAAAGTTTATGCTGATATATATA
This sequence comes from Insectozyma xiaguanensis, assembly GCA_030555925.1. Lineage (NCBI taxonomy): Eukaryota > Fungi > Ascomycota > Pichiomycetes > Serinales > Debaryomycetaceae > Insectozyma > Insectozyma xiaguanensis. The sequence continues at coordinate 365,159 of JANIVQ010000008.1, read as the reverse complement.
AGATGAGTAAGCAACAACAACGACTGGTAATTCTGTTGCTTTATTATCAAATATGTTCATCATTAAACATCCCATTTATTAATGGGACAAATTCAACAATAGATAGGGCAAGCTCAGTGCTACAGTCATTTACAACTGAACTAATACCGTACTTACAAACACGTCAGACTCCACAATCAACAATTAATCAAATTGAAAAGTTTACAGACCGTCAAGCTTTTGTACAAAGAGTTCTAGCTACATCATCATCATCTGCTTCAATAGCATTGGTTTTAATTGCAATGTATTTCTTTTTTGCTATTGATCCTAAAAGATTGGTTTTCCGACATCATTTGATATTTTTTTTACTATTTTTTGATTTATTAAAAGCATGTATTTTACTAATATATCCAACAAGGGTGTTGACCTACACAACTGCTTATTATAATAAACATTTTTGTCAGATAGTTGGATTTTTCACAGCAACTTCAATTGAAGGTGCTGATATTGCAATTATGGCATTTGCGGTACATACATATTTATTAATTTTCAAACCTTCATTGAATACAAAAGTTAAGAATTCAAATAGGGTCGAAGGTGGATTATACAAGTATAGAACTTATGTTTATGTATTAAGTTTTCTAATACCGTTGATTTTAGCTGCGTTGGCATTTATTAGTGGTTATGGATATACATCATTAGTATGTTGGTGCTATTTACCAATGAAACCTGTCTGGTACAGATTGGTATTGAGTTGGGTTCCAAGATATTGTATTGTGGTGGGTATATTTGTGATTTATGGGTTAATTTATTTTCATGTTATAAAAGAATTTAAAAGTTTAAATGGATTATTTTCAAATTTACATGGTAATAATAATCAAAATGATGAAAATCCAACTTTTTTTTCATCTATAAAATATTTTTGTCATTCAGTTCGAAGTTCAATTTTACCAAAAATGTTTGTTGAAGAAGATCATGCATTTCAATCTGAACATAATGATGGAGAAGATGAAGAAGTTGTTTCATTGGCAACTTTGGATGATGATTTAGAAGATTCTGCATCAACGGAGTATACCGATTCTCCATTACCAAAGAGTCCTACAAACTATATGAATCAACAAGACTCAAATAATTTAAATCAACATAATTTGGAAAATTTCCGTAAACGTCAAAGAATCATACAAAAGCAAATGAAGTCAATCTTTGTTTATCCGATTGCATATTGTTTGGTATGGTTATTCCCGTTTATACTACAGGCAACTCAATTCAACTATGAGGAAAAAAATGGTCCAGTTTATTGGTTAAATTTATTAGGTGCATTCCTGCAGCCTTTCAATGGATTTGTTGATTCATTAGTGTTTTTTTACCGGGAAAGACCTTGGAAATATACAGTAATGAAAAATTTCGAGAAAGAACACAAGCAAAGAGTTGATAATATAATCTTGAATAATTTGGAACATCGTGGTCGTAATGATACTCAAGAATCCATAGTCACACTGGTTACAAGTGCAAGAATAGCGAAGAATTCATTAACTGCAAGTGTGGGATTAATTGATTTATCTAAATATAATTTTGCAAGACGATTATTGTGTAAATTAAAATTTCCATTTTATAAATTACCAACAGAAGAAAATATTAGTAAATTTCAAAATAAATATATTGATAAAAAATTGATTAAAACAAGTCAAAATGAGATAAATCAAGAATTGAACAATCGTCATAAATTATCAATCCCAACAGAGATTACTGAAAAATATAAAACAACAAATGATTTAATCGGTGCTGGCACTGATAGAAATAAATCAAATCTTCATGATTATTCAAATTTCTTATCGGATGATACAGGTGATGGTTCATTACCTGTTTATCCAACATTTAAAGAATTTTCATTTAAAAAGAACTTTTTACCAACATCGACAACTCCACTAAGAAAATTAAGTTCAGCAACAACTGTTGGTAACCCAATAAGTAAGAAAATGTCAGATGTTGATCCAAGATCAATAATTCAAGGTCGATTACTGATTAATCTACAAAGAAAAGAAAGTGGTGTGTCACAACTCAAAAATCCAAGTGACAGTGATCAAGTTAATGATGATGATGAATTAGACTTTTTGGAAGCTTTGAAAAAAGGACCTGTATAATTTAATAAAAGACATTTTGTTTTTGATTCTGGATTCCACCACAGTTTGTGATTATTCTAATGAACCAAATTTACTCGTCTCTTAATTCTTTTCAACAAAGTTATTGCAGTTTTAGAAGGTTCTGTAACAAATGAACATAATTTACATATTTCTAGTTTATAAATAGAATATTGTGGAGGTCATCATAAAATATGTTGATAAGCAATTTTGTGTAATTTTTCAGTTTTGTGTCACAAGACAATCTCATTACATACTTTATAAAATGTGACTAGACTTTAATCTTGTTACTACATTCAACCTGATGGATTTCTTTCAATTACCGATTGAAATCATATACACCATACTTTCATACATTGATAAACCAGATTTGGAATATTTATTGACAGTCGAACATTTAAATATATTCATCATCAATTATTTATACTCAACTTGTGAAATCAATCAAAGCTTGAAATACAATAATTGTTTCACATCAGTGAAAGACTTCAAAAAATTCAATGATAAATACAATCAGAAGTACTTTCCAAAATTAATCAAGTCGGATACTTGGTTATCACATAACAATCTAGAGTTGGTAGTTTATAATGATCATGCCATTAATTTTGAAAATGTAAAATGTTTAACTTTGGACTCAAAACGATTTGATCCAATTCCAAAAACAATTGAGGAATTGAGAATTGGGGTTGAGAATTACCACTTGATACATGATAATTTGAAAAAATTACAAATTTGGAATTGCCATTTAAATTACATGAGCAATCTACCTCCAAGTATATATAAGTTGAAGATTTCACATTTCAAAGGAACTCAATTGGATTTACCACCAAGCATTGTTGATTTAGAAATTGAAGAGACTGAAAACTATATATCAAGAATCAATGATAATAATTTACGAAGAATCATTTACAAAAGTAGTACAATACATTCTGAGATTCATACATTTAAACAATTGAATTTATCATCAAATATCAAAAATGTTTCATTGATCAATTTAAGATTACAAAATCTTAATGGCATAGAGAAATATCAACAATTGACAAAATTAGAATTTATAAATTGTTTATGGGTAGATCTATTCAATTCAAGCTTGCCTCCCAATTTAAAAGAGTTGAAGTATTTACAAAGAAGTTATGCTGTATCAATAGATGGGACACTGAAATTGTATCAATATGAAACAATCGAAAATTGGCATTTACCATCAAATTTAAAGACATTGATAATTGGAAATTATCCAAATTTAAAAATAAATTCTAAAATCCAATTTCCAAAATGTTTAACCCATTTAAATATTTCAAATATTGCTGGATTTACTGGGAACACAAATTTATTAGAATTACCAAATACGTTAAATAAACTTATAATGAAAAATATTGGACTCGATGTAATAAGTATGAATTTACCATCGAATTTGACATACTTGGATTTATCAAAGAATAAAATTAAACAATTTAATCTTTCACATATGAGAAACCTAGATGTATTGGATTTACTGCAAAACGATATACAAACAATTCATTCATTACCACCTCGATTACACAAGTTGAATCTACACAATAACCCAATCAGTCAATGTGATATTAATCAACCATTATTTAATTTGACTTTATCTACAAATAGTGATATTCGCATCTCAAATGTACGGCATTTACAAATGACTTATAGCTCAAACCAATTTAATAGCAGTTTACCAAACAAATTGGAAACCTTTTATATTCATCATCATTATTATAATACAATTTTATTTAGACCTGATTTTTTCATAAATATGCCACAATATCTAACATCATTAGTTTTGTTGAACGCAAATATACATGATGATACAAAATTTCAAATTCCAAAATCGATTGAAAAGATAATTATAAATGCAAATTGGAAGAAGACAACTATTGACAATCTATTTCAAAAATTAATCCATTGTAATTGTTTGATTGAATTGAACTTGAAAGGTGGATTTGTGAATATTGTAAATTTAGATTATTTACCAGATTCAATTGAAATTTTAAGTTTGAGAAGCATGCATATTAAACAATTACATGGAAGTTTTCCAAGAAATTTAATTGATTTAAATCTAGAAAATAATTGCATTAGTCATCTTAAAATTCCAAACGTAGAGTACTTAAATCTTGATAAAAATGGATTGAAAAATTTACAAGGGTTTGATTTCACCAATTGTGCCCAATTGAAACAAGTTTCATTGCAATTAAACTTTATAGATGGCATTGTTAAATAGTTTTTACAAGAAGTCAAGACAATTTACAATAATAATTTTATTTAACAAATTTATACAAGCATTAATTAACATTATTAGCAAATATGATTTAGTTCATTAAAATCATTTTAATTTTTAAATTTTCGTTCCCAATTCATTCATATACCGTTTCAATAAATCATTTAATGTGGAAATCTTTGATTCCATTTGTTTCACATCATTTTCGAAATTCAATTGTAAAATTTCAGTTTCATTTTGTAAATTTATAATCTTATTCATTTGAATTTTATTTTGTTCATTTCGATTTGATTTTTCAATCATTATTTTATTAAAATTTTCATTTGATTCATTCAATTGTTTTTGTAATGAAGAAATTTTCTTATCTGATTGTACCATTAAATCATTTAATTTTTTATTCGATTTGATTAATTGATTTTTTAAAATTTGTATTTGATTTGATAAATCTTTACTTTGAATATTTAACTTATTGAATTGATCATGTTGTTTTTTGTTTTTTGTTTTTTCAGAATCTAGATATTTAAGATTATCAATTTGATCTTGACTAAATTTAATTAAATCTTTAATGGTTAATTCATTGATTTGTAATGAATTGATTGTTTCACCAAGGTTGTTAAAAATTGAATTCAATTCATCATGTTTCTTACTCAATTTTTCAAACTCGATTTCTAATTCATTGATTATTTTTGTTAATAATTGTACATCAGTTTCAATATATTTCTTTAAATTTTCAACTTCATTGGTTAAATCTTGATACACGTAATCTAAATCATCAATTTTCTCAATCAAACTTGATTTTTCTAACTTGTAATCATCATATTGTTTGGTTAATTTTTCTTGATTTATTTTCATTTGTTTTAATTTTGTTTCCAATTTTTTATTATAAGTTGTAACTTGTTGTAAACTAGCTCGTGGTTGATTATTCTCATCATAAATTAAATGATGATTCAATTTTTCAATTTCTTTAACATTTGATTCATTTTTATATTGAACTTGTTTAATTTGTTCAGATATAATTTCTGAATCATTTGCTAATTTTTCAAATTTGGTACTTTGTTCTTCACGGAATCTAGCAAAATTGATGAAAGCACTAAGTAATCTTCTAGTTCTAATAGGTTCTGGTTTTGCTATATCTTGTAAAGTTAAATCATAAACTCCGATTGATTGGAAAAATCTATATAAGTATCGATGCAAAACTAATAGATTCATAGCAGGTAGTGATGAATCAATTTCGTCATCAGCTTGTTGCTTACCGGAATTTGATATTGCTTTACTTTTAGAACGAATTGTCCCCGCTGGTATACCCATAAAAGTATCTAATATTTGTTCAAATAAATTTATAATAAAATCACTGTGGGGTCTGGTTATTAATTCTTGAGAAACATTGAAATCTAATTCAACTAGACATTCGGTAATTTCCTTGACATCTAGTATTGGGAATGCATCTTTGCGCTGTTTATGTCGAGCATTGGAGGCATTTATCATGATAATATGTTTTAATATTTGATGTTTTGATTTAGAAATCAAAAACCAAAACAAAGAAAAAAAAAATAATAAATGTCATGTACTGAGTTTGATAAAATTTTGATGATGTAGAAAGTGTAGACCAATGTTGTAGAGAAATCTAGCTACGATAAACTCTGGAATAGCTTTAGAAACTCTGAAATTAAAAATTTACTAGTTTCATGTAAATTTGAAAATTTTGCACAGTTTGCAACACCTTAGGTTGGGTTGGTACAACATTGAATATATCAAATCACGACACAAAAACAAATTAAAAATGTCTGTAGAAGCAATGAGTTGAATGATAATGGAAAACTGATAACCGGATTTATTGATCATAATAAAGAATTATTAAATGCTGATTTTTAGTCAAGAGTGGGTTGGTAATGCTATTCATCATATAAGCTACAAGAGGAATACGGAAGTGTTTAAAATACTAATCACAGACTTTATAGCTGATAACCGATACCATTCTAACTAGTTAAGTTGGTTTTCAGTTAAATATTGGTGTTATGACTAACACTTGTCATTATTTGATGAAGTTAGAAAAAATGGTTGAATCAAGAACGAAATTAACTTTTAATGCCGTGATTACAAGACACCATCGGTTGAAAACTGATAGCTGGGACATTTCCTTGTTAAATTTTGAAATATAATTAAACCAAAAAAGCTGTTGTAATAATTAAGATAACACTACTTGAAATAATTGAAAAGACAATGAATCAAAAGAATTTTCCAAGTTAATTGTTGTGATTATCTGGTAACACAAGCTTGGGAATTTATTTGGCCAGTTTAACATTCGAATTCACCGTTGCTTTTACGTTGAAGTAAACGTGAAATTAACTTACACCTTTGATACTTGTCATGCCTGCAATTTTCTCCAAGAATCAACCGCATGAATGAATTTGAAACTAAATTGATTAATTAACAAACTGACTGACTGGTGGTAAATTTTCACAATAATTATCGAAAATCACAATCAATCAATAATTTCCTGGTAAGTAAAACACCCTGCGGTATTTAATATCAAAAAGAAATGGCGTACTTAACAACAACTACAAGCCAAAATATAACATGAAATTAGTAGCAACAAGCCTTATTCCAAGTTAGTTTATCAAATAATATTGATTAAAATAAAAATCAATAAAAATTATCACCAACTCCATGATTCCGATGAAGTTGAAATGGAGTACATGTCCGATTTTCCGCCCCACTATTGAAAAGGTAAGAAGTAAAATGTATAAAGTCTTATTTGTGGTTGTTTAAAAAAACAAGATTGTAAGAAGAATAAAAATTTTGTTAAGTAAAATGTTCCTCGGTGTTGCAATTCAATAAGAAGAAGAAAAAAAAAAGATAAATATTTAAGAACTTTTACAAAAGAGTAAACAAACAGGAGGAGGAGGAGGAGATAAGCTAAATAAATGTATCAATCGGAAAATAGGTAATGTTTCTTAAAAGATAAAAAAGCTGTCAACATGGACTTACGGTAAGGCTTATGATTTGTGATATGATATGACATGATAATGAAAATGATAATGCGATATGGGGAATTATCGTAAGATGTTGTTTTACGCTAGTTGATTTACAAGAGAAACAACTTGTAGTTTAATACATATTGATTCAGTCCAATGCATTTACAATTAGAGGTTATATGTTCATTTAAAGTATACAATTTATAATAATATGATTGGTATAAATCTCCATTTCTGAAAATTTTATAGGGTGAATTGCGGCTGATGAATATGAGTCAACCTTTGACGGTCAATCATTTCATATGGTGTTGGATAATCAAGGACTTAAACTTTGCATCTCATAATTTTAAAGTGGAAATATCCCATGGTTCAAAATTGAATAAGAAATGCAAATTAAAAATAAAACAATGAATGTGAAAAAATAAATAATCTAAAAAAAATAAATAACGAAAAAAAGCTTTGTATTTTGCAACTTTGAACAATCAAACTTTATCATTGGAAACAATCATTCAGTCAAACATACATACATTGCAATACAATAACCCACAATAGTTTGTACCTGAAAGTTGAAGCAAAGTAAATATAAAGTAAATGTTATTGAGTTGTAAAGCAAGTTGATGAAATAGATAAAATATTAGGCTGCAAAATTTTTTATAATTGTAAAAATGAGAATATTATAATATAATTGAACCGATGATGATAATAAATCAGTTATCAATTATCATTTGTTAATATAGAGTTGTTTAGTGTTTATTAGTATGTGTATGTTTATGCTTTTTTGTTGGCTTATTTAAAATATTTTCAGTTATATGATTATGTGATTATGATAAAATTTTCTATGGAGTCCGGAGTTTTTTTAACAAATTTATTTTTTTTTTTTGATTACCTAATTCGGAACTAAGTGTAAAAAAAATTTCAAAGTGAGTGTGAGTCTTATCCATGGAAGCTAAAAAAAAAATTGAAGGAAAGACAAAGAGAGATTTTATATTTATGTGGGGGAGAGGGGAAGATGATTTAATTTGTTAATAATATTGTCATTTAAAATATACTACACTACCCTTTCGATACTCTAATGCTAACTTATACACTTAGTCTTGATGTTGATGATGATAGTTGATAGTTGATACTTAAACAATAACCGAGTATAAAACAACAACATACGTTTGTTTATTTTTAAACTATGTAAATCAAAAGGGGAAAAATATTTAGATGGGATGGTGACTCAATAATCATAGTTCGGATGGAGGGATCTTTAATTTTAATTATTTTTTTTTTTTTATTTTTTTCATTCGATGGAAAGAAGTCCGAAAATATAATTTAATCAATTATACATATTCATTAGACACATCTCTTTTTTAAGCTCGGTTTCTCTGTAATATTTTTGCCATACTATATGCTCTCCGTAATACTTATCTTATTCTACAAATATTACTATCAAAGTACTTAGTTATATCTTCACGCTTAAAATATTAAGACATAAAAAAGTTTCTCAACCTTAATATTTTTCAAGGGGGTGTGATAAAATATACTGTAAATGCAAAAATACGAAGTAAAAAAAAAAATTTCTTTCTTTCTTTTCCTCGATTTTGTGTTTCCGATTTCACCCATACCATTAAATTTTCAATTCTCCGAAACTAATTTTATCTCTCTTTTAGTTAACAGTCGTATGAAATTAAAATAACTTGGTACTAACTTTCATACGACATCAAACACGGTTCAAATTTTTAGCCTTCTTTTATATATTGTTATGTTGAAATGTTGAGTTTGATAATCCTGATTAAGAGGGGCAGTTATATATGACGTATTGTTGTTGTTGCTCCATTCATCATCTCCACGATTTCATCTAACCATGTGTATTTGATTACATTGATTCTTGTTTAATAAAAACAGTTTTTCTACAGTTAAATTTTTATCATCGGTTCTTTTCATTTTTGTGAAATTTTGTCTTCTCAATTTTGTGTTTGTTGCAAATTTTCACATTTTTATTTTTTATTTTTTATTTTTATTTTTCACATCTTTTGAATATTCACATTGTCTCTTGTCTCTTTTTGTTATATATATTTACCAATTTGCATCCATTTCATTTCTAATATCTACTTTTTAATTTCATACTTTTTCACCCTACGATTACTATTACTTTCATTTTTAAAGTTCATATATATTATATCAAATATCAAATACTACATTATGTCTGATTTGGTTAGTTATTCGATAATGAATTCAAATTCACACTTTAATCACCATTTTGCATCATCATCAGCATCATCATCAACTGCATCTACTATTCCAAAATCTAATTTCATACTACCACCTTTAAACTTAAATTCACATTTACATTCACAATCACAATCACTACCTACTATTTCGAACTCCGAATCTTTTATCATATTACCACCTATCAATAACAAAAATTATACAACTACCCCTCAACATGAAAAGTTGACTGAATCAAACTTGGCAAAATTTGAAACCACTAGAAATTGTCATGGTTTAGGTTTACTTTCAAGTGCTGTGTTATATCAACAAGATACAAAATCATCTAGTGAGTCACCTTCATTAACTTCAGCATCTTCAGTCATCTCATTCTCAACTCCAACAACCCCTGAATTGTCTCATAATCAAATAAATCATCAACAACAAGAACAGACTTTAACTTCCCCACAAAGTTTAAAAAGAAGACAAAGATTAGGTCCATCTTGTGATTCATGTAGAATTAGAAAAGTTAAATGTAATGCTGAAATATCAGTAATATCAAAAGATTTAAATGAAACAATCTCAAAATTCAATTTATCATTACAAGATCAACATAGTTTAACTACACAAAATATTTTAAATTTGAAAAATGATTATAGTATCATATTCAACAATGATAAATACATCAAGTTTAAAAGTTGTAAATCATGTAATTCAAAAAGCATTCCATGTTGCTTTTCAAAAGGTTTTACAAAAGAAGATATAATGAATAATAAAAAGAATAATTCAATTGCTGGTACAAAGAAAATTATTAAAAAAAAATCAACTGATTCAAATCAAAATCATCTTCAAAGTAGTAACCATAATAATCAACAAGATTCAAATCAAAATTCATTAGATTGTTTAAGAAAATCGAGTTGTAATTCATGTCGTAAGAAAAAAATTAAATGTGTTTTCAATCAAGTTTTAAATAAATGTGAAGGTTGTAATAAGAAAAATAATGATTGCATTTATGATAAAAAATAAGTTTATAATGTTTTAGAAAAAGTTTCAATTCTTGATCAAGTTTATATTTTAAAAATATATTATGTTATTCGTACTTTAGTTTGTATTATTGAATTTACGCCATATTTATTAGAATATCTTGTTTCTCCGTTAAATAGCTTGGGGAGTGGCTGTTATATCCGTTTAAAACAATCTCTTGATAGGAGTTAGATGGTATAATATGTCATATTTACCATTTATGACAAATGCAAATTGTTTTCATTGGTTCGAGTGGTTCCTCTAATGTTATACCTAAATTATGAAGTAATACAATTAAACCTTCTACTTAAATAGCTGAAATGAGTTATTTTAACACGTTATTACTTTTTTCAAAAAGACTTTGGCTTTCTTGTTTCTTTTGGTTGAATTTTTACATAAAATTCAGCTTTAAATGTCTTTTTGGACAATCTAAAGTTAATGTAATAGCTAGAAGCTGTCGTATATATCGTAAAACATTGGTTTTGAGAATGTTAAAAAAATAAACTAAGGGTTTAACTAAAATTTTCAAAAAATTTTGACATAGCTTCGCCGTATTTTGGATTTCACAAAATTCTTAGTCAGTAAATCCATGCATCCAAACTTCAATAATAAAACGAAATTAAACGGGTTAAAGCTACAAGGAGAACCTACAAGTATAGCAATCGATAATAGAACTACATCTTGACATTAACTAATCGATTGCTCCAACAAAAAATATGGAATTCAACTATATATGGTGAAAACACAAACTATTTATGAATTATGGAATTGAAGCTAAATCACACAATGCAACTATCATTTATAAATGCTGATAGTTATTTAAAATTGATTCAAGGTTTTTTTGTAAAGAAATTATTGCTAATAATTGGTTTGTATTTTAATTTTCTATAATTCGAACTATCCGATGATTGAACCCGTGAAAATGATTTAGAAATAAAACAAAATAATTAGAAATTAGAATGATGTATGAGATGTATAATATTAATCTGTCTTGTTGAAGTTTGAATGCTTTTAGTTGAATTTCTGAAGAAGAACTTGTGATACACAGACAGAAATAAACTGGTATGCAAATTTTAAATTTTTTTGCACCAAAAAACACACACGTGACTAAGCACGTGATTTTGGAGATGATATTCTAATTTGTCTATTTGACCCTTTTTACAATCAAAATATTCCATTTCAACCGTTGTTATACAGTTGATATTAATAAATTTTGACTGAAAATTGAATAAAATGTACAATTTATGATTCCGATTATATGATGTTGCCGTTTACCGTCCAAAATTTGAAATTACCATGTATGCAAATTATATTGCTTGCTTCTAAAAATTTGAGCTATGAATAAGCTATAGCTTAGATTAATTTTTGACGAGCGTATTTTTGCTGTAGTTGTCAAAAGCTCAAACAAGGATTCTGTTTGGATTCTGTTGGATCAATTTTAAAATTGTGAAGTTTACTCCTTATGATACAAAGAAGTAAATTAATATAGATTTACATAGAATATTTGGAACTTCGGTTGTTAGATTTATTGACTCGTTAAACATTATGGTGTGTTATATTTATATTTACTTAAAAATTTGTTGTTTATTGTTTTTTTTTGAAAGAAACATTATTTCAGCGCCAAATATATTCAAACCATATTTTAAAACAATTCTTTGATTTTAACATGTACAATAATTGGGATTCGTTTTGGATCGTACAAGGATATTTAAATATTACTGAAATCATTTGTGATTTTGTACCAACAACCATTATTAAACAAATTTCAACCAAAGCATTCAAACAATTTTTTGATGAAATTAACCGCTCAAACTGCCTTTTTATAATTGCCGTTTTAATCATAATTGTTGCACGTTCAAATTTATTACATAAATCAAACAAATCATTACCTATTTTACAAGCCGATGAAGAAGATGACAGATTATCTTTGAATGACATTTTTGTTACATGCGATCCTCAAGCTGCAAGCACTATCAACACTTTAATTGAAACAGATTCATCAACTGATTTTAAAATCAATGATAATATTCTTCCACCACTAAGCCAAGATTCTTTTACGGATTATTGTTTAGCTATTTTAAATGAATATGAATAAACATAAATATAATTCTTACTTTTCTTTTCACTTACATCTTATATTGACTATCAAACTAATACATTTTGAACAAATTTAAGAATAACATAAAGAATAACTACTAATTATAATCAATTATATCAATTGGGGTTATAAGAACATACTCAAGATCCAACTGCAAATTCAGTCAAAATGATTCAATATTTGCAACCAGAATGTATATTGTAAACCCTCTATTTTATGTGATATCACTTGAATTCTTTACGGACCTGTATATTTAAGTTAAGCTAATCATACTTTAATTATTACTAGTTGTAATTGGTAGTGCATATAAAAGAAATTTTATTACTCCTAGTCAACTATTATTGTATTGTATCATGAAAACAGAAACTTGATGTTTTCAACTCTAGATGCATCTACATTTGCCAAAGTTGACTGTAACAATAATGATTCAAAACATTATCCTAAGCAAGAAAAGAAAGGGTTTAAACAAAAGCATGTAAAACTCAATAATATTATTGGTCCAAGATTTAGAAGTAAGAATGGTTGTTTAAATTGTCGTAAACGAAAGTATGTACTTTATAACATTGATAAATTGAAGCTTTACTAACTAAAAATTAAGAAAGAAATGTGATGAAAGTCATCCTGTTTGTTTAGCATGTCAATCAAGAAATCAAACATGTACATGGCCAATGGAAAGCAACAAAATGCAAGATAAAAATTTGGATAAAGATTCGAAGTTGAATTCATCATTACATAAACAACAAGATATGGAAGAAGAAACAATGGACGATGTAGGTCATTACAATATGAATATTATTACAAATAATTCAACAAGATTAAATCAAACAAGAAGAATTTATCTACAAAACCTGGAAATTAGAAATAACAACACCAATTATAGTTCCAGATGACATAATTTAACATTCCAATTCATTATCTTTTCAACTTCTCTCATCATTTGATAATCTTTCTTCAACTTCTATTGTGCAGGTTTTGATTGCAAAATAATTTTTTCTTGTTTTTATTTGACATAAATAATGCATTTACTAAAATCTTTGATACAATCAAATTCTGATATTCGAATATTATGGTGTTCGGTATTATTTAGAATGGCTAGTTATGGTCTTACAAATCAAATTCTAACGTTATTTTTAAAATCAATTCGTATATCTGAGCAAGAAATTGGTGTATTTATGACATTAACTTTGATTGGTGATACTTTAATCCTGTACTATTTAACATGGAATGCTGATAAAATAGGTAGGAGGCGTGTGATGATTTTGGGTACTTTAATGATGATTGGTTCAGGTATAACATTTGCCACATGTGAAAATTTTTATATATTATTATTGGCAGCTATAGTTGGAGTGATTTCACCTTCCGGTGATGAAACAGGACCTTTCAAATCGGTTGAAGAAGCATCAATAGCTCATTTAACACCACATAATCATAGGCCGGAGATTTTTGCATTCCATGGATTATTTGGAACTGCAGGTGCAGCATTAGGTCTGTTAATTTGTGGTACTTTAATTGATTATCTACATGAGATCATTAAAATAGATTTAATCTCATGTTATAAAATTATTTTCCTTGTTTATTCAGCAATAGCATTCATGAAATTATGTTTAATGTGTTTTTTATCAGATAAATGTGAAGTCAGTTTAGAAACAACCAGTTTATTAACTGAACCAAAGACAAGCTTATCAGAAACAACAAAGAGACAATTACCTAGTTTATTATCAATATTTATGCTTGATTCATTAGGGTATGGATTTATGCCCGCGGCTTGGATTGTTTATTATCTTGAGAAAACATTTAAATTAAGTGCAAGTAGATTGGGTTTACTATTTTTCATTACAAATCTGTTGGATGCATTTCTGTCATTACCATCAGCTTATTTGGCTAAAATTTTAGGTCCGGTAAAGGCAATTTTATCAACTCAAATACCATCAAGTATATTTTTTGCAATGATACCTTTAAATACAACTTATTTACCAGTTGCTGGATTATTAATATTATATTATGCAACAACTACTATGGATGTTGTACCACGTCAAGTATTACTAACATCCATAATGCCAACAGAAGAAATTACAAAAGTATTAGGAATAGTAAATATTGCAAAAACATTTGCTAGATGTATCGGACCATTATTCACGGGTAAATTAGCATCAATAAAGAAACTATATATTAGTTTTTTCATAAATTCAATTTGTGTTTTACTTGCCGATATAATTTTGGCAATAAATTTCCTACAATTAGACTCCATGATTTTAAACAAGCAAAATATTGATTACGATATATAATATGCTAAATCTAAATATAAAAACCATTACAAACTCAACTTCATTAAAACAACATATCCAAAGTACAACAAACACATAATGCTCCGAGACATGCCATCAAACATGTTTCATTACCACTTGATCGTTGTTGTTGTACATACATTGGTTGTTGTTGCTGGTAATACCCACCACCTTGTTGTGGATATCCTCCTTGTTGCTGATAACCACCGCCATATCCTTGTTGAGGTTGATAACTTTGTGGTGGTCCTTGACCATATCCTTGTTGGTGTCCTAAAAACCCCCTATCTTGATTTTGTTGATTATATGATGGTTGTTGTTGAGGAACATATGAACTATTGTTGTTGGTACTGTTATTGTAATTCGGAGGTGCCCCACTTGGAGCATTGAAATATTCATTCTTTGACATTGGTAATAAATTGGTTGTAAAATTAAATTTACATTGACTTTTTTCCCGGTACTCCAAGAAATAATCAAAAAATCGATAAAAATTATGATACGCTTCACGTGACCCAATCACTCATTTTTCAAATTTTAGAGGCTGATTTAGGTAAATTATAAAAGTTATTAAATTATCTAATATAAATATACAAATTTTGGATTTCGATCTCCAATTAATATTTGTTCTCTTTCTGGTAATGAATTGAATTTATCTTTATAAGAATCAGTTTGTTTAATTTTATTTAATCTTAAACAAACAATGAAATATCCAATGGCACAAATCATTGAAAAACAAACAGCAGCTATTGAAGTGGCTAAACCAGGTTTATAAACAGGTGCATCTTTACTTAAAAAGATAAAAGTTGCAATAATACCACCAATATTTCCAAAACCAATTTGCCATGCGGTACCAACTGATTTTCGTATATGTGATCCCATATTCAATGATGAATTACAAACCAATACAGGCATTGCTGAATAAAGTCCAGATGCTGCAAGAAAACAACCACCATATCTAACATGAGGATTATTTGTAGCACCTAAAATCATTGCCAATCCAACAATTGCAATTATTGAACAACCTAATATAAATGGTAATCTTCTCTTGACTTTATCTGATATAAATGCAACAATATTAATAACTCCAAATGCACATACCCATGGGTATACTGAATGTTGTTGAGCTGCAACTGCTGTATAACCCATTTCTTTAATAATGGTAGCTGCAAAATATGCATAACCATAAGATGGAATGATTAAACCAAAATATGCCAATGCAGGTAACCAGATCAACCAATCTTTAAAACATTTACCAACATCTTTCAAAGTATTTTTGATTTCAAATGCTGATGAAGTACCACTTAAAATTTCCAATTTCTTCTTTAAAAATTCACGTTCATTTTCATTTAAAAATCTTGATTCTTCAGGGAAATCAGCAATTAAAAAGAATAATAAAATTGCACAACCTGCACTGACAGTACCTTCAATTATAAAAATCCATTGCCAACTTGCAATACCATGTTTCATATGTAAATCATTAATTCTATATGCAATTGCACCAGATGCTGCACCAGCTAAAGCCGTACATGAAAAAAATGCTGAGAACCTACGTTGAGATTCACCTTTACTATAATATGTTGATAATAAATAAAAAATCGATGGGAATGTCGAAGCCTCAGTAATACCAATAAGAAACCTACAAGCAACTAACCCACCAAAATTTTTAACAAATCCTAATCCAATTGATATAACACCAAATGAAAATACCAATGATGATAACCATATATGAGGTTTAATGAATTTAATTGTATAATTTGCTAAAACTTCAAATAAAATATATGGAACGAAAAAAACAGTTAAAGCAATATTGTATTGATTCCCAGTTAAATTTAAATCTTTTGATAACCCATAAACATTTGCATTCGAAATATTGACTCTATCTAGAAATGAAAGGAAATATAATAAACAAAATGGTGGTACAACCCAAACATCAATTTTCCACATTAATTTCCGATGATTTATTCCCATCTCTTGTGCCAATTGTTCAACTTTAACATCTGGATCTATGTCCGTTGTTAACGATGCTGAAGATACATATTCTAGATCTTTTGAATCGGACATTATTAGTGATGAGTTAGAAAAATTATAAATTTCATAACAATAGGGAAATTTTAATGTTTTATAAATGCTCTATGACTAACTTTTAAGCCGACATAGGAATGAATGTAGGGTGGGGTCACCGTTCACCGGATCTGTAAGAGTAACGCGCACTCGCGGCTAACGTTTAAAAAATAATTATTAAAATTAAAGTTTATTGATTGACATGAATATTTTACAACCGATGATATAGTTGCAAACTTTTGATGGTGTTTGAATTGTTGGAGAAAAGTAATATTGATTAGAAATTGGGGTAATAGTTGGTTGTGAAAATAAAAAAGAGACGCATTAAGAGACGTTTGTTAAAGTTATAAACTTTTTGTAGGTGAGTCTCAACTTTAAACAATTATGCTTTTATTGCAGCATAAAAATTTTAAGCAGATGGTGCATTAATTCTACCGACAACGACCCCGCTGGAGTCTACAGTTGCAGTAAATTACATATATGCAAGTAGTTAATGAGTAACTTGTATAATAACCAAGATAATTTCAAATTTAGGAAATCAGCTTTGTGAAGTATTTTTTTCATCTTTTGAATATTATACGATTTTTCATCTTTGTATTTCGGTGATATACGAGAAATGTAAGAAACGGTCGTAATTTTTCAATGAAAAGTCACTATTAACCAATTTTTGATCATAATATCACTTTGTCTGATTTATTTACATAATATGATTGATTTCTAATATCAATTCATCTTATTTACTAATACAATGATGATTAAATTCTAACAATTTCAAATCTCTTTCAAATCTCTTTAATTGTATAATATTAATTTAAAAAAATAATGTTAGAAAATTGTTCACGTGACTAGGGCTACAACTTTTTATATTTTTTGCAAATTTCATTTTTTCTACTGTGTGATTCTCACATAGTAACAAAAAAATTATTTTCATCTTTAAATTTTTCCTGAATAATTAGTTAACCAAAGTACATACTTAGAAGGAATATGTCAGACGTTGAAGAACAATACGAAGAACAACCAGTTGTTCAAGAAGAATTACAAGTTGTTGAATTAGCTACTCGTATTCCATTGGAAGTCCAAGAAGCTCAAAGAGAAGTCAAATTATTCAACAAATGGTCATTTGAAGATGTTGAAATCAAAGATGTTTCATTAGTTGATTACATCCAAATCAGACAACCAGTCTTTGTCTCACACACTGCCGGTAAATACGCCGTCAAGAGATTCAGAAAAGCTCAATGTCCAATCATTGAAAGATTAACCAACTCATTAATGATGAATGGTAGAAACAATGGTAAAAAATTAAAAGCAGTTAGAATTGTTAAACACGCTTTAGAAATCATCTACGTTTTAACCGAACAAAACCCAGTACAAGTTGTTGTTGATGCTATTGTCAACTCAGGTGCAAGAGAAGATTCTACCAGAATTGGTTCATCAGGTACCGTTAGAAGACAAGCTGTTGATGTCTCACCATTGAGAAGAGTCAACCAAGCTATTGCTTTGATCACCATTGGTGCCAGAGAAGCTTCATTCAGAAACATTAAAACCATTGCTGAATGTTTGGCTGAAGAATTGATTAATGCTGCTAAAGGTTCATCAACTTCTTATGCTATCAAAAAGAAAGATGAATTAGAAAGAGTTGCTAAATCTAACCGTTAATTTCATCTATTCCCCCTTATATCTACAATCATCAAATCACACAGTATATTTAATTATATACAACATTTAGGTTTTTTCTTGTTAAAAACATGTATAAAAAAATCATATATATAATATATAAAAAAAGATAAAAATCATCAACTCTATACATTACTTTTATTGCATATACATAATGTTATTGATTTTATAAAATTTATCAACTCTATATTAAACTTTTACTGGATATCCTATACGAAATATAAATGTTATTAATTTTGGTTCTAATAATGTATTGTATCGTTGTATTCTTTGTTGTAAAATTTCAACTTCACCTTCAGTTGGTTGTTCTTCATCGTCTCTTTGTTTTAAATATCCACTTTTTGTCTTTTCACCTTCATTTATAATATTTAATCTTGTTTCAGCAGCTTGTAATCTTTTAGTTAACAATTTTTTAACTAAAAATTCTCTCATTATCAACATCAACAAGAAACATGCAAAGAAACAACAACCAGCAAAGATTTGAGTATGTAAATAAGGTCTAGAACTATGCTTTTTAACCAATGAAAGGGCAATGACTTCTGCAACCAAACAAAAGAAACTAACTGTAACATTGATATACAGCCATGCCAGTGGTAATTGATGTAAACTATCTTGTAATGCATCAGCAGCTAAAGGTTGTGACATTGTTGATCCAACACCAATAATCAATCCGATCAAAACTGAAAATGCAATTAAAGTACCATAAGTATTTGCATTTATCCAAAAGGCAAATAACAATACACAATTAAGAAAACAAAATGTCCCTGTTGCATTACATCTACCATATGAATCTGCAATTGCACCCATACCTATTCTACCAAAAATTTGAAAAGCATTTAAAATTGCAATTAAATTTGTTGATTGTGAATGATTAAGTCCAACTGATGTACCATAAGCTGATAAAGTAAATAACATTAATGTATAACCCATCAATGCAATACTGAACCAAAATGCAACAATTATAACACCTCGATTGCGAAATACACTGGTATCAAAAATTGCTTTACAAGCTTCTTTTATAAATGGAGTACTGATTCTTTGTTTAAATGGTAATGGTTGATGATTTCTTGGTTTCATAACTATAGCAACTATTGAAACACAAAATAAACTTACAAATCCGGCCATTCTTAAAGCCCAAACTCGATCACCAGTCTCTTGTATAACTTTATTAAAACTTAACGATGAAATTAACCCACCTAACCCAGCACCACTAACACATATCCCCATTGCTGTTGATTTTCTCTTTTTAAACCAAGTCGGTAATACTAAAGTAGCAGGAATAAAAATAAAACTAAATGATATACCAACAAATACACCTTGAGTTACAAATAATTCACCAATATTTCTAGCTTCACTAGCACCAAAATATCCTGCTGTTTGAAATATTATTCCAATTATACATACAACTTTGAAACCAAATATTTTATAACATATTGATGATAAAGGTGATAAAGAATTTGCTAAAAAGACAACCAAACTTCCAATTAATGCATATTCATATTCACTAGCACCTGGAAATTCATTACTTGTCATATAATAATTTAAAAAAACACCAAACCCTGCGTTTAAACCCCAAGTTGCATAAACTGCTAATAACGAACATACGGCAATCACCCAAGCATAACCATGATCAAGACCACTATCATCTTCAATTTCTTCAGTTTTTTCTATTTTCTCATCCAGTGATTGATCTTCAATATCAATTTGTGACTGCAGTCTAGAAATGTTAGCATGACTAACTGCTTTATCCAATTCCTCAGCTAATATGGCTTCTGCATCTCCTCGTAGTTTATATTCATGTTTACTCTCTTCATCCAATTGCTGATCATCTTTGATACCAGACATTATTCTACTTAATTCACTTTGGTTGGTCTTTGACCTCGATAATGAAGTTGTACTTCGTGAATGTAGTGGTTTGATTTGATATGAATTTTCATCTTCTTCTTCGTACGGCAATATCACATTATTTTGATTATGATGAAGATGATGAGTAAGTTCATCTGATGATGCAATACTATTCGTCTTTGACATCAGGTTCTCTTCAATAGAAGAATGGTTCATGCTTGAAAATAAATATTTGTTAAATCAAAAAAAAAATAAAATCAATAGTCACAAGAATAAATTTAATCGTTCTTATTACTCATTAAAAAAACCACACTTGTGTAATAATATTACTTAATTTAGTAACGTTACCGCTGTTATTCCCGCTTAGATTAGTCAAAAGAAAAAAATTTTAGTATGCGGTTTAATGATGGTTTTCCGGTTAAAGTCTTAACCGGATTTGTTAAAGCCATGTTTGAGACATTTGATGTAATTGATTCAAAGTTTTAAGATTGACGTGTTTGTTGATTGGCAGAGTCTTTATTCCTGGTTTAAATTAAAGATATGTTTATGATAAACATCATCTTGTTTGATTGAATACCTTGTTGGTCAAGTTTTCGGTGACGAGTTTCCGAATTGTTGCAAATCCCAGAAATTGATTATTTCTCATTTTTTAAAGTCACTACAAGAGTCATTCAACACGTAACAAGAAACATATGCTAGTGTTTTGGAACATTATTTTGATCTTGCGTTGTTATAAATACTAATTTGAATACAAATTACATTGTTGCAAATTCTATTGAGATATGAATTGATCAGATCTCGGGTGCGAATTTCCGCGATGTTGCAAAAAAGAAATGTTTTTGAAAAATTTGTTAACTCGTCACCTGTTAACAAAGCCAATACCTTATGTTACAATTTATTCACTCGATGAGACTAGTGTAAATTCACAAAATTTTGTATATTTCGAGTGTTCGTAATTAGAATTGTATATTTTTTATTTAATTAGTCCTATACTCGTTTTGCTATATTTAATCGCTATTGTAACTAACTTTAAATTTAATTAGCGAAGAGAAATTTATGAATCTTGAAAACAATTCTTGTAGTATTTAATGAGATATATTTTGATTTGTTTTATGAACCTTTTAATTTCCAATTTTTGCTGAAGTGTATCTCTCTAATTAATTACTTTTCATGGGATTAACAACAATAAACCTTCTAATGAAATAAGAACACATGTATGTATATGTAAAAAATTGAGTAAGAAATTATTGACAAAATTTAATTTATGATTGATTTGCAACTTCAAATTCAGTATTGATGATTTTGCAACAAAAACTGTGATTCATATACAAAAAACTGTTAAAAAAAAAAAAAAAAAAAAAAGAGAACTGGACCTCGATTTTAAATCTTGTTTCCATAATCAAGTTATACTTATTCTGTCGTTTTGCTTTTTAAATTTAATAAATTGTTACTTTTAATCTACAAATTATGAATTATTATAATTTGAAGGTTATGCCTTGTCGTATCAAATGTTTGTGACAATGTTTTAATGATGCTAAGATTAAATGTGTAAATGTTTTTAACACGTGTGGCAACTGATAAAAACGATTATTACAATCTTTCAATTTATTACTACTTACTGAATTCAATTTTTAAGTTCGAATTTCACTTTTAATTTTTGTTGAACAATTGTAACCAAAATGAGACTCTATTACGGTTTTGATGCGCAACATCTTAAAAAATGGTCAATTTTTCTCTAGCCACAACTTGAAATTAATTGGTAACCAACATGTATCATTCACCTGTATTCACATGTGTTCAATATAAAAAAGTGGGAGCCAAGTAATTTTCAATCTTATAAAAAGTATTCTACTAGCCTGAAGCTATCCTAATCAAAGATGAAAGTTCGACTTTTACAGAGTCAATAAAATCTGGCATAGCAACGGTTATATTCTTTTCTCAGAAAGTTCATTGTTGTAAAAGAAGTGTTTGTTGGTTCATAATCTAGGAACGAAAGGGATTTAGTAATTTATCAAAATGTGCAATATAATGAGAAAATTTGTTTAAGTAGTATTGGTTAGATAAAAAGTCAATGATCAAACACACTGATGTGAAAAGTAGAGTCAAACTTCTTCAGAATGATTTGGTACGTTGAAACGGCATCAATTACATGTGCAAATAAATTCCATCTACAATTGGTTGTTCTTGGCCAATTTATTCGAAGTGAAACGGTAATTCATTTAGGTTATGAATCTTTGAAATTAATACAATATGCAGAAAAATTTGATAAGGACATTCTTCACTAACGAATATACTATATATATCAGAGATGATTTTGCCTTTCCACAAATAGCAAATTGTCATCATGGCTTCATTTACAAAAGTTTTAATTTTATTTGCTTATGCTTTAATAGCTCAAGGTGTAGCTATATCAAGTAATATTCAAAAAAAAGATGATCTCAAGGTTGTTTCAATTGATTTCCAGGTTGTTAAAACGGATTTGAATGCTACGAGATTTGGAAAAAGAGGTGATGCACCTTTGCCATTAATAAATCAAGCTACTTTTGGTATTGGATATCTTGCACAAGTAGAGATTGGTTCAAACAAACAAACAAATTATGTCATTCTTGATACTGGTTCCAGTGATTTATGGGTTACCCACGATTCATCTTGTGATTCAAGTTGTACTAATAATTATGATCCTTCAACTTCAACAACTTCAAAAGATTTGAATCATCCATTTAGCATCCTTTATCTTGATGGAAGTTCAACTGATGGTGAATTTTATAGCGATTCAGTTACTGTTGGTGATATCACTGTTGAAGCTCAAACTTTGGCTGCAACTAATGCAACAGGTGCCACTGGTATTTTCGGTATTGGAAAAGTTCAACAAGAAGCAAAATATAAAAGTTATCCGTATGATAATTTTCCAATTACATTGAAAAAGCAAGGTAAAATTGCAAAATCAGCTTATAGTTTATACCTTGCTGAACCAGGATCTGAATCAGGATCGGTTTTATTTGGTGGTATTGATCATGCTAAATATACTGGTGATTTGGTAAGTTTACCAATTCAAGGTAATAGAAATTTGGAAGTCAACTTGGACTCCATAACTGTAAAGGATAAAAAGTTTAGTATTGGCAAAAGTGTTGTATTAGATTCCGGAAGTATACTTAGTTATTTCCAACAAGACGTTGCTGATCAAGTAGCTGCATTATACGATGCTACTTATACTAGTGTTGAAGGTGGTGGATTTTATCAAGTTGATTGTGACAAAGCTGATAATGGAACTTTTTCAGTTGTATTCGATAAAGGTATTACCATAACCGTCCCAAATTCAGAGTTAATTTATCAAAATGTATTTGGGATTTGTGAATTTGGAATAACTAGAAACAATGTTACTAATGACACTATTCTTGGTGACAATGTTTTACGTCATGCTTATGTTGTTTACGATCTCGATGATGAAACAATTTCGTTGGCTCAAGTCAAATACACTAATGAAACAAACATCTCGCTTATTGAATAGGTGTGTTCTATAAATAAAAGTTAATAAACACTCGGTTTTTATATAAAATTAAGCACAAATCAATAGAATTGAAATAAACATTACACGTTTCAAATTAAAGTTGGAAAGTTGAGGTCCAGTTGATACGGAGTAAAACCACGTATCTGAAAATTCTCTAGCTGCAAAAGGCTTAGTTACGATTGCATGCAAATGTAACAATATCTTCAAATGGAAATCAATAAAAATAGATTTATAAGTGATGATTTTTAATTATAAACAACAATACAACGTTAGATGGATAAAAAAATTATTTATGTAGATATACTAAAATACTGAAATTTAAACAAGTTACCTACAATAATCATTTCATTTATCATTGACTTTGAAATAACTACTTGATGATCATCAATTTTCAATAATTTGTACAAAATTCTACAAACTATTTTCAAAACAATTCGCACACAGTAAGATTTTGAATGAGTCTTGATTAGATAAGTTAAAAAACTTACTTCAATAACACGTCGATAATTTATTGAATGTTCTTCAATTTGAGTCTAAATATAGATTGATCAACGATTTTACTCGTATAGTACGGCATCAAAATTTGATGTGAAACTGAAATTTTAATTGAATATTTACGGTTATGAATTACGTGAGTTTATACAGTGTGCATTTAAAAAAAATTGATAAGAAACACTTGAATGTTTTATATTTCTTAATGTCTTCTAATGATGATTATATTATAAATAGTGGTAATTGCTTCAAGATAATAAAAAACTAAAGTTTTCAATGGCTTCATTTACAAAAGTTTTAATTATATTTGCTTATGCTTTATTAGCTCAAGGTGTTGCTATATCAAGCAATATTCAAAAAAAAGATGATCTCAAGGTTGTTTCAATTGATTTTAAAGTGATCAAAACAGACTATAATTCAACTAAACTTGGGAAAAGAGGTGATGCTCCGTTGTCACTATTAAATGAAGCTAATTTTGGTATTGGGTATCTTGCAGAAGTTGAAATTGGTTCCGATAGACAAACAAGTTATATCATTCTTGACACTGGTTCTAGTGATTTATGGGTCACCCACGATTCATCTTGTGATTCAGGTTGTAGTAGTAACTATAATCCTTCAACCTCTACAACAGCAAAAGATTTAAATCAAACATTTAGTATACTATATCTTGATGGAAGCTCAACTAAAGGAGAATTTTATAGTGATTCAGTTACTATTGGTGATGTCACTGTTGAAGCTCAAACATTTGCTGCGGCAAATGTAATAGAAACAATTGGTACTTTTGGTATTGGAAAAGTTCAACAAGAAGCAAAATATAAAAGTTATCCGTATGATAATTTTCCAATTACATTGAAAAAGCAAGGTAAAATTGCAAAATCAGCTTACAGTTTATACCTTGACGAACCAAGATCTGAATCTGGCTCAGTTTTATTTGGTGGTATTGATCATGCTAAATATACTGGTGATTTAGTAAGTTTACCAATTCAAGGTAATAGAAATTTGGAAGTCAACTTGGACTCTATAACTGTAAAGAATAAAAAGTTTAGTATTGGCAAAAGTGTTGTATTAGATTCCGGAAGCATATTTAGTTATTTCCAACAAGACGTTGCTGATCAAGTAGCTGCATTATACGATGCTACTTATACTAGTGTTGAAGGTGGTGGATTTTATCAAGTTGATTGCGACAAAGCTGATAATGGAACTTTTTCAGTTGTATTCGATAAAGGTATCACCATAACCGTCCCAAATTCAGAGTTAATTTATCAAAATGTATTTGGGATTTGTGAATTTGGAATAACTAGAAACAATGTTACTAATGACACTATTCTTGGTGACAATGTTTTACGTCATGCTTATGTTGTTTACGATCTCGATGATGAAACAATTTCGTTGGCTCAAGTCAAATACACTAATGAAACAAACATCTCACTTATTGAATAGGTTAATAGAAATTGTTTATACACGTACAAAATTTTGCAACTTAAACTTGCTGCGAAAAAAAAAAAAAAAAATAGAGTAATATCTCTAAATGGTATCTTTTTTATATTAAAATGAAACTCGTTTTTGGAGTTGAAGAATTAAATATATGAGGTATGCAAAATATTTTATACTCGTTAATAATTTTGATTTATTAAGGGTGAGTTTGAATTTAGTGATGTATGCGTATTTGTTGGTTTCAAAGGTGAAAATTGATCATAAGCTTTTTTATGTTTTCTAATTTTTGATTTTGTTCTTAAAACTGAGCCTGGTGGTGGCTGTGGAGGTTGGAACGATAAGATAGCAACACTTGTTGGTGTATTGCAAGTTGAACTATCACCGGATCGTTTATTTGAAAATACTGAATACTGTGATGTGGCTGATGGTGGTGTTATTGGTGGAATTGTTCCGGTTAAACTTAAAGAACTAGCCGAATAAAAAGGTGATTTGTAAACTTCATCATCTGATTCGAAATCTGAATCTTCGTCGAATTGTGGAAAATTTATCAAAATTCCTGATGACTGTAATAATTTTTCATCGATAGAATCATTCAATATTGATTCTTGTTGTTCATAAATGTTTTGAATTAAAAATGTATATCTTGAATGGAAGTTATTCACAACTTGTATAACACCTAGGTTTTCATATTTTTTACTTAAAACTTCAGTTACTTTACTCAATTGAATGATTAACATTAAACAGATTTTTTTAATTGTTATGACAGATGATTCATCTAATCCACTTAAAAATGCACCAACAACTTCTGGTTGTTTATTTTCACACTCTTCATCAAATGTTGTATCATTTGTATCTTCATAAAATAAATCATAGTCATCATCAGTTGTATCATGATCCAAATCAATATCATCTTCTAAATTTGTATATCTATTTTTTATAATATTTCTCTTTTTTATGGTTAAAGATTCAAGTAGTTCTTTAAATGCCAATGATGCGGCTGGGATTTGTAACATTGAACATGCCAATAAATTACATGTAATTGCAACTAACGATGTTGGAACTGTTAAGAAAAACTTATCATAAAGACTCAATTCACATAAAAATCTACCAACAGCAGTGATTGCACTCAAAGTTGATGAAGAACTATCTTGTTGTTGACTTGAGTTATTATATTTACATGGAGTGACATTTGAGTTTGTAATTTTTGAACTTCTTATAGCTAATTGAAGACAATCTTCTAAAGTTGGATGACTAATAGTCCATTCTAAAGTGCTTAAAATATGCATTTCCATTTGTACAAACATTTCTTCATCATAAGCATTACGACACATGATTGTTAATTCTTTTAATGTAGGTACTCTAGATTTCTTATCTTCATATTTACCAGCAATCCATAATGCAGTACAGCCAACCAATTGGTAATGACGTTTGAAAACTATTCTTTTCGAGCAATATCTATCTATAATGTTTAAACATAAAAATAATGTTTGTGGTTGTAGTCTAAAACTGGAATGTAATTCAATTAAGAAATCTAATAAAAAAGGTCTCATAAACCATTGGATTTCAGGTTGTAGATCAATCATTGATGGATTAACTTGGGTTATACTTTCTAAATGAGATAAAGTTTGTACAACATCGGTAAAATATTCATTAACACATTTCTTATTTGCTTGACTCTCAAGAATTTCCAACATAATACTATATGGCTGTGCTTTTATCCTTGAGGGAGGACCAAATTTCTGTTGTGGTTGTGGTTGTTGTAAAGACATAGTTATAAATGGTTAATTGAACGAATGTAAAGAATGAAATAGGATTTAAATGAATGAATGAATTAAACGAACATAAGATAAACTAGACTAAATAGTAGTAGTAGTAGTAATAATTGAAGTGAGTAAAGTAAATCTAGCAGGATGATGATAATTTATAAAAAGATTTCAAATATCGTGGTTTAAAAATTATCGTGGTTTTAAAACTTAAAATAAAAATAAAAATTAAATATATAAAAAAAGATTTCGAGTTAAACGTACAAAAAAGTAACCAGTTTTTAAAATCCAATTTAAGTATGTATTTAGCCTTAGTATATTGACAATATCAATTGAAATAAGTTACCCAGGAAATTTTAAAGGGTAATTTTTAATATTTTTGCTTTTTAATCTTTGACGCGAAAAAAACGAAATTAAAAAAAAAAAAAATTGTAATTAAAAGTTACGTGAATCGTGTATGAAAATTTACGATACTTGATGTTGGATGAGATTTGACACTATACTATTTTTGAAGGTCATCACCAAGAAAATCGATTAACAAGGTTTCAATAAGTGGAGTAAACTGTTGATAGACTTGAAACCTAAACTGTTGAGAAGTCACCTTGACAACAACAACTTAATTTTACTTTAAGTTAAAAGTGGACTAATTTGGTAAAAGATCGACTCGTCAACAACGCCAAAAAATTAAAAAAAATTGGAAGGAATTTAAATGCGCACAAAAAGGAATCAATCGATACACAAAACTATTTTTACCATTTAATATTTCCTGTTTAACATATTGTGAATAAATTTTATAATTTATTTAATATATCAACGTAATTTTATAATAAATTAAACAAATGGAATGAACAGAAAGGATATTAGTATTGTAATCATCGTGTTTTTGTTCTATTTTTATTTCAATCTTTAAATCTTTTACCTTGGTAACATTGAATTTAATACCTTTATATTTCATGTTTATCGCCGTTTCCTTTGCAAATGTTCTTTAGCCCTTTTATACCGTTGTTGTTGTTGTTATTCATTTAGTATTTCATGGTACGATAGACTAATTCAGTTACGTGAATATTCTTTTTACATTATTTGTTATTGAATCACAACGTTTGTATTTTTTTTACATCACACAAACTTATACTTTATCTATATTTGGATTAATGAGAATTCGTTAATTATGTACGTAAATATGTAATTTGAAAATTCAATAGGCTCACAAAACCAGTGTGCAACGCATTAATAGTCTAACATATGAGCGAGAACGAATCGAAGAAATTTGTAATTGATAACCCAAAGTTTGAAGGCACCCAGTAGACAAATTTATGTGAAACAGATGAGAAAATAACTTCTTGTACCATTATTACAAGTAAAAATAAACCTCTAAAATTTAACAACTTTGATAAACTGAGTTATAATACTGAATTAATGTTGTTAGGAATTTGGTGTAAACATCCTCAAGTGTATCTTTAATTCAATTTTGCGCATATTTCAACAAATATTAATTCAAAGTTTTATGATAAAAACTGCTAAATTTTTAACTTTATCAGTTGTTAACTCATTCTCTATCATGTCTTCAGCGTGAGGATTAAAAATTTTGTTTAGCTATAATTTTATAAATCTTTCATATCTTGTGCTAATAAAAGATCTAATGCATGACTGCTAAATTTTAATTATATGCACTCTGAAACATCAGTTAGCAAGAAAAATGCTTACATAATTTTAATTAGATAGATTTCGTAATTCTCTATACAATATCATTAATATGCACCTCTACCTCTACCTGGTTGAGCGTCTTCTTGTTCATCATTTCTAATTGTTTCATCAATAGACAATAGTAAAGTAGCAGCTTCAGTTGCACTTTCTATAGCATTAATTTTAACTAATGAAGGTTCCCATATAAAACTTTTCATATTATTACCAATGTTTTCCAATTGGAAATCAATTCCATACCAAGTTTCTCCCTTTGCATGTGCTGATCTAAGCTTATTAAGTAATTCAATTGCATCAAATCCTGCATTTTCACACAATTGTCTTGGTATAATTTCTAAAGCTTTTGCAAATGCACCAATTATTAATTGCATTTTCCCAGCTATTGTTTTTGAATAATCTCTTAAATATTTTGATAATTCCATTTCTATGGCACCACCACCAGCAACAATTGTATGATGACTCACTGCTCGTTTTACAATCATTATTGCATCATGTAATGATCTTTCAACTTCTGCTATAACTTGTTCAGCACCACCTCTTAAAATCAATGTACAAGTTTTAGCTTCAGGACAGCCTTGGAATAAATTAAATCTATCACCACCAATTTGTACTTCTTCAAATGATTCACAAGTACCCAAATCTTTAGGTTGTATACTTGAACATGTAGATTGAATATGACCACCAACAGCTTTAATAACTCTATCCATATCTTCTGAGCTTACTCTACCAGCACAAAATATATTTCTATCAGCAAAATATTGAGTTGCCAAATCACCAATTGGTAACTTGGATAATACTATATTTGCACCACTTTTAGAAAGTTCTTCCAATTTATTAAAAATTATTTGCCATTCTGCATCAACTATAGCTTGATAATCTTTCACTTGTTCAACTCTAACTTCGGCATTATCTTTTTCTGCTTTCAATTCTAATTCAACATTTAAACATATGACTTTAGGATTTTTAAAAGTTTTTGGTTGTTGTTCAAACCCAGCATATGAAAATGTCTTTTTAAATCCAACACCATTTATAAATAAGGATTCTTCTAAAGCACCCCCTGGTACTTTTTTAACACCAATTAATTTTTCATCCAAATCTGAATCTAAACTTAATACTGCATCAACAACCATTTTTGTGAAAAATTTACTATTTTGACTTATCAATTTTGATGACATTGCTGTTGTGGCACATTTTTCCAATAATGATCTAAATTCACTTGGATCTTCTCTTTTAATATCAACTGAAATTTCATTAATTTTTTCAATACATAATTCACAAGCTTTTCTGAAACCTTTTGTAATCAAATGTGATGAGATTCCATCTTCAATGAAAGATTTTGCTTCTTTCAATAATTCACCAGCTAAAATGGTCACTGAGGTTGTACCATCACCAACTTCAGCATCTTGAGATCTTGAGATATCAACCAACATTTGTGCTGCTGGATGTACAATATCTAATAGTTTCAATATAGTAGCACCATCGTTTGATATAGTGGTTTGACCATTTGATCCAACAATTAAAATATCTGATCCAAATGGTCCCAATGTTGGTTTCAAAGTATCTTGAATTGCCAAACACGCATTAATGTTTGTCAATATCTGTCCTTTCCCTTGAGATGAATCAGTTCCCTCTTTTAAAACAACAATTGTTGGTGTTTGATTAGCGAAGGCCATTGTATTAATGTTGAAACAGTAAATTTTTTTTTTTTTCACTGCAGAAAAAATACACTACAAATTTTTTCAATAAATGTTTAAACAGAGTCTAAATTTCATAAGATCGAAAACAACTATAGTAGGGGATGAAGTGAGGTTGTCGAATAGAAGGGTGATGAAAAAGATACAGCTTGGTAAAGCAAGACCGGCGATTTTTTATCAATTTGATCAATTTATTGAATTAAGTGATGGTTCAGTAATAAAAAGAAGATCTCAAATTCCAAAAGATGAATTAAGAATGATCAATGATCAAAGAAACAGTGTTAAATGGAATCCACATAGAGTAGATTTGGATACATCAGATTTGACAGCAGCTGGTAAGATTGGTAAATTTAGAGCTAAATTTTCACAATTCGAAGGTGAAACAATTGATAAGAAAGAATTAACACCAGAAGAACAAGAAGCTGCAAGATTGAAACAAAGAGAACTAGCCAAACAAAGAGATAACGAGTTATTGGAAATGATGGGCGAAGATGCTGAAGAAGTAGTTGGTGGTGGTAATATTTATGACAGAAGAGCTGAAACTAAAAGAAGAAAAGGTAAATAGATTATATAAATTTTGATTTAACTATACTTTGTACATATTCATAATCATAAAATTTAAAAACTTCGATGACACTTTGTAAATCCCAACCTAAATTTCTAAATTCGTCAACACACCAAGATACTATATCAAAATTTTTGGTAGTAATTGCTTGTTCTGAGATTAGATGTAAACATTGAACTTTAGTACGTTGATTCATTGACACAAGTGTTTCAATATCTTTAAACAAATGATACTTGCCATACTTCATGTTTTGATAAATATCCTGAAATCCACTGGAGATTTTTAAAAACCGGATGTAAAAAATTATAGCATCGTGACAATTTTCATTAACCACTTGTTTAATGACTTCGAAAATCAAATTTTGTAACACTTGATCGTCTTTATCTAATTTCAATAATTGTAAATAAATTGCTTTATTCAAGGCTAGATTTTTTTGTTTATAAAATATTAATAATGAATCTTTGGAGATATGAAAATCTGTCTCTTCTATTAATTTCAAACATTCCTCAATTTTCCCATTTTTGATTTTATTTTCAATAATTAGTTTGAACTCTTCATTAGTGAATGTCCTATTTTTTAGAATTGTTTGACAAATCTTATTAAAATTATCATCATCATTTAATTTGAAAAATGATTTCAACAATGAAGTTAACAAAGGCTTGTTCAAATTTTTCAATTGGTTTAACAAAGATTTAAATTTACTGTTATTGTGTGATGCAAAGAATTCCAATTTAAAAGCTAAAAACTCATCTGTGTTTATAGATTGGTCAAGACTTATAATCAATTTTTCAATTCTTTCTGGATCAGGACATATTTTTAAAAAATCAACGACAACTTGACTAAATTCTCTCTTTTCCTGCTTTGATAACCTTTGTATCTTTACATTTGATAAGATTTCATAACTTTTTACCCAATTGAAATTTTCATTATTACATTTAACCAATAAATTGATGACTTTTGTATAATTCTTAAGTGTAACCTCATTGATATCTAATTTTTGAAACAATGCATTTGCAAAGAAAGCTCCAAGATGATTTGATGTTAGAAATTGAAAACTTTTCATCATATCCTCTTGTTCAATTTTATTTACACCGTACCTTTGAAATAATTGTAACATTGAATAAGCATTTATTAAAAAATCACTCTTCAACCCATTTTGTATTGCGGCTAGTATTGTTTGTATCATTGGATAAGGCACCGTCATCCTTTGAATTGTGGCTACTGCTAATTGAATATGATTATTATTAATTAAAAATGATAAATATTGGTAAAGAAAATGATCCTTCAGTTCCAATACTCTCATATCTATCAAAGTTTGCATCATTTGATCATTTGGTTTCAAACCCATATCCAAAACATCTTTCATCACATATTCTCTTAATCTATAATTTTTCATCATGGTTTTCATTAGTCGTTTCCTTGGATTTTTAATGTAATCTTGCAAGAAAACTTCATTAGAATTATTATAAAATTTGATTAAACTATTCAGTAGTAGTTGATAATCATTTCTATATTTATTTAAACAATCTATTCTGGTTGAATAACATCGTAGTCTATACATCTATAATGATTTAAAAATTTTCACACGACTATTTCTGGTGGTAGCATCACATAATTATACAATCACCAAGTCCAAAACCATACATTACTTTTTCAACATGTTTCTTAATGATTGGCCAATCTTGTCTTCTTTGAACAAATTCATAGATTTCCTCTTGACCAAATATCCCATTAAATTTACTTAAGTCACTGACCAATTTTGCAATTGCTTTTGAATCATCACCACTGATTAAATAAATGTTACCAACTTTTTTGAGTGCTTGATAATATGGTAAAACCAACTTCTTATTTGTTTTGATATGACTACTTATAAAATCAAAGTATAGATTTAAATCTGATATCAAATTTGGTGCACCATTGACTGATATAATCTTCTTTTTTAAAATTTTTACAATGATTTGAAAGAATCGTTCTGCAATCTCTTGTTGAAAAACATCAACTACTGATGCATCAGCACTATCCACTAGTAGATCCATATTTTCTTCCAATACTTTGACTGCTTTATTTGCAGCTTTTGTAGAACCAAAAGATTCGATTTCAATAGTATTATAATCTGAATCTAGTAAATTCTCTTTAAATACAGTTTCAATTTGATCGACCAATATTTCAATCCCAATGTTCAACCCATCAGCAACATACTTATCCACCAATGCTTCTAATTTTTTTTTATTCTGTAATGATGGGTTCAAAATAGAATTTTCATTTTTAATAATTTGTCGATTTAACAATTCTTCTTTGTAAAAAATATCAACCATTTGAATGATTATATCTGCCATATTAATCAAATCAAAGAATAAAACCAAAGGCTCAGCAAACGATTCATTATGAGTTACAGAATACGTTGTTGAATTTGGATTATACGTTTGTAAATAAGTTAAAGCTTTCTCAAACCCAGGTCGTAAATGTTCTAATCCTATGATATCCATGACATCAATGAAAATATTTTGAATACTTTGGAAAATATCATTTCGTAATGATGCAATTGTATACTCTTTAAATTTTGATAATCTATGTAATGAAGATTTTGATTCATTCAATGTTTCAACAATCAATTCAGGACTGAATATTTTATCCAAAGTTTTGATATTTTCCGATAATATTTTTGCTTTTGCTTGTATTTCAGAAAATTTATCATCTTGATCTTTTTTAGTTGAAAAGACATTTTTAAAACTTGTTAAAAAATCATTTTTAGATTCCTTTTTGACACTTTCCAAAATCTTTGCTGTGGTTTCTTCTTCTCTTTTTGATATTGTATTTTTCCATTCACTCAATTTAAATTTCGTATCCAGTTTGAAACATAAAACTTCTTCTCTCATATATTCTGCAGCAAATGATTCAAACAGCATATCAATCAATTCAACAACTAAATGTTGATAGCTGTCCTCTAGATTTTTCGATGGTTTTAAATAATCAAGAAATTTGGTAATCAATTGTTCATAAACAAATGGTATCACCACCAAATACTGGCCAAATTTTTTTGAAGATTCGAATAACAACAGTATCAATTCAGTGATTTGATTTGAAATCAATTCCTCACAAACTTTATACATTATTGGCACTGAGGGTGGAAATATCAAATCAATAATTTCAGATTGTTCATTAAAAATATCGGCAATGTCATGGAATAATTGATCAAACGCGTTATAATCAAGTCCTTCATCGTAATAATATTTGTCAGGTTGAAATTTATTAAAAATCTCTTTATCTTCATCGAATATACTTTTTTGTAAGAAAAAATCAATCAATGTTTGTTGATTATTCAATGATATCAAAATCATTACAAAACTTCTTGTTTTATCATAATCTTCAATATCAAAATGGATTTCCAACTCTCTCAACAATGCATTTTCAAATATTTCAAACAATTCACATATTTTATCATGTGCTAATACTCTTGATTCTTCAATATAATCAATTTTATTATATGTCAACATATTTTTCAAAATTTTAGCTTGATCTTCAGGTGTTTGAAAATCTTTGAATATTTTCAACTTGTTGTAATTTTTGTTTATTAATAAATCATTATAATATGGGAATAATTTCTTATGAATTTTCAATATTTGATACTTTGCATTTTTAACTGATTTATAAACATAATCCAAACAAGTCAATGGACTATCCAAATATGTCATTTTACCATTATTCCTCCGTAGATCATCTTTTGATATCACCATTGCATCTTGCCAAACACCAGTAACTTTCAACATTGATACCCATAATTTCAGATCATTAACAGCCAAATGACAATTCTTTGAAACCAATGCAAATGTTAATAACTCTTGTATAGGTAAATAATCAACTATAGTTCTAGCTATTGTCAATGGCATTACATTCTTGTCATATACATCGATATCTGAATTCCATATTACTTGAGCCATCTAAAAAATTTAAGTCGCAAAATTTATCAAGTATCAAAACTTTATTCAAATGTCAAATATACTATAATCATGATATATCTACGCTCGGTAATACGACCGATGATCTTAGACAAGCTTATACGAAGACGACTAATCAATAAAAATACTTTCTTCACCCAGAATAATAAACAATCAAAATTTAATCAGTTTAAAAAAATTTTATCAACTATTTTATCAAATCAAAATCATAAATATGATGATTTAACTATTCGACCTTTAATTGATCAAGTCCCAAACTTATACGAAGAGTTAAAGAAATCAACTGATCTTGAAAATAAATTATTTACATTATTATCTTATGATCCAATCTTAATTGATCCTAAATTATATCTATACTTTTGCAATCAAGAAATTATTCAAAATGAATCAATAAAGAAATTGTTACTAGAAAGACTACTATTTCATAGACAATTTTCAACATGTTGGCAGTTTTTCTTACAATCATATAATTCTATAACAGATTTGGATGATTTTTTAGAGTTTACAAAATCTAAAATCAAAGACAATAAATTTTCATTTATAGATTTTGTTTTATCAATACCATTGGTTGAAGATAACTTTTTCAGACAAATTGTTGACTCAATTACATATGTATTTAAACCAAAGATAAACCTTTATGAATTGATTGATGGTTGGAGGAATTTAGAAATTATTCAACCTTCACAAAATGATAAATTGGAACTCATAATCTTGTACATAAAACGAATGATTCATAATAATCCAGAAAAGGCATTAGCATTAATATTAAGTTATCCAAAAATTATGAATCAACCTGGTTGGGTAACTTTATTTCCCAATTATTCAACTTGTATAAATTCACAAAAACCAGACCTTTCAAAATTAATTCCATTTGTATCAGTATTGGATGATATAGATACTTTAAACACAATCGATTTCATAGACCCAGAGAAGATATTACAATTAACAACCACCAATAATAAAATAATCATTAATTTATTAGCTAAAAAATTATTTGATACGGGAAACTTTCAATCAATCAAACAATTGTTCAAATTCAACATATTTATTGATAATATTACATCAAATGTATACGTTCCATTAGATGAAGATTTATCAAAAATTCCTCAACTGTTGATTACAAATTTTAAATATTCAACCACACAATATCATCAATTACTACTACTTCATCGAAAAGATTTGAAAGTATGTCAACAAATACTAAGATCATACGCATCTATAGCAACATTACAAGACTATCATGCCTTGGTATCATTAGCTGAGAAATTTGAAACCAAAAAATTACTACTAGAAATTTTAAGAGCTGCTATACTAAGAACAAAACTCATTGATGATACAATCATAACTTCAATTTTTAAACTTTTAATCAATAGTTTAGCTAATAGTAAAGAATTTAATTTGAAGCATCTTTCAAAATCAAATAAAAATATTTTCCATCATTTCATACGTGAATTTGCACAAATCATATCAGATTTAAATGCAACAGAAATCACAAAAGTTTTGGACATTCTTATTAATTATATTGATTCACCACAATTTGATTATAATCAATTTGCAAAAAAATATTTACCAAGATGTATATCAAATGAAATTTTCAGATTTGTAATTAGAAATGATAATGCAATAGATACATTAAAAACAATCATGAATGAAATGAAATCAGATAAATCTTATGCTCAACATTGGTTGTATAAAAAAATGGTTATGGAAAATTATATTGTTGCGTTTAAACTATTGGATTTTTATAAAAATGATAAATTCATACTTTCAAAATTTCAACCTGCTCTTGTACTGGGTATAATTGAAAATAATCATTTGGTTTTGGAAAATAAATTAAAAGTTCTTGGTTTATTCAAAGAAAAATGTGATAAATTAAATTTAAATAACGTGTTCAAATTAAATCATGGTGAAGCATTATTAAAAGCAATAAGAAAAGATCAAAGAAGTAAATTATGGATCTCAGATTCAACTCAATGGTTCTTAAACCAAAGTAAAACTAACAAATATTTTAAACAATTGATTAAAAAATATAAAATCAAAAAGGAACTTATTTAGATTATATATAGATAAATTATTAATGACTTAATGACAAAATTCAAAACAATAATTACGTTCAAGAATTGAGGTATATGTCAC
This sequence comes from Insectozyma xiaguanensis, assembly GCA_030555925.1. NCBI lineage: Eukaryota > Fungi > Ascomycota > Pichiomycetes > Serinales > Debaryomycetaceae > Insectozyma > Insectozyma xiaguanensis. Next base: position 327,412 of record JANIVQ010000008.1, on the reverse strand, counting down.
GGCAAAAGTCTATTTCTTATTCATCTCATTAAATGCGAGTTTTGGTAAAAAACTTAAGATGCGTGCGTTTGATATCAGACAGAAAAACTACATATTTTCAACACTTGAATCGTAATGGATACTAACAAGTCATATGGTGTCACACCTCCTATATCCATCGCGACTCCTACATCAAAAGAGAATGAATTGAATGACTCATTAATCAAAGAATTGAAAGCAAGAGGCTCTTTTGAAAGTGAAGCAGCTACAAAGAAAAGAGTTGAGGTATTGAACAAATTACAAAAAATGACAGAAGAGTTTGTATACAAAGTTTCGAAGAAAAGAAACATGTCAGAAGGGATGGCAAAGGATGCTGGAGGTAAAATTTTTACTTTTGGATCGTACCGTTTGGGAGTTTATGGACCTGGTTCAGATATTGATACATTAGTAGTTGTTCCAAAACACGTAACAAGAAATGATTTCTTTGAAGTATTTTATGAGATTTTAAAATCTCGTGAAGAGTTAGAAGAGATTGCACCTGTTCCAGATGCATTTGTGCCTATTATAAAATTAGAATTTGCTGGAATATCAATAGATTTGATTTTTGCAAAATTAGATATACCAAGAGTTCCCAGAGATTTGACATTAGATGATAAAAACTTATTAAAAAATATTGAAGAAAAAGACATGAGAGCTCTTAATGGTACAAGAGTGACTGACGAAATTTTAACTTTGGTACCAAAACCTACTGTTTTCAAACATGCTTTAAGGTGTATAAAAATGTGGGCTCAACAAAGAGCCATTTATGCTAATGTTTATGGATTTCCAGGAGGTGTAGCATGGGCAATGCTTGTTGCCAGAATTTGTCAATTATATCCCAATGCAGTTAGTGCTGTTATTGTTGAAAAGTTTTTTCATATATATTCTCAGTGGAGCTGGCCACAGCCTGTATTGCTAAAACAAATAGAAGATGGGCCGTTGCAGGTAAGAGTATGGAACCCACGATTGTACGCTCCTGATCGTCAGCACAAAATGCCGGTAATAACACCTGCTTATCCTTCCATGTGTGCAACACATAATATAACAAGCTCAACACAGAAAATAATACTAAGTGAATTCCAAAGAGGTATAGAAATAATGAATGATATAAGTATAGGGAAGAAATCATGGTCAGATTTATTAGAAAGACACGATTTTTTTCATAAATACAAGTTTTATTTGTGTATTGTTGCTGCTACGAAGTCTACGGCTGAAGAACATTTGAAGTACAGTGGTATGGTAGAAAGTAAACTAAGATTATTAGTTCAAAAATTGGAATTGGTTGATGGTATTGAATTAGCTCACCCATATGTTAAATCTTTTGAGAATCGATATTTGTGCAAGGACGATGAAGAATTGCAGCTGGTAATTCAGTCGTATGGTACGTTGAAAGGTGAAAAGATCACAGAAGATATTCTTCAAATAAATGAGGAAAATAAAGAAGATACAAAAGGAAAGTTGGAATTGAATTTGACCAAACTATTTATTGGATTAAAGTTGGATTTACAGAAGGACGGTGAAAAAAAGTTAGATATTCAGTACCCTTGTTCGGAGTTTTTCAGTATTTGCAAAGGATGGCAAGACTTTAATACCGAGAAGCACTTTATTCAAATCAAAAATGTAAAACTTTATGATTTGCTGAATGACGTTTATATCGAAGGTGAGCAAAGACCGGTCAAAATCACTAAAAGAAAACGAACTGTATCTAAAAATGAGGGTACAAAGAAACCTAAAAGTTTTGGAGTAGCAACAAGTGTTCTGAGTTCATGATTATGATTAATTGTGTATTAAAATTTATAAAAAGTCTGCATTAACAATTATTTAGGTAAATATACGTCTTCAATTGTGCCTGACAAAAAGCTAGTGTATGTATTTACCGGAACATCTTCAAAAATTGCAGGTTCTGTTTTAATATCTAAAACGTCACACAACCAGTCAACAAATGTCATTTTCAAACCCGGACTAAGCAAATAATTGTTATAAGACATTGTGTATTGATTCCAAATATCTTGATTTGGTTCTGATGTCCATAATTTGGCTAATTTTTGTGAAAGCTGACGTTGATGTTCAGGATTTGATATTGTTCTTGAGTAGAAAGACCTAAAAGCTATAAACGAATTGATAGGTTTTAATTTTGATTTTTTTGGCTTAGCATTCTTGTTTGAACTTGTCCAATATATTTGACTAAGAAAATTGTATTCAAATAATACTAATTGTAAACCTTCACTAGGAGTTGGAATATTGGGTAACGAATTTACTCTAAACCCGCATTGTTCACCCTGTAAAATCTTTCTGTTGTCTTGAGCTATGATTTTATGTTTATCATGAACTCTAAATAAGTAGGTGAAATTTTTAGGTATTACTGACGATTTCTTCTTGCCACTTCCCATTGAATTTTATTCAAAATCTTGAAATATTTGTAAATTCAAAGAAATTAATTTTCTTTTATCAATTTATTTTCGTCAAATTTATAGTACGTTGGCAAATTACACAAGAATGATTTTAAATTAGTTTTGGGTTATGCATTATTAGCATTGATGCAAAATTTGGGTCTATAAATTACGAAATAAATATATTGCACAAAACTTTATTTTTTTGGACCCAGCATTGCAGATCTAGATCGAAAAAAAAACTTGATTGAGAAATGCAACGTTAGTTTGTATTCTTTTACTTGTGAATTCTTGTTTTGTCAGCTTCACTTGGTATCCAAATTTAAAAGATTAAAAATCTTTAATTCTGTTAGACGTTGGGACCTTAATACTTAAAATTCGAGATGAAAATCAAAATTTTACTAAAAATAAGAATTTATGCAGATAAGAAAAAATATTTTGTATTAGCCACATTCAAATACCCCAACACGAGATTAATTACTTCAACTATAAATACCTTGTGTGATCATTTGAAATTGATCATACAATCTAGTGTACATACTTCCAATACTTTTTCCAATCAAATAGTTTTCAACAAACAAGTCAGATTCGTCCTCTGATAAATCTAATTGTAATCGTTGCTGAAGAAGAACGCTTGTATTTTCACCATTATTAAAACAAGGAAGACTAGAATCTTTCTGCATTAGCTCGACGATACTAACAATCAGTTGCCATTCTTTTCTCAATGCCTTGAAACATTCTTTGCATACCTTCACGAACGTTTTATAATGTTTTGAATCTAATCCACCTAATACGTCAATATATTCACTTGTTAATTTGAACGGTGCCGCTTCAAAACCAACACTTCCTGGAGAATTTGAAAGTAAAAATCCAAAATCAATATGTATTATATGTCCCTGATGATCCAACATAATATTTCCATTATGTCTATCTTTGATTTGTAAAACATAACAAATTATAGAATAAGAAGCTAAACTGATGGCAAAATTTTCTTGAGCAATGCCATATCTGTTTGATCCTGTAACGCCATGCAATTTTTCAAAATAATCTTGAATAGTGAATATTCTACCTTTTGCATTTTCACCTCGAAGTATTGAAACCTCAGTTAATGATTTTTTTATCGAGTGCACAGACATAGCATTGGTTATAGTTTCAACTAATCCAGCATTGGCACTGGTGATCAATATCTTCATTCTTTTAGTCCAGTACAAAACGTTTTGTCGTTTCCAAATATTTGAAATTATAGAAATTAATTGACATGCAAAAGCCTCTTGTGGCAAATCATCACCATTTTTAACAATAACTGAACAAAGATCCCAATTATCTAAATGACCATAAGCACTAGTTTTTCTAATTCTATGTTTCTTTGCATTCCAATCTTCACTTATAATGACATCATTTTCCAATTTTCTCTGACCTGCATCCTGCTCATTAGTCTCTAGCTCCTTCATCTTTTCAAAATCCAAGCAATCAAATTGATCTTGAATAGCTATCATTGAATTGACTATCCGACTTTTGATTGCAAGAGATTGTTCGGAGTTTGCTTTGCCGGAACTGTCAAGTTGTTGTAACATAACAGATGCAATTCTCATTTGATCTGCTAGTATTTTGGTAGGTACTTCAGCAGTATTCAATGATAATAAATTTGAAAACTTATTTTCACTATCGTTGATGATCTTTTCTTGTGCAGCTGGGTTGTTAACATTCTTATAGTTGCTAAATGATTTTTTGATCAAAGGTAATTCACCTAAATCAGCTTCTTCGTGCACAGGAGTATGTAGTACAGCATTTTCAACATCATCGATACTGTTTCTATAACTTGAACTCGATCTACCATCATTTTCATTAAATTCAACAGCTAATGGAGAATTCCTGGATTTCAAATCTTCTTGAAATTTATTTTTGGATGCTATAATCTTTTGGTTGGCTTCACTAAATGGATTAAAATCAATTTCATCACTTAAATATTCTACCAAAAGCAAAAAAGGTACTCTTTCGGCTGAATTCAAAACACAGGCTTCATTCACACTTAATTTCAAAATTTTGTGAAATTTTTTGTTTCTGTTGCTGGTTATAGGTAACAATTGTGGAATGTCTATTTCTGAAGGCAACAAAGTGTCGTTAATAATAGACAATTCTGCTCTCAATGCTGAAAGTCGTGCTTCTTTTGGTACTTGGGAAAGTCTTATCGAAATATTTTGCAAAGCCATCATAAATTGAGTTTCTTTTTTGCCATAATTAACTTGCAAAATTTTCAACAATTGAGTGTAACTAAGACTATTTGCATCATTCAACTTTTGAGAATTATTTCTTTGCAATGAAATTTTTTGAACATGAGATAATGAAGATTCAGACTCAGTTTGTAACAACAGGGGTTTAACACCGTCAACATAATCCACTTTCGATAAATCCGGCAATGAATGTGAATTGATGTTATATGAATTTGAATCTAAATAATCTTTATTAGGCAGATTCATCAATGATGTTATTCTTTTTTTAGATTTGATCATTGTATTGATTTTCAAATTATTCCCCATATCATTGTAAATTTTTGTTTTACTTTCTTGATTCTCAATAAAACTAAGATCTTTTATGGCTTTGTCTATGGTAGAAACTGCTTTAGCTTCGTCATCATCTGTTGTATAAGTCTCTGAGTCATCTGACAGCAATGTTAAGCTTAGTTTTTTAGATTTTGGATATGACAAGGATCTCTGATGACCAATATTTGATTTTTCAGAATCAGCATTATAATCATTATACATAATTGCATCTGAAGAAACTCTTTCTGAAGAAATTTTCCGATTTTTCATTGTCAAATTTTTGGTTAAAGACTTCTGGAAATTAGCCAATTTGAATACCAAACTTTTCTGTTGTTTCCCTTGAGATTTAACCAAAGGCAATGAATAGTTATTGAAAGTTGGACTTGCGTATGTCGATGCAAGCATACCACATAGTATCAATGCAGGTTGAAGATTTTTTCTAAATTCCTCTAGGTCTGATTTATAACTTTCAGGATTAAACATAATACTTTGCACTTTGCTAATCAACTTTTTCACAGTTTGAAATTGATGTGATTCTGGATCATTTCTCAATTCAAAAATATAAGCCTGAAGATTCCAAAAAACTATCAAATTAAAATGAGGATGTTTCCAGCAATAGTTGAGTAGAAATTCTTCTAGAGCCATAGCTTCATTTTCGTATACCACTAGTAGTTGAATGAATTGTGGAATAAAAAATTCAAGTTCATCATATGAATAATTTTTTAGCTTTTGAACAAGTTCATAATGAATTCCTATACTTTCTCTATATTTTTTCAATTGATATATACAAGTGAGTAAATTAAATGAAGAAGACCTTATATCTTCAAGTAACAGCTCATTTTCAGACTGTGACATCTTTCAGTGAAAAGTTAGAAGAGCTGAATGGAATTTGTTGGTTTAACTATTCAAAACCGTGTTATATGCAGAACTTTGAAACTTAGAGATAAATTTAGAAACATTCAAAAAGTTTTCATTATAATATACAAATATAACTTCTGATTTAAATATATCAAGATAAAATCATCTTGGTTCTATTAGTGTAGAATAAAACAAAAAGTCTAGTCTAAGTTGATTTTTGAAAGGCAGGTATTTCAAATTTCTCTTCAAACTTCTGGCCAGAAACAATTGGAGCAATCGAGAGGATTTCATCTTGTAAATAATCTGAAGGTTTACTCAAATCAAAGTGCTTGTAAATAATGTACTCAAGGTCTTTATTTTGTTCGTCTTCAGCAGCAACTGATTTGAAAAATTTTGGATGAAACTCAACACCATCTTCAAGCCTTTTTCTAGCTAACTCACGCTGTTCGTTTTCCACTTTGTACTTCTCTTCAGTTGCTAACTCATGATTTCTATTAGAAAGCGCATCAATGGTTGCTTTCCACAATCTTCTAGATTCGTATTTACCTTGTTCATCTATGCTTCTAACTTTTGGTTTTACAATAATGGAATTTTTGGTGTCAAAAAATACTTCTTTCTTACCAGTTTTATAATCTTTGATTTCCATGCTATCATTCCATTTACCTGTGATATGAAATAATTGCTCAGAAGTCTTCGAATTTTTTATAACTCCATCAATTGCGTCATATGTTCCACTTATAAAACCTTTTGTTTTAAATTCAATGTCAGCTTCATAGCCAGTTTTTTCACATTTGATGTACATATGATCCCCTAATTCAGTTCTCATCTTACCGATAAAAATACCTCTGCAGTATACGTTTGGTTGATTCATAATGTATACTTCATCATCCCATTTTCCAAGAGTGACATGACCCCAACCTTCCATTATTGCTGCTGATGAGTTTCCAAGAAATCTAGACTTTGGGACAACAACACCGTCTACTTTCACCTTTTCTTCCGGAAACAAATAAAAATATGAGGATTTTGGAGGATGATGTGATGTTTGCTCTGACAAATAATAAGCTTTTTTGTTTCCATCTAAATTATCCCAATAACAAGAGTATACTTCTCCCAAAACAGGATTGAGAGGTTTCTTGACAGCTTTAGGTGCAATATGCCAGCTAGCTAAGTACCATTTGGTAATGTTGACAAATCTAAGCAAAGGATCAGTTGTGCTGTTTGCCTCAATTAACAAGTTTGGAATTTGAAAAAAATTTGTGATTCTTTCCAACATCGATTTCTTTTCTAATATAAATGTTGGCAATGTTATTTTTGATAAATCCATTCCAGGTCTTAATTGAGCAATTATACCCAATAAGATGTTTTGGCCCTCACTGTCTACTTCATCAATGTCATCAGAATTCTCAGCTCCAGCATTCTTCTTGTCCGAATCGAGATCATCGGAAGACGATTTTAATTTTAGTTTGTCTAGTTTTGATGTTATACCCATTGTTGCCAGCAAATTAATAGATTTATCAACTGTATTCTTTTCCCTGAATCAAGCACTTAGTAACTGCACTACCTTTTAGATTGCAAAAAAAAAAAGTTAATCAAAATTAAGACTTTATTAAAAAAAAAAAAATAAAAACAAAAAATTATTAAATTCGCTATTTTACTCGATTTTAATTCACATACTTTTAATTAAAAAGTTGTATAATACAAACTTAAAGCTTGTGAGTTTGTTACACTGATAAGTCTTTTACATTAAAGGGTTAAATATTAGAAACTGGTTTTATGCGGGGAATTGGTTTATTATACGTTTTAATATAAAATACATATTTTATTTATTTATTTATTTTTTTTTTTTTTTTAACCTGCGGTCCAAGTATTTAATATTATACATATAATACTTACGATTGAAAAAGAAAACAAGTGTGTGATAATTGTCTTCCACTTTACGGCCATTCAATTGATATTCCCTGTCATATTAAGTTTTGAAAAACTGCATTGAATTCTACCAACCTAATTTACGTCTCCTCATCAACAATTGGATATGGAATCTAAATTCAATACTTTCTCGTCAATCATTGAACAAATAAATGAACATAACAATACAATTATTGACAACGAGACTTTTGATGCAGATGCATTGAGATTGAAGATTGACGCAATGATCTCAGAAGTAAAGGTTAAATCTGCAAGTGACAATTTACTGAAGTATGATAAGATATCATTAGGAAGAATATCACTCCATTCTAAAATTTTTTACGGGTCCTTATTAATGAAATTACTTCAATATAATTCTAATGTGATTGGAGAGGAAGGCAAGAATAACAAGGTTAAACAAGAATACGTGAAAACAGATGAAATACCAAATAATGACACTAGTTTAAACCAAAAAATAGACTACGACATTGTAATTGAAAAAGAACACGGATTAATTAAAAGACAAAGCAATGGATTCAGGAAAATGACTAATTTCAAGATTGGAAAATTGCAAGAGTGTAATCACTCTGGTTTTGGGAGAATGAAGCCAAAACGTTTCGTCAAGAGTCAACTTGAAGTGATGGAAAGATGGTATTCCAATAATTCAAATCACCCATATTTGAACAAATTTGCCACGGAATTGCTAGCACTTAGAACTTGCCTTTCAAAAACACAATTACGAAGCTGGTATGTATGACCACGATATTGCTGGCTCCCATGTTTTTGCCAAATATGTCAGAAATTAAATTACTAACAATTTTTAGGATCTCGAATAGAAGAAGAAAGGAAAAGAGCATCAGAATCAGAAAAGACGTGAAATCAATATTAAGAACCTAACATTCATTATTCAAAATGTATAAAATTTAACACCAATACTTCCATAATCGTATGTAAAAAGGTTTTGATTTAAGCAATTGATTTTGTTCTTCCAATTCAAGCTTTAGCAATTCCAAATCAGCTTGTCTTCTACCAGTATCCAAATCTATATCGATTAACTTAATATAAATTCTCCAATTTCTTGTACATAATTTATGAGCCAAATAAAATACTAGAATAACAATAGCACCAAGATAATTTTGAAAGAAATTTTCAGCATTTGCTTTACCATGTGAGTTTAAAGGAAATAAAGCTGTCCAAAATTGTACACCTAAAACCATTAATAAAAATCCCATTGAATAAAAAGAACCATAAATTCCAGTTTTTGATTTAAATATTAATTCATCAATTGATTTATTTTGTTTCTTCATTGCTAATCTGAATCTTACATGACATAATCCTATGTTAAACCATGAAAAGATAGTTGCTAATCCACTGACTGATAATAACCAATTAAAAATAGTTGCTTCATCTTTATAAGCTGATAAAAAGCATAATAAACCAAAAATAGCCAGTATTAATAAACCAACTAATGGTCTACCTTTTTGATCGACATAAGCACAAATCGAAGGAGCCAAACCTTGAGCACCCAAACTTTGAATTGTTCTTGAACAACCATAAACAGCTGAATTACCAACGGATAAAACCGAGATTAAAATACATGCATTAAAAATAGATGGTAAAGCATGTATACCACCAGCTTTAATTGCCAAGACAAATGGAGAAGCTGAAGTACCACCATTTCCTAATAATTCTGGTGAATTTGCTGGTACCAATAAACCAATGAAAGTTAATGATAAAAAATAAAATAAAAATAATCTCCAAAATACTTGACGAACAGCTTTTGGTAAAGTTTTCTGTGGGTTTGAAGTTTCTGCACTTGCCAATCCAACCATTTCTGAACCAGCCATTGAATAAGATGCTGTTATTAAAGTGGTTGCAAGACCTTTGAAACCATTTGTAAATGCACCCAATTTCCAATTTTTATTACCAATGAATTCATGGTTTGGACCACCTCCACAAACCAAAATAACACCTAGAATTATAAAACCTACTATCGCAATGACTTTAAAGATTGTAAGATAGAATTCAGCTTCTCCATAACCTTTGACACCAAATAAATTTATAACAATGATTAAAACATAAAATATAGCAACCCAACTTGCAGGATTTATTTTATCATTCCAATAAGTTATACACATGGCAGCTGCAACTAATTCCAAAGGTAAAACAATCAACCACATGATTGCATAATTCCAACCAACAGCAAAACCCCAACTTGAATCAACAAATCTTGTTGCATAAGTAGAAAATGCTCCTGCTACTGGGAATGCAACACATAATTCACCCAACGAATGAATAACACAAAATACCATAGTACCAACTATCCCATAAGCAATCAACAATGCAGCTGGACCCCCTCTGGCCAAAGCGGCCCCGGATCCTATGAGTAAACCTGTACCAATCGAGCCACCCAAAGCAATCATTTGTACTTGTCTTGATTTAAGTGATTGATGTAAATCATTGTTATTTGATAATTGATTTGCCTTTTCAATATCATTTAAATTGGAGTTGGCTGTTATTGTGTCAGCACGCTTAAAACCATCTTTAAATCGTTGCCATTTCGAGCTCGGTAGACTTGCTTGTTGAGAGTATGAAGCCGTGCTTAGATCGTCTTTTTCAATATTCATAAATTCTTAAAGATTAAAATCTTGATATAGAATGATTTAAATAGAAATATAAAACTGGGGTCAAGTGAGTCAAATTTTTCATATAGTTTTAACTGCCAATGAGATGACAAGAAAAATTTAATGGTTGCAACTTCAAACGGCATTTTGCAGTTATACAAAGAAAAAAATTTCTGAAAATAATAAATTTAGGACATCCCAACGTTGATAAGAATCTGGTACGATTTAATAAAATATTTAATCGTTATAATCATCAATGAATGAGTAAATGATCCAAATTTCTTGAATAATATTGAATGAAAAATGGGGTTTTAAAAATTTGAAAAAAAATTGACATTGTAAAACGCCGTGTGAATATTAACTTGGTTGTAGGTTAATACACCATTAAACTTTAAATCATAAACTATTGAAGATGAAAAGATTAGATAGTGACTAGCTTTGAAATTGAACAAAAAATGTTAAAAAAATTGGAAATGAAGTAACTATTTATACAAGTTGATTTTAAAATTGTAATATACGCTTATAATCGGTAAACTTAAAATCGAGCCTCACAAATTACTCTATTCGGAACAGAATTTTTTAAACGGTTAGAATGATGTCAAAAATATTATAACTTAAGTGAAAATTTAAAGCCACATTTGGAGAAAAGAGAAAAAAACTCATTTGACCTTATAAAAATCATTTCAATAATAAACATGATGATGTCAATAAATGAAACTTGATTGTAAACCAAGACATTCTGAAAAATAACCGAAATTGTAAGGAATTCCTTTTTTGAAAGAAACGGCTGGAACCATTGGATATATTTATTATAAAATACCAGTCGTGTAAAGAAGCATAATAATATTTATTATTGTATGAAGTGGAGGAGATAATCCGTCACGCCCGACCCGTATTTGAATACCTTTTCTTCTTCTTCTTGTATCAATTCTGATAAAATAGAACAATTTAAATTTCTTGTTTGCGTTATTTCCTTAACGTATCCAGAATTTCAGCCTCTTTGTTGAATCTGGTCCTGGTCACGTGCAACCTTGTTTTTCTATTTTTTGTATTATTAATCAATCAATCCAATTTCAACGCAGGGTATACTTATCAACAAAACATATAAATGTTAAATAAACATAGTCTTAAGGTAGATCTTCTACAAACTATCGTAGATATTAGAATTTTAAAGTACAAACAATAGAACAATGTAAGAATATAATTTGGTGTTGATTTACATATCTTCTGAATATTTCTAAAATTAAAAATAAAAAGGACAAAAAAAAATCTAATAAATTCGAAACTTTATCCAAAATTTTTGATTCAATTTTAAACTTTCAGTTATTGTTACATTTTTCCTTTTCTCATATATAACTTATTACAATTTGCAACATCAACCATTTCATCATCAACTACTTTTAAAAACCAGTTGAAATTTCCTCATTACTTTTTACTATCTTATATCCTTTTTTTTTAGAATAGTTAACATATCCTTTTGCTGCTAATGTCTTTTAATACTCAAACAACACCAAGCTATTGGGGTAATGATCATCAACAACCAAATAACATGATCTATGATGATATTTGTGAGTTGAATCAAGAAAATATGAGTTTGTTTAATTCTCAACAACCGGACCAAATGAATCTTCAACAACAGCAATATCCATTTTTAAACGGTAATTATAATCAAGATCCAAACTATAGTACTGGTTTATATTATGACCACAGCTTGCAACAACAAGAACAACAACAACAATTATTTGGACAACATTCATCAAATGAGTCGTCACCAAATTTCAAAACCGAACCAAATCAAGTTTTATTGTCACCAGATAATTCAGAAGTTTCACAAGGGTTAAGTCATGATGATGCTTTTAATAAAAAATATAAAAAAGTTCAAAAGGGAAATAAAAAACAATTATTGGATGAACAAGATGCTTTATTAATTGCAAGAGATGATTCTGAATTGAATGAAGAAGAATTACAATTGAAAAGGAAAGCACAAAATAGAGCTGCTCAAAGAGCTTTTAGAGAACGTAAAGAAACTAAATTGAAAGAATTGGAAGCTAAATTATTGAAAAGTGAAGAAGAAAGACAAAAATTGATTGATCAATTGAAACTTATTAGAAAACAAAATATTACAATCACAACTGAAAATGAATATTTGAAACATGATTCATCAAATTTATCTACATTCACCAATAATCAAGATACATTTCATTTCCCAAGAACTCAAGATGATTTCATAAATAGTATTATAGAAGGTACAAATCATAAACTAAAAGATGAGAATAAAAATAAAGTTTATGATGATAATGAAGGTAATAAATTGTTAGCTTTGGGTGCTGTATGGGATTATTTACAGATTAAAGCCGAAGAAGCAGATTTGGATTTCAATTCAATAGATATTAATGAAGTTATGAATAAACTAAAGGGGAGTGAGAAATGTCATGGCTGGGGGCCTGCCTATGATAAGAGTGCTGTTGACAAGGTCATACAAAGCTGTTTTTACTAGTATATCAAATATATAACTGTGACTTGACTTTAAATTACTCTTGAACTTTAAACAAGTGATTGTAGATTTGTTGACTCCATATTGTTTGATTCGAGTCATGGAATACTCTAGAAAAAATATTTTTCATTTTTATTTTTTATCTTCTTCCAATTAATCAATCTTTTAATTTTATCAATCAAAATGGTTACAGCAGAAGAATATAAAGCTGAAGGTAATAAATATTTCACTGAAAAGAACTTTGAAAAAGCAATTGAATCATTTACAAATGCAATCAATGCTTCATCAACACCAAATCATGTATTATATTCAAATAGATCTGGTGCTTATTCTTCATTGAAAAATTATAAACAAGCTTATGAAGATGCACAAGAATGTATCAAGATTAATCCTAGTTGGGCTAAAGGATATAACAGATTGGCTGGTGCTGAATTTGGTTTGGGTAATTTAGAAAATGCAAAGCAATCTTATGAAAAATGTTTATCATTAGATTCAAACAATTCACAAGCTAAAGAAGGTTTGAAATCAGTTGAAAATGCTTTAAATGCAAGAAACAGTCAAAATGATATGGGATTAGGTGCCATTTTCCAAGATCCAAATTTGATCACCAATTTAAGAAATAATCCAAAAACAAGTGAATTGATGAAAGATCCTGAATTAGTTGGGAAAATTTTGAATATTCAACAAAATCCAAAAGCAAATGCAACTCAATTTTTAACTGATCCAAGATTAATGACAATCATGGCTACTTTAATGGGTATTGATATGGATATTCCAGATCAACCAAAACAAGAAGAACAAGAATCAAAACCTGAACTTAAAAAGGAAGAACCAAAGAAGGAAGAATCAAAAAAGGAAGAACCTAAAAAAGAGGAATCGAAAGTTGAACAAGAAGAACCAGATGTTGAAATGAAAGATGCTGAACCATCAAGTAAAGAAGAAGCTGATTTAGCTAAAGCAGAAGGTAATAAACTTTACAAACAAAGAAAATTTGATGAAGCTATTGAACAATATGAAAAAGCATGGAATCTTCATAAAGATATTACATATTTGAATAATAAAGCAGCTGCTGAATATGAAAAAGGTGATTTTGATTCAGCTATAAAATCTTGTGAATTAGCAGTTGATGAAGGTAGAGATTTAAGAGCAGATTATAAGTTAATTGCAAAATCATTTGCAAGATTAGGTAATACATATTTGAAAAAAGATGATTTACCAAATGCAGTTAAATTTTTCGATAAATCTTTAACTGAACATAGAACACCAGATGTTTTAAATAAATTGAGAAGTACACAACGTGAAATTAAAACAAGAGAAGCTGATGCTTATATAAACCCTGAATTGGCTGAAGAAGCTAGATTACAAGGTAAAGAATATTTCACAAAGAGTGATTGGCCAAATGCTGTTAAATCATATGGTGAAATGATTAAACGAGCACCAGATGATGCAAGAGGATATTCAAACCGTGCTGCTGCATTGGCAAAATTATTATCATTCCCAGATGCTATACTTGATTGTAATAAAGCAATTGAAAAAGATCCAAAATTTATTAGAGCATATATTAGAAAAGCAAATTGTCAATTGGCAATGAAAGAATATTCTCATTGTATGGATACTTTAACTCAAGCAAGAACTATTGATTCTGAAATTGGTGGTAAAAATATTAGTGAAATTGATCAATTATTAAATAAAGCAACTTATCAGAGATTTCAAGCTTTGGAAGGTGAATCTCCAGAACAAACAATGGAAAGAGTTTCAAAAGATCCTGAAATTGTATCTATTTTACAAGATCCTGTCATGCAAGGAATATTACAACAAGCTAAAGAAAACCCAGCTGCTTTACAAGATCATATGAGAAATCCAGACGTCGCTAAAAAAGTAAATATGTTGATTGCAGCTGGTGTCATCCGTACAAGATAATAATGTATATAGGAAATAAATGTTAATTAAATTTTACTTTCATCAATTGTAGAAACAATCAATACTATTTTTTTAATAATTGAAAACATACATCAAGTAATTGTTAATTCATACTTTCAACATTGTCATCTATTCGAATGGTTCAATACGATGAAACATTAAAAGAATAAATCAATGGTGATAAACCCATTTCCAAAGATGATTGATATAAAAGAGCATTAAAATTGATAGAAACTAAAACAAGGTAATATATATTTGTCACAAACCGTATTCTCTATAATAACTTATTTCCAATAAACAATTACTTTCTAGCAAAGCATTTTGAATATTTAACAAATCTCTGATTTTGTTTTTAAAATTAATTACTGCTTTTTGATATCTCATGAATTTACAAAAGTCGAATTTTTCCATTTCCAGCACCAATGGTATATCAAGTTCTTCCAATTGTTTACTTATCGATTCTAATTTCCGATATCTAAGAAAATCGTTATGAATCAATGACCAAGAATCATTTAATTTCTTTCTCCACAATTTAATTAATTTTTTATTATGAGCATCTAATTTACATATTCTTTTCTGTAAACAGTGCAAATTTATTAAATTAAAAGCACATTCTCTTTGTATTTAATAAAATTGAAAATTTCTATCTTCTTCGTTGAATTTCATACCGCATCCAATTCGTCTCTTGAAAACAGTCAATGTGTCTAAGACTTTGTCCAAAATCCTTCAACTTTTTAGCTTCATCTTTGAAGAGATCTCTTTTCCTTCTTTTTCTTTTTCTCGATTGGTTACATGGTTTTAGTTTTTGCAAAAATTGTTTCAAAGTCAGGATCTTTAAACCTTAGATACCTTGAAATATTTTAAAATTCAAGTCCGGATCAGAAAGTTTTGATTCTTCTTGTGGAACAAAATCGAAAAGAGTTCCTCCAAATTGAAAACGAGCAAATGCATCATGAATATTCAAATCAGCTGCATATAAATCTATATTTTTATTATATGGTTCAATATTTGCAACATCATTAACTAATTCAGTTTCAACAGTATTTTTAAAATGAACTTTAATATGTTTGGTTTCATAAACTTGTTTAGTTTTAATCTCTTCAATATAACAATCAATCATTTCAGTCAAATCTTTAAGTCTAATGTATTAATATCTTGAGAATAAACCTCAAAATCTTTTTCAACTTCATTTTTCTGATCCGGTTTTGCAATGACCATCTTGATACATTGGTTTGATCAATGATAATTTTTTCAAGAACGTTGTTAGTGGATGCAATAGTTGGTTAATACCTTGAACACATAATAAACATTAACAAAAGAAAGAGAGGAAAAAGGAAAAAAATTTGGGTGCAAATAACTAGAAATACGTTTATTATTTTTTCGCCACTAATAGTTGCAAAATAACAACCAATTGTAAAACAACAGCTAATTGGGTGATTTTGATAAGTTTACAACTGTAAAAAAACTTAAATTTTTATATAAACTTGAATACACTCAGTTTGATCTGTGAAATCTGGACTATTGTATGAAGAAATAGGCTTATATCTTATTACAAGCTATTGTGATTTTGTGACACATTTAATTTTTTATGCTTTGCTGCAAAATCTGAAACGGCTACCAAATTTTAGATTTCTTAAACTTTCGATCTTAACCACTACTGAATATTTGGCAAAACATTGTCAAATTTGTCTAATGCAAGCTTTCAAACCAACATGTTAATAGGTAGAAAAAAACTTTAAACTAAAATTAAATTTTTCAAAAAATTTGATTTACGAGATTTACAATTATGATCGATTATCCATAAAAGAAGCTATTATTAAATAAATATATTATAGTCTATTAATTATTGGTTGTTTTGAAACATGTTATCTAAATCATCATTATATTCATCAATCAAAGTTTCAAAATTATGATTTGTTGCGTCATTCAAAGCATTTGAAAATTGATTAATTTTTGTCTCTGAATCATCATTTTTCTCATTTTCATTATTACTTTGATTCAATGAATCGGGAGTTAATTTTTGATTTTGTAATTTTGGAGTTTGAACATTTGTAAATGTATGTAATTGCGGTTGATTCAAAGATGAATCTGAAAATGGAGTTATACCATAATCAAATTGTTTATGTTGTTGATACTGTTGACCATCATGAGTTAAATGATCTTCATATTCTTGTGATCTAACTCGAGTTGATAATGAAGGAGATATTGCATTTTTCAAAATAGATTCCATCTTCTTTTCCATGATTGCATTCTTACTATTACTCAATGAAGTATAAGGTTTAAACCATTTTTTAAAGATTTCATTGATATTTATAAAATTGTTACCTAATTTTTGATGTTCAATGAAAAAATCTTGAAATTGTAAATTCAAATCTAAATGTTTTTTCAAATTTTTATATTTTGAATAAAATTTGTTTTGTACTTCTGTTGTTAATTGTTTAAATAACATTTTTAAAATTATTCTTGTGATTAGATCATAAACCAGTTGACGTATGCAATTTCTTTTAATTCTACAAGATTTGTTAACAATGTCATTTCGGTAACCAAAATAATTCAAACTTGTTTCTATTAATAATGTTAAATCGTCTAGATTCAAATCATTTACATTTGTAAGTATAATCTCTGATAAATGTAGGAACGATGCATATGGGTAAATTAATGTATGAGTGTAATTCATGAAATAGGTTGATTTGATGTTTAAATTTTTGATGATGTATAAAATTGTCCTTGCACATTTGATTGAAACACTTTTAAATGATTGACATTTTTCAATTAACTGATTGTTGTCAATTTTTTGAAATGATACACGATTGATTGTCATTAAATGAAGGAAATAATTTAAATTTAAATACAAGATACATTCAAATCCAGAATCAACTTCAGATATTATTTCAAGTATTTTATTCTTTGGTTTGAAAATAAATTTTGGATCATTGAAAAATCGAATAATTAAAGGTTCTTCAATTAATTGACTGATTTTATTCATATCATCATTTAATATTGTTAGATTAGTTAATAATTGAGATATTTTCTTCTTGTATGTAGCTGGAGCATATAACAATTGATATGATTTAACTCTATTTTGACTTATAAAATATGTCACATATGATATACGTCTATAAATAGCTCTTGTTTCATTAATCTTTGTAATTAATAAATTATCCTTCTTTTTCAATTGATTCTCTTCATTGAATAATGAATTGATCAAATCTGCATTTGATCTAATTATTGCCTTTGTCATTACATCATTTTCACTATAACTTGTAACTTCATCCATTTTAACAATCATTTGTTTACCATATTTAAAAGCATATTCAGTATCATAATTTTCACAAAACCACCATAATGTTTTCCTTAAATGTTGTTCATCCCAACTGAGTCCTTCATATGTTTCATTCCGATGTAATCCCATATCAAGGGCATATCTTATAGCTAATGAAATGGGGATTAAATTAGTCTTTGTGGTAGACAAGACATTTTCAATATAAAGAATAAATAATACCAATGATTGAACCGATCGTATACCTTCTCCATATATTGAAATTTGATGATAATAAAATATCATTGAATGGAACAACTTTGTATCTAAATCAATCAATTCTTGATCAGTTATTGAATTTAAATATTTTGAATTTCGATTTGTAGAATTATACCTTCTCAATTTTGAAACGTTACGTTCATCTATAATATTCGATATGCATAGGCCAACTGATGTACTCATAATCATTAGCTCACTCCATGTGAATGGTGGTTTGGGAATTTCATTCATTTGAGATTGATCATTTCTAGTTTGATATAACCTGTCAAACAACAGTTTCACATATTTATAATCACACACGTAGTTCAACATAAAAATATCATCAAATTTGGATAAGATTTCAATGGGGGATGTTGAATTTGTAAAAGTATTTTGTAATAAATCAGTTCGATTTCGAAGACTAATTTTTATCGGTTGACATATAGAATCTAAGTATGCCAATGCATAAAATTCAAATATCTTTGTTGAATTGTTTAATGAATCAAGTTCAGGTTTTAAATCAGTTTTAGACAAATTGAAATTGAATAGATTTTTAGTATATATGCTACTCACAGTATGACTACCAAAGTAATTGGTTGTTGCTTCAGGATCATCCAATATTTGTTCATTATGATCTTGTTCTTCATCATCCTTATCATCTTCACTTTGTTCAATTTGTGGCAGCTGTAGATTGGAATTAAATTTACTTGACTTTATCTCATTTACTAAATCTACCAAAACAGTTTCAATCTTTGACATTCTTGTTTCTAAATCATTCAATGATTGCTGATCAGGTTTCGACATATTTTTCATGTTTGATCCTAAATTACCAGTGTTGTACAATTTTTGAGATTTCAATTTCTTTTCTGAATCGGATGAATAATGACAGTCATTATTATTGGATTGTTGACAATTGGTACATGGTTGATTCCCATTGCATTTTATCTTCTTTTTCCTACAAAAATTACAAGCTTTTGATACTCGAATTCTCTTCTTATGACTAATTGGAATTTTAACTGGTACGATGTCTTCGTTGACACTATCTTGAGTTATTGTACTCATGGTACTTCCACCACTATCAACACCTGCAGTAGCACCTGCACTTGAGGACACCAAACTTGGCCGTTCAATCTGAGTTTGATTCAGAAGCAGCGCATCCGGAACCTGCTGCTGTTGTTGTTGTTGTTGTAAAGAAGATGGTAAGGATAGGTTAAAAATCTTGTCTGTGGAAGAGATATCGTTGCTTTGTCCCGTAAAATTTTGGGAAGGGGTGTTGTCAAATTCTTGGGGTAGGTCTGAATCTGACATTATTAAAAAAAATAAATATCCAATTGATTAAAACTCCATTCAATTGATTGAGTAACAACAGTGGTTAATGATATATTAATAATTTGATCAACTCAATTCCAAGTGTGAGAGACTGACCACCAATCAAAAGTGAACCTTTATAAAGAAAAATCCGAAACCAAATACTTTATAAATCAAAATGTGAAACCAAATATTTTTAAATTGTAAAAAATTAATTTTTTAAAAAAAAAAAAAAAAATAAAAAAAAAAAAAAAAAAAATTTGGAAGAGAAAAAAAATCAAAAGTAGTACAAAACTAGAAAAGAATTATTAAAATAACTTCTAAACCTTGTTTACTGTTTAACGTGTGGTTCGGAACCTCATCTAAAATAAGGAATTGTAAGATAAGAAAAAGAGTCAAAGAAAGCAAATACGGAACAGATTTCAAAACACCGGTACATATCTTGACCCCCCTGTTGTCAAAGTTTATTCCGATCGCAAATAAATCACAAGTCCTATATAATAATAATAATAATCAGACTCTATTAAGTACTTTCCACTGTTTACATGATATTTTTAACCGCAAAGAGTTAGAGACACAAATACTTTGACTTTCCTTTTCAATATACAAGAAAAAAATACAAAATGAAATTAAACTTGTCGTATAAATTTGTGCATCAATTAAAATTCCAAACAAGAAATAATAAATTCGCCTCATTTGTGGATAGTACAATCAATAATTATAAAATCAATCTCAGTATAATGAACCAATTTAATAATTAAACTTTTTTATTTTGACTATTATCGGAATAAATTGTAAATTGTAAATAAAGAATTTAAGGCAAGATTGTTCCGAGACTGAAACATAAACAAACCTAAATTTTTGTATCTCTTATTTTTTTACTGCATCAATTATTAAATGTAAAAGTTAAGTTTAAAATACAAGATTTAATTTTATTAGTAATATAAATTTAACAGCATTTTTTAATTTGGAACAACTACATAAATAACAATCAATCAATCAATAATCAGCAACAAATTTATTAAATTTAACTTTTATTTGATACAAAAATAATTAAAAAAAATTATAATTACACAAAATTAAATCAATGCATAATTAATTAAATATTTTAAGTAATTATACATCTGAAACCAAATAAATTAATTACTAGTGAAACTATTGGTTGAAATAATTTGAGACAGATGAGATGATTTGAATAATGTTATATAATAAATACTATATAGCAACTAATTAAGTTTGCAACTAACTAATTCAGTTTTCTCATACAAAAAATTAAAAAATGGTAAAAGTTATAAACCCTTTATATTACAAAATTTCAAATAAAATTCCTTAAGGGGTTATTTTTCTCGTGTTGATCAAAGATTACGAAATATGGAATAAAAAAAAAAAAAAAAACGAAACAAATAAAAAATTAATCTTAAAAATCTCAACATGAACTAAAAGTAATATAAATATATTGATAACTAAAAGTAAAGAATTTTAAGTTGATATCCGTATAAAGTAAAACTATATATAACCCTACCGTAGAATGTATTAAAAAATTCAAAAATTATTATTATTATCACTTTTTAAACAATCAACAGTTTGTGTATGTACGATATATTAATATTTAAGACTTAAACTAAAATAAAAATTAATTTAAACGTAAAAATAGTTAATCTGTCAATATCTATATGCATGGAATTCCGCAATTGCGCCATATGATTATGATTTTTATACTTTTTTAACTCCTCATGAAATTTTATACAAAACTCGAATTATAATTTCAAAGTATAGCAGTTAAAAAAAGAGAAACGAAAGATTATCGTACATTCTGATTGTTTATACAAAATTTCGTGGTTTTAACCTCGAAAACTTGTTACACTTTATACTTTATACGTTATAATTAAAATATCATTTGTTCGGTAACAGGGTTGATTTTTTTTCTTTGGTTTTGCATCATTTTCTGTTTTTTTTTTTTTAACGAATCCGTTTTTTGTTTTTGTTTTAACTCCCTACGCTTGTTCTAGACATTTTCATCTGTTGAAATTATTTCTCTTAATTAATACATTGAAGTGCTATATTGATAAAATTATAATTGAAATGTAAATACACTATTTAAAGCATACCTAAATATTAAATTGACATTAAACATAAAATATATGATACAGACCCAGTTAAGTCTGGATTTTTATTATAATTTAAATAATTTCTTAAATCTTTAATAACTAATGAATAATATTGTATTGATTTTATTTGACAAATTTGTTTAATCTTTTTAAATTTGGAATTATTTGGATCTAGATTAGATTGAATTTCAAAACAATTTGATAAATTATTCAAAGTTGGGAAATTTTTTTAAACGCAATAAAACCCGTAAAAAATTTAACATTTTTTGCGCAATTTGTGTTTTTTTTTTTTTGTCTTTCTCACCAGAAAAAATAAAAATAGAAAAAAAAAGATATAGGGAATCTTTAAGTAGAAAATATTTATTATTAGGCCGGATTAATTTGTAGCCGAATTATACAAATGTTCAATTGCAATGCCTCAAAAATTAACAAAGACAATTTCTACAATTGTTTGTTTAATAGCAATTTTAAGGTTAAGCTTTTGAGTTTTTATCAAACTTCAATTCTTTCAGCGTTTATGTAGGAATTGAGGTTTTAAGGGTCAACTTGATTCAATGAGCTTTCAATACAATGTCGTATTTATGTAGTATAACTTTAAACATCATACATTTTGGTGTAGCTTGTGTTGGTATTTTAACTGTTCCCACCATCTAGAACATTCACAATTAAGAAATACTTTACCAAACATGTTTGGTGCTTTTTGATAAAAGGTTCTTAAATTAAACTAGTAGCCTTGCTCACTGTAGTTATGTTTCAGTAATACAATGATATTCGAATGACCAGGAAGAGCAGTAATAAGCTTTTCTTTCGAGTAACCCAGTGGCAATGCTTGTACATGTAAATTCTTTATATTTCACTAAACAAGTTAAATGTTTAAATTTTAAAGGTATAAAAGCATTAAAATAAGATATATCTTGACTAGAAATATAAGTTTGAATTTCTATTATAGATGTTTCATGACTTGGTGAAGCTGTGACAAAATGAAAGAAATATTAATATGGCAAAAAATTTTCAACTCTCTTAAATTACACTATAATTGGAAACATAACCACAACAACTTTCATTATTTCAAAAATCACATTTATCAAATTAAACTATTTTATAATTAAATGATTAGAAGTTATCAAGGGTTTTGATTTCAGTTGCTACATTGTAATGGGATTATAAATTCATACTTAGTAAATTGTCAATAGTTTTTCGAGCAAACTCAACCAAACTAGCTGTTATGACCTCATGCTTCGATACATTAAGTAAAAACTGCAAATTTATAGAGGGTACTTACCTTATTGTAACAAATTTGATTGTTTTGCAACACTTGTTCAAAATTTTCACGAAATGGTCATTGGGAAACAACAACAACAAATGATGTTCAAACAATAGTATAGATCAAAAAAATAGATATAAATGATTAGTATAAAACCAATTTCGACAATTCAACTCGACCTCGGTAATGTGTTTCATAATATTTACAACCTCATTTGAAATTTAAAAGAATTGATTCAAGAAACATGAACAAATTTATAATATTTAGACTATGTTAGATTTAAAGATCTGTTGGTAATTTGGATTTAAACGTTCACAGAATTATAATATCGTCATTTATTTCAAGCAATGGGTCAATTTTGAATTAAAAAATAATCAAACAATGAATAAAGTATTTTTATACTGTACAGGGAGTTTACTGTAATACTTCTACTCTCCATTTTAAACTCTAGTTTCTAACATTTAATAACTTAACCTTAAATTTATTCAATGTATGTTGCAAAAATGGAATTCTACCAACAATAATGATCAATAATCATTAAGTTATTACTGTTCCATGTATTTCTTTTCACACAACACCCCCAATTAATCAATTATGGATAAAGCAAATTGAATTGGTAAATGAAATTTAATATCAATACTCAAATAAAACAATGATAAGTATCAAATTGTCCAGCATAAACTTCCTGGCATTTTGAAACATTCAAAATTGATTTAAACTGAATTATCAACTAGCTTTCAATATATCCTCAAATAACGAATATAGGACTAAGAATAATTCAAATGTTTTTCTATTAATAAATCAAACTGTTTTTTTACAAACGGGCATCTTCAAAAAATTGGTTAGTTTTTTAAAATAAATGAGTCTAATCAATGCAAAATATCCTTGCTGTAATTTAATGCAAGGTATGTCAACGCATTTCCTAACGTATTATAATGTACCCTGAGATCAAGATTTAAAACAGAGCACAACTTTTGATTAAGTCAGCCCTATACCAACATGTTCAAAGGTTAATCAAAAGTTAAGACAGAGACAAACTACAATAGATAAAAATCGAAAATTCAATACTATTTATTATTAATATTTAAACACCCAAGTTGTTGTCAAAGAAGAAATTTGGCATGTTATTCATTTGACTAAATATGATATTTGATGCATTATCATTTGTCAAATAATCATTCAAAATATCCACATCTTCCATATTTATCATTGGACTGTTATAATACAACGGTGTTCTCATGTTATTACTTGTATAATTTGCATCTGGAATTCTTGGTTTTTCATTATTATCCAACAAATTCGATAATGATGCATTGTACCTTGGTGAATACAGGGATTTCATTGCATCAGGGGTGTCACCATCTTTCTGATACGAGCCGAATGGTGACGGACCAAATAATTTTTTAAATTGAGTTTTAAAATCATCTTTTGAATTGAAAATCTCTGGTAAAAATTTTTTAGTTGATTCTAAATGTTTACAAAGTAATAAATTATCTTTAAAATAGTTTCCATCAACTTTTAACTCATATGCTTTTATAACCACACGTAACACCAATCGTATTGTAATTTCAATTGAAAAATCTTTCTTTGAATAAATACCATGACGATTTTTGAAATATGAATTATTTAAATTTTGATAAGAACTGAAAAAATTCATTGATGAATCAATTAATAAATTTATATCATTCAAAACATCTGTGAAATTTGGATGATTTAAAATTGCTGCCGAAAGGATTAAAAATGCAGATACAGCATAAAATAAAATCCAGTTATGACAAGTTGTTGTTGTATTATTTTTATTGACTTGTTTTAATAAATATAAAATGGTTCTTGCTGAATCCAAACTTATATTTCTAAATTTCAAAATTCGTTGATCAGCATCAATATTTTGTGCTTTAACCATTAATGGGAATCGATTAATAATCATTAAATGAGTGAAATAACTTAATTGCATGGCTAATGATGATTCTCTTTGATCCATTGTTAAATGTTCATCAAAAAATTTAAAATTTGGATCATTATAAAAAATTGGTTTACAATGTCGACTTGAGCATGATGCCAATTCAAACATTTCATAATTTAATTGTTCCAATGTTTGTATAATCCATTCTAGATCTTTTGCTTGTGCAGAAGCTACAAATAAACTATGATACAGCTTTGATCTTATTTTAGTTAAATTTGATGCATAGATATGATGGAAAGTTGCAAAATCAGATTTTGTATTATTTAAATGTTCTAATAATCTTAATCCAATAGGTCTTGAATCATTTCTCAGTAATGCTTCTTTCAAAAAATTTGTACAATCAGCTTGTTTATTCATATTTACATCATTTGCAGCAAGGGTGAAAAATTTAATTAAATCTTCATCTGAATTTGTTGTAATATCATTTAAATTTAAAATTGGTGGTTTCCCACTTTTGAAACACATTTCAGTATCACAATAATAACAAAACCACCATACTCTACGTCTTCTAGCTTGTTCTGGTAAACTTGAATTATAATAACTTTCAGCACGATGTAAACCCATTTCTTGTGCATATCGAATTGCAACAGAAATGATTATATAATTGACATGACTACTCAACCAATTAAACTCATTATAGATTATAAATAATAATAAAGCTTCAATCGTTTCAATTCCATCACTTACAACCGATAATCGATGATAATAATATATTGCATTATCTAATAATTCATGTTGTAGATCAAATAATGTATTTTCATCAATTGATATCTCAGAAAATTTAGATGATTTCAGTTCTGCATCAGGTGATAAATTTATAACTTCATCACGATCCAATTTTGCATTGATTGCAATTAACAATACACATGTCATTGTTAATAGCTCACTTAATTTAAATTTCTTTCGTTTTGTAACATTTGGTTCCAACAGATTATTATAATATGCAACAAATAAACTTCGTACATATGATGAATCAACTAATACATTAACCATGGCAACTTCTTTATAATAAATATCAACTAATCCTAAAACAAAATTTGAATCCTTTGGAAATGGGCTTTCTAATAGTCTTTTCTTCTGTTGCTTATCAACAACTGGTGGATCTATCCATTTTAGAAGGTACAGTTTTAATTTTGAATAAAAAATAAATGGTAGATTCCGTATTGGTGTAACAAATTCAGATCCATCAGGTCCTAAAGTGTTTTCAATCCAATCTAATGAATCTTTGGAAAAAATACATAAGATGGAATGGGTACCAACATATTCATCTCTTGTAATCAAAGGTTTTGCTTCTTTTTTATCATCATATTCTTCTTCATTATCAGATTCTAATTCTACTGGTGAGTAATTCCTTGTCATTGGCTTTTGAAAACTTTCGGAAACATTTGGAATTTGATTTTGTTGTACCAACATTTCAATAGTTTTAGTTAACTTGAAAATTGAAGATTCCATATTTATCAATCGTTGGTTCATTGAATCAAAATCTTTTGTATTATTCTCTTCATGTTCATCTTTTGTAAGATCTGCTTCTTCTTCTGGTTGGTCTTCATATAACAATCGTTTCTTCCTCCTCTTGATAGGTCTTGATTTATAATGACATTCAATTTTATCTTTATTGTTGACGCAATTTTGACATGGAAACAACCCATTACATTTTATCTTCTTCTTTCTACAACTATCACACGCCACTCTAATACGTTTCCTCTCTGTATCGTTCGGGTCATTACCCGTTAATGTGTAAGTATCAGGTTTGACTTGAGGGTCCATTCAATCTGTCGATTCTGATTTTGTTACTTTTTTTTTCTTGCATATGTCATTGAAAATGTTGCGTATTGCTACCAGATGAATTTTTATGTTAATTTTTAACTGTAAATGTACGAAGATAAAAAAAAAATACAATCATAATATATATTAAAAAGCCAGCTTCACTATATAAATTGATTATCTATAAAATCGAAACTCACTATTGAAATCATAACTTTAAAATAGCAAACTTGGATTGAAATATTTGTAAAAAATGAACAACAAATTCAGGAATCAAAAAGGTGGGGTGTGATCAACTCCACTATTTAAAAAATTATATAACTCAGTTAAAAACTTACCAGTTTGAACAATCTCATATAGATTGGTTGTTTAAAAAGTTTGAGTTCAAATCATCAAACATTTGAAACTCGGTGGTTAAAATTTTATCATCATTGGGAATAAATGTATTATCAAATGAATAATTTGTTAAAATTTGATCAATGTCAAAATCAAAAGGTTTAAAATTCATTTCCTGATCTAATGGACTTGAATTAGAGCTCAATTCAATAATCTTATTACTTTGATTCAATTGTTCGAATAAAGTAAAATCCAAATCTTGTGAATTAAACTCAAAATCCCCAATTTCATTGTGTAAAATTTCAATTCTAGTTAATAAAACTCTCATTAATGCCTTTGTTATAAAATCATAATAAACATTTTTACTATTGATAAATTCATTACTTTGATCCATTTTGAAAAATTTCATTGATTTGATTAATAACAATCCATCTGTAAAACTCAGTTTTTCATTCGAATATGTTAAACAATTTCCTAATAAACTACAATATGCAACTAATGGGTAAAATGATATACTAGTTTTACCCAGTGAACTAATGACATTTAAATCTAAATTAGCAACAAGATTCAAAAGCTTCCTTGAATTGTTTAATGATAAATTTCCATATTGAAGTAATCGATCATCTTCAATTCCAAAATCTTTTATAAATGGTATTCGATTCACTGCAGATAAATGAGCAAAATATAATGTTTTTAAATGGATATAATAATATGTATATACATCTTTATCACAATCAAATGGATTTTCAACAATTTTGCTGGTTTCATCTGTTTTTACTTCTTTTGATAACAATTGCTCCATGATTACAAAATCTTCATTAATTTCATTAGTTACAGTTAACAATGCTTGTATTGCTATATTTGAAGGAATCTTTGAAAATAATTTGTTATAACTCTTCATTTTAATTCTAGTCAAGATCAAACTGAAATAAACAAAATAATAATGATGTTTCAACCGTTTTGAATTTTCAATAATATTATTTGCATTTGATTTGTATGAATCAGTATGGAATAATGAAGTTGGAACACTTAAAAAACTATCATCATGTTCAGTTAATGTTGTTACATCTTCCATATTTATAAGCATTGATTTCCCACTTTTATAACTGATATCACATGCACTAAATTCACAGAACCACCACAACATTCGTTTTGACATTGCTGTATCATGATCAACATTGATACATTCAGTGGAATGTAAACCCATTTCTTTTGCCATTGAAACTAAGTTACCAATCAATATATAATTTATTTGAAAATCAGTTACTAAATTGCTTTCGATGTATAAGATTAATAAAGATAATCCTTGCATTGGTTTCAAACCTTCATTTGTTGACATTTTCTTATAACATTCAATTGAATTATTAAATAATTGATTTGCAAATTCAACAATATCAATTCCAAACAAACTTAAATAAGCATCTTTTTGTTGGTTTTTCCTCCAACTTGTAAGACTTAGTAATAATGCTGAATTCATAACTAATAAATCACTATAATTCAATAATTCATGATTAAAATATTGTTCAAATAAATCCAATACTTCTTGCTTTTCAACGATTAGAGGTGCAATGTATAATGCATCAAAATTGGATTGTAATATCTCAATAATCACTTGTCTATCTTCCAATTTAAAATAATCTCGTTGGTTTTTCCCAATTGGTGTATCATTCAATAATTTATTTGATTTATTAACTGCAACTTTAAAAGCTTGAGGTAGTTGTTTGAAAGGAGTAAAAATATTATCAACTTGTCCATTCGCACCAATCACTTTATTCTTCAACCAATCTAAAGACTTTGCCGATAAGATATAAAAAATGGAATGGGCACCAAAATAATTCATCATTTTTTGTTTTATATTCAGGGTTAAACATTTCTTATCACTTGGAGCCAACATATCCTTCATAACTTTAGGATCATTTATTGATACTTGAATTTCATCATCCAGTGGAGAATCAAATTCACAACTGAGGTGGTCATCACTTGAAGTTTCATCAAGATCATTCAAAAATTCCAGTTGATCTTTTTTATCTAATTTGGAAACTAATTTAGTAATTAAATTCTCTAGTAAATTGACTCTATTGTTCAACTTATTAATTGTAATTTCATTTTCTTTATTCCTTGGTTTTATTACTTTTGTATTTGAATCTTTCTTTTTCTCTTTTTGAATAAATGTATATTCACAGGGTTTATTTCGTTCCATACATTTGGAACAAGGATCTTCACCATTACATTTACTTTTCCTCTTACGACATAAATCACAAGCCACTCTTGTTCTGATCCTTCGTTCACCAAACTGAGTCAAATTTGGATTTAGATCTGAATTTGTCATTCGATTGATTCGCCTCTGGGATTTGATCTTTTTATTTTTTTTTTTTTTATTGACAAATCTTTATTCAAAATTTTCATTGAAAATGGTTGTAAATAGAAAGAGTGCTCCAATTATAACTAACAAAGAGGATGCTAATTTTAGAGAGGCGTTGAAGTTGTTTGATACAAAACAATATAAGAAATCATTGAAGTTGATTGATGCAAATTTAAAGAAAAACTCAAGTCATGGTGAATCATTAGCTTTGAAAGGTAATTTGATTTTAAATTTACCAATTACAACCACCGCTGAGTCTCGTGATGTCGATGCACAAACATATATTGATAAAGCAATTAGCAAAAACACAAATAATTATCTCGTTGATCATTTGATTGGAATTTATTATCGAAGTAAAGAAAATTATGTTGAAGCTGCCAAATGGTTGAAAGCAGCAAATGATAATGGATCTCCAAATAAACCTATTCTTAGAGACTTATCATTTATGCAGATCCACCTTAGAGATTATAAAAATGCAAAAGAAAGTAGACAAGCTTATTTAGAACATCAACCTGGTTATAGAGCAAATTGGACAGGATTAGCAGTTGCACAATATTTAAATGATGAATGTATAAATGCTATAAACACTTTGACCAAGATTGAAGATATAATTAAAGAACATTTAACAGAGAATGATTTATATGAACATAATGAATGTGTTTTATTCAAAAATAAAATTTATGGTGAATTAGGAAATTATGAAAAAGCTTTACAAGTTTTAGAAAATGATGAGCCTAGTATATTGGATAAACTTTCATATTTAGAATATAAGGCGAAATATTTGTTAATGTTGGGGGATAAGAAATCTGCATCTTTGATTTATAGAAAATTATTGAAAAGAAATCCTGATAATATATCTTATTATAATTTATTAGAATTATGTTTGGGAACATTACTGGAACTGATTGAAGTCAGAATTAAGTTATATGAGAAATTGGCTAAATTTTATCCCAAAAGTGATCCACCAAAGTTTTTACCATTAACATTTATCCCATCATCAAATGTACAATTTGAAGAAAAAGTGAAGGAATATTTAATTCCACAATTGATTAGAGGTGTACCTGCGTTATTTGTCAATGTGAAACCATTATACAGAAATAAATCGAAATTGGAAATAATTGAAAATGTGGTCTCCAATTTTGTAACAAAGGAGTTACCACTGATTGAAAATCCAACGGTTGAAGTATGGACAAAGTATTATTTGGCTCAACATTATTTATACAAAAAGGATTTGATCAAAGCTATGGAATTTATTGATGAAGCAATCAATCATTCCCCAACATTAGTTGAATTATACATTGTTAAAGCTAGAATATTAAAACATGAAGGTAAATTACAAAGAGCAATGGAAGTGATGGATGAAGGTAGACAATTGGATTTACAAGATAGATTTATCAATTCAAAAGCAACAAAATATATGCTTAGAAATAATAAAATCAATGAAGCTATTGATTGTATATCTTTGTTTACAAAATTAGATGAAGGTGCTGTCAATGGGTGTAAAGATTTACATATGATGCAAGTGAATTGGATTTTATGTGAAAGTGGTGAAGCTTATTATAGATTATATTTGGAATATTCTAAAAAACTTGAAGCTTTAAATAAAGAAGATGAAGAATATGAAGAAGTTTCGGAACTTGTTGAAATTAATAAAGGATTATCATTTAAAAGGTATCAATCTGTGATAAAAAATTTCCAAATATTTATTAATGATCAATATGATTTCCATTCTTATTGTATGAGGAAAGGGACCCCTAGAGATTACATTGATTTACTCAAATGGGAGGATAAAATTTATACAACCCCAATTTATACTCGTGCATTACAAGGAATATCAAAGATATATTTCCAATTATATAATGAAGATAAAGTTGATAATGAAGAAAAACAGATTAAAAAAGTAAATAAAAAACAAAAGAAAGCTCAAGCACAAGCTAACAAGAAGAGACAAGAATTTATATCTCAAATTGAAAGTGAAAAAGATGATCAAGACCCATTTGGATTAAAATTAATATCTGAAGTTAAATCAAAAGATGTTATTGAACAATTATTTGAATTATATAAACCATTGATCAATCAAGGAAAGAATTTAATTTTAACTTGGCAAACATTATTTCAAATTTATTTATATCAAGGGAAATATGTTTTAGCATTACAAGCTATTAAAAATTTAGATAAATTAAAAAATTATGGTACATTGAAGTTGAAAATTATTGGATCAATGTTGAATGAATTAATTACATTTTTAAACAATGATGAATTGGTTAATCCTGCAATTAAGAAAGTTGTTGAAAAGGGGATTAATAGTACATATCCTGATTTTGAAAAAGAATCATATATTGATAGATTTATAGATTAAAACTGTATATTCAAAATGAAGCTCTTGTTTTCTTGTCATAAACTCATCAATCGTGTCTCTCTAATCAAGTATTTATCCAATTATCTACTTGAGATCTAGCTACACTACCAGCCAAATTCAAAGTTTGTTTACCCATAGGAAAATAACTTATAGTATACCATATAGCACTTATCAATTGTACAACAGCAAAAATAATTGATAAAATTGTTGATTTTAATCCAACACTACTAATCAATGTTAAAACAATTGATGATACAAATATAATTGTGAAAATGATTCTTGTTGATGAAAACAAATGTATTAAATATTCTTTAGTACCTTGTAATACACCAAAACTTATAATAAAAAATATACTACCCAAAGACCATAAAATTGCAAACTTTCTTGGTTTCAACAGTAAAATGGGGAATAAAAATATACAAATCATCCAACAACAAATGGCACCAGCAAAACATAATGCAAAAATCAACATTCTATCCCATCTTGAAAGTTCAAAATACCCAGGATTTGAACTAACATAATTATCATCATCTTGTAAATAAATTGATTGATTTCGAAATGGATTCAATTTTTGTAACTTTGTCTTGAATGATGATTGACTACTTGAAGGTTCAGTGACTGGTGGAGGTAAAGGAGCACCATCATCTTGATTCAATGGAGTATAATTGTTTTTATTGAAAGATTTGAAAATATTCATCAAAAGTTAAAAATACGTAATCTACTCGGAGAAAAAAAAATTAACCACCATGTCAGTTACAACAACAGATAGACAATTCGTCAATACTTATATAGAGTTGATATCATTATCCAAATTACAACCAAATGAGTCATTCAACAACAACACTAATCAATATAATCAATTGTCAAGTTTAGGACCAAGTTTACCAAAATATAAATACAATTTACCAAAAAAATCATCATCAACAAGTAGTCCAGTAAGTTATAAATTGAAGTTTAAATCAATTAAACCACCATATAAGTTTACAACTGAGTTTACCATTGACTCAAATGAATCTATATACAAGATTAAAACATTATTGATTGAAAATGTTGAAGAATTGAAAAATAATAATATTTCACCATTGGATATTAAATTATTGGTTAAATCTAAAGTTGTACAAGATTCAACAAATGTAAATAGTTTCGATACCGATGAAGTTACATTTAATTGTATGATCACTCCTTCAACCAAGAAAGAGGAAGTTGTTCAAGATCCAGATGTATCTCAACCAATACCCACCAATTTCATAAGTCAAACATCATGGAACAAAATATATGAGGTTATACATTCAGACCTTAAAGACTCTACAAAGGCAAAAGAATTGGTTGAGAAATTCAAACAACAATTATAGAAAAAAAAGTCATAATATACATTTACAAGTTCTATTTACTCTTGTTTAGTTTTTGATGACCAATATCGTTTGTACAACAATTCATTTAAACTGTGACCCTGTGGTCTACCTACTCTTTGTTCATACAAGTAATATGATACTACACCCATGGATACACCAATGATAGGGTCTAAGTATCTACCTATTAAATATGGATATTGCATTTGGAAACTTGTCTGGTAAACTTCAACAAAGTCGTGGCTAATGGTGAAATGTGTTTAAATTTGAAGAAGGTTTAAAAAAACGAAGAGAGAAATTTTTTTTCACTTTAATCAAACACAATCAACACATTTTTGATCTAATTTGTATTTAACGATGGCTGCTGTGTTCCCAAGAACTTGTTATAAATGTGGTGAGGCTGGTCATTTGGCTGATGAATGTACTCAAGAAGAAAGATTATGTTACAATTGTCATAAAGCTGGTCATGAATCTACTGATTGTCCTGAACCAAAACAAAATACTTCAAAACAATGTTATTCATGTGGTGATGTAGGTCACATTCAAGCAGAATGTCCTAGCCAAGCGCAAGGATCTAAATGTTACAACTGTGGTCAATTTGGACACATTTCAAAACAATGTAAATCACAACAACAACCTCAACAATCTAAACCTTCATATAGATCATCAAATACTGCATCTTCATCAAATGCTACTTGTTATAAATGTGGTGGTCCAAACCATTTTGCAAGAGATTGTCAAGCTGGTTCAGTCAAGTGTTATGCTTGTGGTAAAGTTGGACACATTTCAAAAGAATGTCATTCTGCTTCCGGTGGTTCAAATTATAATTCAAAAACTTGTTACAATTGTGGGAAATCAGGTCACATTTCAAAAGAATGTACCGCTTAATAATGATGATAACGAAATGAATCAAAAAAATAACTATATCTATGTAATTAGCTGAAATATATATTTTATATATATACTAATTAAATAACCACTATAATCGATAAATTTCTTTGTTTAACCACTAAAGTACCAAAATATCCATGAGATCAAAATTATTACCAAAAACAGTAGTCTACCATTCTTTGTAGTTGTTAACCATAATCCATTCCCAATTAACCAATCAATTATTGGTCGATTGATTTGTTGAATTATGAAATCTAATTTTGTTGGTTTAACATATATAGTTGTTGGACCACTAACAATATTTAATTTTGATGATAAATTTTCTAAATTAATCAAATTAGTAAACTCTTCTCCATTACTTAAACTAGATGGTAGAATTTGTAAACATCCTGAATATTCATTAATGATCAGTTTTGGTGGATTGAAAGGTATGTTAATAGTTAAATATACCGGTTTATGATCAGATATTAATAATTCTTCAATTGATGAATATTTCTTAATAATGGGTAATGATACATTTGGTTGTTGATTCTTTGATTTCATTATGTTCAAATCTAGATCTTCATAAGTGTTTAAGTATAATATTCGATCACACCAACTTGGTGATCGTTTTGAATTAAAAATCAGTGTATTTATATGATACTTGTAAGTTGGTCTGAAATTGATTGTACCTTCATTGAATCCAAGTAAAATCTCACCATTGTTCAATGCTCTGGTTAATTCATCATACTCTCTTGTCAATTCTGAAATATCTGTTTCTTGTTGATCATTGATTGATTGATCATTTAATTGAAATAATTTTTGAGATTTAGTTGAATTATAATTAAACTTTGTTGTTGTTCTGAAATTCAAATCCCCCATGATAAATAAATGACTCCTTGGTTTAATAAATCCAAACCCATCTTGAAAATTCAATGATCTTATAATTGTATTTAAGTTTTGTTTTCTTAATTCATAATAATATTCACCTTCATAAGCATTTAAATGACAATTCAAAATTGTAATTTCCACTTTATCATTCACATATTTTCCCTGTGGTAAATAACTCAATCTTATACCAACACCACCTTTCATTGAACTATTCATATAACCAACTGATGATTTACCAATTTGAATATTTTGAAATTTAGATGGGAAGGGTGATAATAAGATTAACCCAATTGCTCCAATGTGGTCCATTGCAATGGTTTGGAAATTGACACCATATTTATTATTCAACAAATTTAATAAAAAGCTAGTGAATTGAATTAATAATTGATTTGAATCATTATAAAAACATCCATTTAAAATTGTACAAAATTCTTGTAAACCAAAGCAATATAAATCTGATAATTCATCTGGCAAATGTTGCAACACTTTTTCTTCAAATACACTTAGATTGAGTGGTTGTTTGTTGATGTTATAGGTAAACAAATATACTGGTATTGGTTCTGGTTTAGACATGAAATGGTAGTTGTTATCAATAAAAAAAGATTAGCAATGACTTTTATTGAAGCACAACGAATAAATTTAGAAGAACTTGAATTGATTGAAAAGAATATTACTCAACGATTGATCAAATATCCTTATATACTTGATAATGAGATAAATGAAAAATTGACAAGAAAGTTATTATTGTTACAACAACATGAAATTGGATTCTTCATAAATAGGTTTAATACAATTAAAAGCTCATTGGAACATTTTATCACTGATGAAATGATGATATTTGAAAAGGAATTAGAAAAGTATACTGAAGAAGATGGTTTCACCAAATTTGATCAATTAATTCAAGATATACCCAATAATAATCAACCAATTTCAAATTTATCAAGTTTGTATAAACCTTTTTCATCAAATAAAGAAGAGATCAAATATAAAATTAATAAGAAAAATGGTAATGAAAGTCATTTGATTAAACGGAAATATGTTCTAAGTTCAATTGCATCTCATTTATACGAAGATTTGAATGAGTCATCAACAATTATTGATTTATCCTTGTTTCATACAAGATATAACAATATTACCCAATCAAATGTGTCATATATTGAATACTTGTACATATTTGATAAACTACCTTACACAAATGTAAATCATAAAGAATATTCAACGTACCTAGAAGATTTATCAAACTTTTTAATTAAGAAATTTAAATTATTATACCCATTGAAAGATACAAAAGAGTTATTTGAACAAGAAGAAGCCAAGAGTGATGATCAAAACAAGAATGAGGATGAAATATTTTGTGTTCCATGTAATAAACAATTTACAAAGAAGACAGTTTACGAAGGTCATTTAAATGGTAAAAAGCATAAGAAAAATACTCAAAACCAACAGTCAATCTCACATTTAGAGAATTTAATCAAGAAACTATCCAACCAATTGAAAAGTAATATTGAATATTCAATTTCTCAATATGAAAAGAATAAATCACAATCCGAACGTGAAAAATATATTGAAACGGTACAACAACAAGAAATTGAGGATGAGTTCATCCCCATTGAAACTGATATTGAATCTGAACAAGAATATGATTCTGATATGGATGAGAATTTTAAACATTTACCCTTAGGTAATGATGGTACACCAATACCATTCTGGTTATATAAACTACAAGGATTAAATAAATCTTATAATTGTGAAATATGTGGAAATATTAATTACAAGGGGATCAAAAACTTCGAAGTGCATTTTAACTTGCCAAAACATCAAAATGGTTTGAAATTATTAGGTGTTGAAGATGATTACTTGGTATATTTTAAAAATATCAGTAAATTGAATGAAGTTGAAGAATTATGGTCAACTTTGATTAAAGAAAAGAAGAAAAATTTATCTCGAGAAACAAATATAGTTGAAGTAGAAGATAATGAAGGTAATGTAATGACAGAACAAGATTATATAGATTTGAAAAAGCAAGGCTTAATATAAAAATACAGTAAGATATCTTAAAGCTATGCAATGTAATCAATATTAAAGATTTTGGTTGCAATTCGATACTCATCTGGTAGCAGTTTTCTAATTTTTCATCTCTGTATGTATAGATTAATGACAAAAGGTATTAAAAGACAATTATCATCTACTGGTCCTGTACGTAACGAACAAGGATTTAGACTCCGAAGACAAGAAATTGATAAATCAGTTAAAACATCACATGAGTTAAACGGGTCAAACCCTGAAATAGTTCAAGGGTTAACTATTGAAGAAGAAGAGATGGAAGGTACAAAATGGATAATTGATGGTAGATTACGTCGAGTGTTACCATATTATTTCACATATATGACATATTGTAAATTACGTTGGATTGATCGTAAACTAATTGATGTTTTCATAGATGAATTTAGAGATCGTACACCTGAACAATATAAAAAACTGATTGAACTGGGTCAAGTATGTATAAATTCAATCCCAGCAAATTTAAATTCAGTATTACGTAATGGGGATTTGATAACTCATCGTAGTTTCCGTAGAGAAACACCTGTGACTTCAAGACCAATCAAAATTGTATTTGAAAATGATGACATCATTGCCATTGATAAACCTTCAGGTATACCAGTACATCCTACAGGTAGATATAGATTTAATACAGTTACAAAAATCATGCAACATGAAATGAATAAAATTGTTCATCCATGTAATAGATTGGATCGTTTAACTTCAGGGTTAATGTTTTTAGGTAAAACATCAAAAGGTGCAAATGAATTTATGAAGCAAATTAAAGATCGTAATGTACACAAAGAATATATAGCTAGAGTAATTGGTCAATTCCCATTGGATGAAAATATAGTAGTTGAAAAACCATTGCTCACAATTTCACCAAAACATGCTTTCAATGCAATTGATGAAGAATTAGGTAAAGATGCAAAAACTGAATTTACAAGAGTATCATATGATCCAATCACAAACACATCAATTGTGAAATGTCATCCATTAACTGGGAGGACGCATCAGATTAGAGTACATTTACAATATTTAGGTCATCCAATTGCAAATGACCCCATTTATTCAAATAAATTCATTTGGGGTGAACACAATGAAAATGATAGAGAGACAATTATGAAAAATTTAGATGTTATAGGTAAAACTAAAGCTTCATCATCATGGTTTAATCCTGAAGAAAATGGTGAGAAATTGATTGATGAATATTGTCCAATTACTGGGTTACAATTATATTCAGATCCAGGTCCTAATGATTTGGATTTATGGTTACATGCTTACTGTTATGAACATAATGATGGAGATTGGTCATACAAGACTTCTTATCCTGATTGGTCAATTGAACATGCTAGAAAGTTTATGGAACTTGCAATTGAACAAGCTGATAAATGTACTGAAACACAAACGCAATTCAATGTTGGTTGTGTATTGGTGAATAATGGTGAAATTTTATCAACTGGATATTCAAGAGAATTGGAAGGTAATACTCATGCTGAACAAAATGCATTGGAGAAATATTTCAAATTACATGGTGAAAGAAATGTACCTAAAGGTACTGAAATTTATACTACAATGGAACCTTGCTCATTCAGATTAAGTGGGAATCAACCTTGTGTAGAACGAATCATTGAAATGTATCCAAATATTAAAACTTGTTATGTTGGAGTCATTGAACCAGATACATTTGTAAAAAATAATTCAAGTTCTCGAATTTTGAAAAATAACAAGATTGAATATATACATATTCCAGGTTATGAAGACAAATGTTTGGAAATTGCAAAAAGAGGTCATGAAAAAATAACCATGTAACAGCTGTAAATAATGTATAAACGACTACAATAAATAAATTAAAAATTAAAAAACAATTTTGAACTGGAAGAAACAATTGATTGAATTAAAATTCACGTTCAAGAAATAGTTGCTGTAGAATCTTGACCTCATTATGATGTTTCAACTGTTCTAGGTTGAGAATAATGAAATCATTTCATCTTTGGATAGATTTAAGAGAGACTCGAAGTTGGTAGAAAACGAATAAACAAAACAATATATATTTGTTATTTTAACTTGGAATATTTTAATAAGATGATGTCTAGCAGTGATCATTTATTCCAAGTTAAAGTATGCTTTGTTGATGGATTTCAACAAAAGATTGTGTTCTTCCACCAAAAAATTATAAAATTTCAATAATTCTCTAATTTCATCATGAATTGAAATTAATTCAAATCTTAATTTCAATAATTGATAATAGCTATGTGTTTCAAGACTTTCCACCTTTGGTTTAATGAATTCATCATTTTTTACTTCTTCAAATTCAGGGAAGTAATATAAATCAGTAAGACACAATATAAAAGGAGAGTTTATTCCATTTCTGATTGCATCCTTTTTCATTTGATTACTTCTATCTAATTTAGAAATTCTTGATTTTAAATAGTTTAAATTCTTTGAATAATGAGCAATTTCATGTTCCATTTGGAAATATTTCAAATTGATGTCATCTTTATTGAGTGAAAAGTTATAATTCAATAATCTTTTAAAGAAAGGTAAATTATCTTTGTAATTCTTTTTTGAGCTTAATACCACTGGCGATATTGTTGTAAATTTATGTTCTTGTATTGCTGAATTCAATACTCTGACATATTCAGGGTTTCCAGACCATTCATACCCCTGAGCTCTTTTGTAATTAAAATGATAATTTGTTATTATATGAGGTACTTCTTGTGCTGTAAAGTCTTTACGTATGTCTAAAAATACTTTATACATAACACTACCAAATTTGAATATCTCCTTCCTTTCTCTGAATGTAATAAATTCTTGTTCATTACCTTCTTCGTCATCATTGTTAGGGCGGGATAAATTCGTGTCGTAGGAGTTAAATGAGGTAACTGTCGACATAATATTGATGAAGAAAGAAAACAAATAAACGAAGAAAAGATCTGGGGAGGAAATATACACATTTATATTGTTTATTTTTCCCGCCATGATGGTTGTGAAAAAAAATTGTAACTTTACAACTAATTGAGTGATTTTGATCAGTTTAAAATTGTAAATAAACTTAAAATTGTATATAAACTTGATTAGATTTATCTTAAATTGTGGAAATTGGACCATTGTATAAAGATAGATATTTACATTTTATTACCAAAGATTATAGATTTTGTGATACATTAGATTCTCTATGTTATTATGCTTTAAAGTATACGATTACCGAATTGTAAATTTCTCAATTTTAAACACTATTGAAATTTCGGCAAAGCATTGCCAAAATTGTCTTATGTGATCCTTTAAATCAACATGTTAATGTATGACATAATTCTAGAATTAAATTTCGTTATAAGTTTAAATAAGGATTTACGGGATCTAAAATCGTGATTGATTATTTAGAGGCTAGTATCATATAAATATATACTGTACTTTATAAATTACTGATTGATTCGAAACATATTATTTAAATCATCATTGTATTCATCAATCAGGTTTCAAATGCTTTAAATAACATTTTTAAAACTATCCGTTTGGTTACATCATAAACCAGGTAAGATATATTATGATTCGACATGACCTACTAGCTATGTTGTCTTAAAACCAAAATAATTCAAACTTGTATCTAATTGTTAAATCGTTTAATCACGTTTGTAAATGTAATTTCTGATAATGTAAAAACAATGCATATTGTCAAATCAAGGTGTGAGTAAAATTCATAAAATAAGCTGATTGAACGTTTAAGCTCTTGATGATGTATAGAATTGTTGCACATTTAATCGAAACAATATTAAAAGATTGAAACTTTACAATTAATTTACTGATATTATTCATATCATCATTCAATTTCGTTAGATTAGTTAATAGGATGCTCTTTTCTTGCATGTAGTTGGGTCATATAATAATTGATATGACATAACTAAATTCTTCAGCTTCAATGTCAATCACAGTATCTTTACATCTGTACAAACGTCCAATGTGTTGATTTTGATTTTGACACTGCAAAACTACTACTAATAGAGCCTCGACTTACAATTAATCACTTTGTCAAAATTTGCGTGGTTAACCATGATAAAATAAAAGTAATTCCATAATTATATATTTATTTATCTACAAATTCGGCATTCTTGATGTTTTAAGCCACCTTGTTCCAATTTGTACCTGGATTTTGTCTGAAATAATTGTACATTATCTGATTTAATCAATTAATTTTCGATTTAATAATATAAATCAGGAAAATAGACATGTTTCAGTATAATATTTAAGCTTGAAAATTTATTAGACTGAAATGGTGAAATATCGCGGACCAGCAGCAAATTTTTAAATTTCTATGTTTATGTATCATTATCATTTTCTGTTTCTGTTTCGTTTGGTAAATTATCTTCAATAACAACTTCTTTCCTTGCATACATATATACATTCCTTCTATTTCTACTACTTGTATTTATTGAAGTTGTATTAACATCTGAATTTGTTAAAGTTGTAATATCAGTATTTGTCACTTGATTTTTTATAACATCTTCTAATCTTGATAAATGAGAATTTTTAGCTAATTCATTTTCTTCATCATTTTTTTTAATCATTGATTGAGTAGATACTGAGACAGATCTTGGAATTGCAAAACCAGCAGCAATTATATTATCTGTTAATATTAAGAATAAATTCTTGGTTCGTTGTAAAGAACTCATAATTTTTGAAGTAGCATTATTACCTTCAGATTTATCAGTTTTAGGTTCAACTGATTCATGATCATCATTTTCATTTTCATCATCTTCTGGTTCAACAAATAAATCAAATCTATCCAATTCATATAATTCATCTTCATAAAATCTACGTCCTAATACACCTTCTTTTTCACGTTTTTTCATAATCATACTAAATTTATTACACCATTCCCACGGTATCACAACACCAATAACATAATTTACAACTGAAAAAATTTCACTCAATTCATAAACAAATGCATTTGATACATCAGCAATGAAAAATGCAACTGGCAGATAAATTAAAATCAAAGTTAATAAAGTCAACATCCATATTTTTTTATTTGGTAAAATAATTTTAATTTTACTCAAGAAATAAACAGTTATTATTGCTGCATAACATAATGCCATTGCTATTCTAACCAAATAAATAAATGCAGGTAATATATCACCAGCTTCGTTGTTATCATCGAAGAAATGAAATTGAGATATTCCCCATATAACTTGTGAGGTTAATGAAGCAATTAATCCAACAAATAAAGTTATACGTTTATCCTTTTGACGTTGGAATATTCTCATAATCACTTGTACTTGGTTTATCTGTAGTAATAAAACAACAATCAAATCAATAATATTAACTGCTCTGTTTTCATTGATTTCATCTAGCAATTTAGCACCATGTAAATAACCTTCACGTTGTTGTACGTGTAAAATTATAATTGATTTGATAACAACAACTAAAATATAGACTGATGATAATAATGTAGACATTTTTAATAACCAAGTAGGTCTAATTGTATAATTTGTTAAAACAAATATGGTTAAAAACCAAATGATGACTGCTGATACACTGATGGCATAAATTATTGATACAACACTATAACTGAAGGTACCCCTTAATGATTGTCTTGTAAATTGAACCCAACTATCTGCAACCAACGGTAGTGGTTTTGAAAATGTATCTATGACTAATCCAACATTTGTATTTAATACTGGTATACTATCTCGATAACAAATTTGTTTATAAATGGCCTTTTTAATATATTGAACTGGTGCTTGATAATTATGTGACACCACCATCCCTTCATTCAACGTTATAGATTCACATGATGGATACACCTTCCCTTCCCACCAAGTATTTCTCCAATACATGATTTGATATTTTC
The DNA here is from genome assembly GCA_030555925.1 of Insectozyma xiaguanensis. Taxonomy (NCBI): domain Eukaryota; kingdom Fungi; phylum Ascomycota; class Pichiomycetes; order Serinales; family Debaryomycetaceae; genus Insectozyma; species Insectozyma xiaguanensis. Next base: position 284,681 of record JANIVQ010000008.1, on the reverse strand, counting down.
AGATATTTGATTACGTAATTTTTTTTTTTTTTTCTTCTATTTTGAATCTTAGTTATATACAATACATAACGAAGTTATTCAATACAAAGTCCAGTTGTTTTTCAGTGTGTGATTGATTATTTGACAGTGTTGGAACTGTTGAATGGCCTTTTTTGGAATAGTATACATTTATAGACAATAATTAGAACAGGGGGAAAGTTATAAAGAAAGTTGGCATGGTTAGTGATTTGCAGACGAAATCTTACCTCGATCCAAATTCACTTAATGATAAGAATGGACATCAAAGAAATGATAGTGGTGGGTCTAGAAGCTATTCCATTTTGGATTATTACGATTCCGAGACACCATCGCAAAGAAATAGCATTATTATCAATAAAAATAACAAGGTTGCTTCGGTATCCGATGTCGATAGTGAAGCATTGATTGATCCTTCATTATTAAAATCATTAGACGATTTGGAATTCAATACTTTGACAAATAATGAAGATAGTGAATTATTAATTGATCGGAAATTACTGGATTTAGATCAACGAGAGAACTATATAAAACAAGCAACAATTGAGAATAATAAACAAATTTTAAAATCTGAATTCGATAGGTATGGGTTTAAGAAAATTTCAAGTTTAAATAATATAACTGTTGATAAATATAATCAATGGTTTCAAAATTATGGTGATTATGAATTACGTCAGAAAAAGAAATGGCATATTTTAATGAAAAATCATGGATTACAAATTGATGATGAAGATGAAATACCTACAAGGTTTCCACCAAGATCTGATAAAGTTAAAAAAATGATTAGAAAAGGTATACCACCAGAATGGAGAGGTAATGCATGGTTCTTTTATGCTGGTGGGTATGATAAATTAAATAAACAAACTGGAGTTTACGATAAAATAGTTGAAAGTACAACTGGTATTAAAAGTAAAGATACAGAAGTTATAGAACGAGATTTGAATAGAACATTTCCAGATAATATTTATTTCAATTCGAATTTAACTCGATCGGATGATACTCATGAATTATATTTAATCAAATCATTACGCCGTGTATTGGTTGCATTTGCACATTATCAGCCACAAATTGGTTATTGTCAATCATTAAACTTTCTAGCTGGTCTATTATTATTGTTTATGAATGAAGAGAAAACATTTTGGATGTTGGTCATATTAACTGAACGGATCATACCTAAAGTACACCTGCAAAATTTAGAAGGTGTTCATACAGATCAAGGAGTATTAATATTATGTATAAAAGAATATATCCCTTCATTATGGAATATTTTAGGTAAAGATTTTGAAGGTGAAAAATTAAAAGAAGATAAAATTTTAACAAGATTACCACCAGTAACACTAATAACATCATCATGGTTCATGTCTATATTTGTTGGTGTTTTACCAATTGAAACTACACTTAGAATATGGGATATTTTATGGTTTGAATCTTCAAAAACAATTTTTAGATTTTCATTAACAATTTTCAAATTATGTTTGGATTCACCAGATTTTCAAAATAATTGTAATAATGGTGGATCTGAAACTGAACAAATTGAATTATTTCAATTTATGCAGAATTTCCCTAAGAAATTATTAGATTGTAATTTATTAGTTGATTGTTGTTTTAAAAAAATTGGTGGGTATGGTTTCGGTTCATTATCACAAGATGAAATTAATAAATGTAGATTATTTGTTTCAAATCAACGTGAAAAATTAAATAAAGAAAATAAAAATAAAAATTTAATTAATATGACTCCAGAAGAGAGAAATTTAATTGGTGATGAAATTCATGATATTTATGGTTTTAATAGATCAATAATGAGTGGGATGGTTTGGAATAAAAATATTCGAAAGAAATTAAGTCATAAAAGAAAATAATTCATTTTAATATAAATCTTTATAGATTGCATCACTTGTAATTACAACATCTCTAATTTTTTTAACATCATGTACACGGACTATATTTGTTGATTGTTCAATACATGATGTAACTGTAGCTGCAGTTTCCATGATTCGATCTTTTGGTTCTTGTTTCCCAGTTAATTTACCAAGAAATCTTTTCCTTGATGTACCGACTAATACACTCATACCGTTGAAACTTAAATATTCATGTTTATCACTTTGATTAACTTGAATTGAATATTTTTTGAAAAAACTTGCATTTTTAATAATTTGGAAATTTTGTTTTAAATCTTTTGCAAATCCAACACCTGGATCTAGAATTATTTGCCATTTTTTAACTCCATGATTGAATGCTTTTAAAATTTGTAATGATAATTCTTTGGAAACTCCATTTAATAAATTCTTGACATCTTGTGGTAAAAGTAATTCTTTATGACCTAAAACGGGGTCAATGAAATATTCTATAATATCATCATTTGTGTTTGAAACATATTGTGTTAATTTTGACATGGTTTTAGGTGTACCTCGAGTATGATTCATTATATATGGACACTTATATTTAGCAACAACATCAAATATCCGTTCATCGTATAATCCCATTGATATATCATTTATAATATCAGCTCCTGCCAATAAACATTGTTCAGCTACATTTGATCTATAAGTATCAATAGATATTAAAATTTTATCAAATTTAGGAATTGAACGTAATTTCTTAACTAAAGGTAAAACACGATCTAATTCATCTTGTTCACTAGGTTCTTTACTTCCTGGTCTAGTTGATACCCCACCAATGTCTAGAATTTGACACCCTTCATTAACCAATTTTTCAGCTTCATTTGCAATATCATCTAAATCATTATTCAAAAATTTCCCACCATCACTAAATGAATCAGGTGTCATATTTAAAATTCCCATAATCAAAGTTTGTGATTTATGATTAATTTGATCAAATTTTAATATATTTTCATTTTCTATTAGTCTAGGTACAGGAATATATTGTAACATTTGATTTTGTTGGTTAGTTTCAATTTGAACAGTTAATAATTGTTTTAAATGTTCATGAAATGTTTCTGAACTGATTGGATGTAATTGATCCGGGGGTATCAATTCACATAATGGTTGTAAAACAAATTGTCTTTCCAATATTGATTTATGTGGGATGATTAAATCTTGTGAATTTATTTGTATATCATCATATAATATAATATCCAAATCAATTGATCTAGGACCGTTATCAAACTCTTTAACTCTTTTCAATTGATCATATTCAATTTTTTTACATACTTTTAATAATTCATGTGGTGATAAATCTTTAAAAATAACTTTCACAACTCCATTGAAAAAATCAGGTTGATCAAGGAAGTACATTGGTTTGGAAATATATAATGATGATGTTGATGCAAGTTTGATTCCATTTGATTCAAGTAAATTTAATGCTTGAGTGATGTTGTTTAATTGGTTTCCTTGGTTTGAACCAAATGCTATAAATGCAGTGTGATCACCTTTAAAATTAGTGATTTGTTCTTCAACTGGCATATTGAATGAGGTAGTTTGACTTTGGTTAAAATCCAACGGTTTAAATTCTTTAAATGAATCAATTGTCATTAATGATGATACACCAACACCTTCAACATGATTAAATGCATTTCTCTTTGTAACTTCAACTTCAACACTCTTCAAACTTTTCCCTTCATCTATTTGAAATATCAATTGACCAATTTTAAAAACTAAAGCTTCAACAGTTTTAAAATTTGAATTCTCAACATATGAAATAATTTGTTGTAAAACATTATGAATAGTTAATTTGGAATCATCATAAATTTCAAGATTCAAATTTATATCAACAATTTGCTTTTGTAATCTTTCAAATGTAAATACACCAATTAAAGTTAATAATCTTAAATTTTCAACTTTTAACCTATTTAATTCATTTTCATTTCCTAAATTATTTCTCATAATTGTATAAATAACATTATCAGCTCGAATCTCACTTTTTGGAGATTTAATATCAACTTGAACAATATCTCCCCCACCATTGTTTTTATCTAAACATATTTTACTAATTGAATCAGCTATATTATTCAAACTTTTAAAATTCTTATGTTCATTCAATTTCATAAATTCAGTTATATTTCTTGTGAGTACAGCATAATTAATTGAATATTTTAAATTATCCAGTAATGAAGCTTTTTGAAAATTTGTCTTTAAAGAAACTGAAATATTGATTGGTTGTGGGTTTGGTCTCATCCAAGCATCTTTCCCTGTGATTGCTATACATGATATATCCTTTGTGAAAACAGTATCATTCAACATTACCCTGCTCTGATGCAACAATCTAATTGTCAGTTGGAACACCGACTTTAATTTGATGTGATGAAATATTTTGATAATAATCGTAACCGAGAAGAAGAAGAAGTTATTTTTCACAACAATTCATGATTCAACCATTTAAACTGAGAATTGAAAATTAAGGTATAAAGGGATGAGTTGAATTATGATTGTGATTGAAATGTAGTTGATTAAATCTTGGTCCGATTTTAACTTCTTTAATGAAATAAACTCGAGTATCTGCCAAATTAGGTAACTAAAAGGCTTGAATTTTCTACTAAACAGGAAAGTAAGTTGAAACAACTAATGCTTTCAATATCAATTTACCGAACCATTAAATTTGAATCAAATAAAAGTTGTTAACAATTCAAATAAAGTTATTTACAGATCTTGATTGATCTTTGATCTCACTTAAAACATTATTTACCGTAGATACAGCAAATTCCCCAGATCTATGATTATAGATGAACTTTACTTAATAAAATGTTCATGTTAACAAATTATTTATTGAAATCAATGTTTTCAAAATAGTTTTCCAAATGATTTTAAAGATCATTTAATGTTTCAGATTGATATTACACAAAATCGAAGATTAAAATTTACAAGCCAACTGAGTAGAATTATGATTGTTATAGAAAGAAAGATTTTAAACTAAGTATTGATGTTATATTAAACCTGATGGTTGGAAGTCCCAATATTCAAAAAAAGATAAAATAAATAAGTAATTGAATTAAGAGATAAATTTTATTTATTAACATATTAATTTATTTAAGAATTATTAAATCTTCATTGCTAAACTGACTTCTGGCATCGTGAAAGCGTTGACCTAATGAGTCAACATCATCCTCATTGCTAAATTGACTTCTGGCATCGTGAAAGCGTTGACCTAATGAGTCAACATCATCCTCATTGCTAAATTGACTTCTGGCATCGTAAAAACGTTGACCTAATGAGTCAACGTCAGAGTTATCAGTTAAATTACCGCCATTTTTATTATCTGAAAACTGGTTCTTCTCGCCATAATTTGTTTGGCCCAACAAGTTAACATTTTTATCATGGTACAATGGATTATTTCTGTTATTCAACTTCTTCTTGAGCGCTTCGATTTTTTTATTATCAATAAATTTCGTAATTGTCTTGGGTTTTGTAGTTGAAGATATTGATAAAGTTGAAGTAATTTTAGTATTAGGTTTTGAATTGTTCTTCTTCTTCCAAAAGAAATGCATTTGACGACAGAAAAAAGTGAAATATTGTAAATTTTAAAAAATTAAATTCTCATTTTATTTCTAGAATCTAAATTTATAAATAAATGTAAGTGTAGAAAAATTCCTGTTTAATATGATCAATTTCAAAATTTGAATTTACTAGCAGTACTAGTAATCATAAAACAGGGTTTCATTATATTAGTTAATGTATCGAACATATGTATACAGCCGCTTTAATATTGAACCCCAAGTAAGAAATGATTGTATTAGATGAAACATTCCATAGTGACCATGATGTGCAATTGCTGATCCCAACATAATGATTGTTTAATCTTAAACTTCTAGTGTTTGATTTAATAAACTTGTGTATAACAACTAGCAACAGAGCTTATCCAAAATAAAACCCAAATTCTACATCAGCGAAATGCATTGATCGATTAAAAAGATTAATTTGGTAAATTATTAATTAATTATACAACAATATTCTATTTTAGATTATATTTCTTTTTATTTATAAGTTGTTTCTTTGCTTTACGCTTTTTCTTTGTATCAAAAATATCATCTAGACTAGAATCATCATCTGAACTAGAATCTCTTTCTAAATCATCGTCATCAAAAATATTTTTCAAACTGGAACTCTTCATAGAATTAGTATTTTGTTTTAAATTAGTATTCTTTTTTATATCAACATCCTTAGAATCATGTTCAAGTTCAAAATCATCTTCTACTTCAATTGTATCAGCTACTGCTTGACCATAATCTATTGATGATTGACAAAATTCTTCAGCTTTATCAAAATCAAATTTTAAATCAACCATAATCATTCTTATAATAATTTCATTTGCCAATACAAATGTCGAAAAGCTTTGTTTTGTCCACCATTGAATAGTTTTATTTCGATCATCAATTTGATCTTCAAATTTATCAAGTATAAATTGACTAATTATAGATTGACGTTTAAAACCATAATAACCACCTAAAAATTTATCCCATTCAATTTGAAATCTATCAGAAGTTGACATTGTATCATGATTAGATTTTTGACATTGCTTTTTGGCATTATTGTAATATATACTTGGAGGTATTTTAGCATGTAAGATTTTAGGTATAATGTCAAAATGTTTAGAAGCCTTTGCATATAATCTTTTACGTGATCTGATAATGTTTGGTAATTTAATTTTCATTGATTTGTATTTAGCACCAACATCATTTTTTCGATATTGGTTATTCTTTTGAATTGATTGTAGAACATTTGTTGGATCAAATTTAGAATGTTCATCATCATTTTCTTCATCACCATTCTGTTCATCACCATTCTGTTCATCACCACTTTGTTCATCACCACTTTGTTCATCACCACTTTGTTCATCACCACTTTGTTCATCACTACCACCTTTAGTTTGATTTTTATTTTTCTTAGTCTTGGTTTGATTATTATTATTCTTGGTTTTGGTTCGTTTATTATTATTCTTGATCTTGGTTTGTACATCAACCTCTTTGACTACAACTGGTTCATCATCATCACTTATATCTATTAATCCTTCAATTTGTGTATCATAATTCTTGATAGGCTTTTTCTTTGGTGATTGAGATAATTTTTCAACATCTATTCCATCAAAACTTTCATCTAATTCTTCTTGATTTTTAATTAATTGATTTGCGTATTTATTTATCTTATCCAATTTAGAAGATTCCAATACGTTATCATTACTTTCATCATCACTTGACACTATAACCCTTCTAACTTTCCTTCGTTTTTCTTCACTTCTTTTACGTTTCTGTGATTTGTTTTTATAAGTTTTTTTAATAATTGGTGCTTCGATAGGACCAAAATCAACATCTGTTGTAGTTGGAACTCTGATCTTCTTTGGTGATGATTCTGAATGTCGTTTGAACAGTCGTCTATCTTCTATACTTGGAAAATGATTTTGGTTCATCTATTTAAAAGAAGTCTCTATTATTTTTTTTTTTACTGCAAAAACATATTTTATTATTTATATTACTACTATACACTATTAAAACCACCACTCAACGATGTTGTTGTTGTTGCTGTTGCATTGCTTGCATCAACATGTTTATATCAATATTAGGTGGTAACCCATTCGGTAACTGTGGTGGTACTTGTTGTTGTTGTTGTGGTGGTACTTGCTGTGGTGGTTGTTGGGGTAATTGATTAAATAATCCATGTAATGGATTAACAGATGATTGTTGGAAAGTATTAAAATCAGGTTGAGCACCATGACTCATTTGAATAGCTGGTTGTGCCAATAATGTAGTTTTAACATATTCTTCATCTGGTTCACCTGGTCTATTTGATTTTGGACCATTTCTTGCTGAATTAGTTGGCATTTTTTTACTCATAGCTTTCAGGGATATACCTTGACCAATTTCAATATCTGGTTCATCAATAACCATACCTGAAGATATTGGTTGACCACCAGTACCACCCCATTGAGCATTAACAACCCAAGTTTTATCAGCATCAGTTAATCTTTGTATTGGAATAATTGATATACCATGTTGATAATTACAACAATCTCTTGGACCAAAACCAACACCCCATCTTGTTCTTAAAGGTAATGAATTATCTTTATTAAAATTAGTTATAACTTGTTCAGCTTCTCTTCTTGAATAAACTTTTACAAATGCATGTTTACGTTCACTATTTAAAATAACAGATTGAATTTCAGCAAATGGTCTAAGAACTTGTGCTAAAGCTCTTTCATCCATACTTTTTGGTACACCACCTAAAAATAAAGTTCTACTTAAAATTTTAATTGAAGCTTGTGGACAATTTGCATCAAATCCAACATTTCTTGGTCTATAATGTGGAGTACCAGGTAAATTCATTTCACCATTCATAGTTTGTGGTGTAACAAAAGCAGATTGATTTTGTTGTATTGGAGATTGATTAAATTGTGGTTGTGGTGGTAATTGTGGTAAATGCTGAGGAGGAGAATTGATCATACCTTGTTGTTGTTGTTGTTGTTGTTGTTGCTGCTGCTGTTGTTGTTGTTGTTGTTTTAAACGTTGCATATTCTGTTGCAATGCTTGTACAGAAGGAGCAGGAACAGATGATGGTTTACTTCTTTGTGGAGATCTTGATCTATCTCTTCTACTATAACCAGAATCACGGTTACTACGATAATCTTGAGCAATTGATGGTTGAGGTGGTGGAGGTGGTTGTTGACCTTGTCCTTGAATTTGTTGCAACATATTAAGAATTAATTGCTCATTATTAGCACTTGGAACAGTTGCTTGTTGAGGTGGTTGAGGTGGTTGAGGTGGCAATTGCGCTTGTGGTGGTTGAGGATTACTATTACTACTATTACCAGCAAGAGCAGACAATTGAGATAAAATACTATTTGTATCTACAGGTTGTTCTTGTACTGGTTGTGATACTGGTGGTGGTGGTGGTGGTGGTGGTAATTGTGATTCAGGTGTTGATTGTTGAGCTAATGAAGCTAATGAAGCTAATATACTATTTGAATCTTGTTCATGATTACTTTTAGGTTTAATTGGTTCAACACTTGTCTTTGGTGGAGTACCTGGTGGTGTAAAACTTTTAAAATGTTTATTTTTAATTGATTGAATTACATTTGATGGGAATGTATTATATTTATCCCAAATATCAATTAATTTACGAATTTTTAAATTTGTTGATGGATTAATTGATAATTCTAATGAATCATCAATTAAAGATTCAATTAATTCACCAATTTTATAAACAGCAGATGCATAAGTACCTTCTTCACTTGTACTTGAAATTTCAATACCTTGTTTATCAGCTTCATCTTTATATTTTCTAACAATTGAATCTATAACATATAATATACCTAATTTATTTTGAGAATTTATTGATTTACAATTTGAATATAATGAGGTTATAAATTTTGATTCATTATCTTTATTAAAATCTTTTAAAGCTATATCTGTTAGCTTTTTAATTCTAGAGCCCGAAACACCAGGAGGTGGTAAATCCTGAAGTTCTTTAAGAATATTATTAAAAGATACAATTGGATCCATTATGAATTTGTGAAAATGTTTGGTAAATTTTTAAAATGTTATTTCTCAATTAAAATACAATTAAAAAAAGGAGGGGGAAACTAATTTTTTTACTCAACTATTACACTTAGCAAAATATACTTATCAATAGATACTTGAACAATATCTTTTTCAAAAATACTTGAATAGAATTCTTTTTCTTTAAATGTGTTAAAACAATGTTAAAAACAATTGTTGAATTGGAAAGAAAAAATATTAAAATGATGATGAATTAAAATGCTGTAGTGTACGGGAGAATTTATGCTGCCTACACGACCATGTATTTATTGGTCAATTTGATGAAGTAACTAGTTTATTGGAACTTAAGTAGTAGTTATAGTTTTAGAATCATGAATCCAGAAGGGTGTTACTGTTGCGGTTTCAATTAAGAAATTGAGAAATTGATCTTAAGCTGTAGTTGTTGACGAAGAATTTTGATCAAAGAAAACATTCTTCATAAGTATTGCAGTGAATTGTGATGAAACTCTAATCTAGCTTTGATATTAACAACAGTTTCGAATAATGAACTGCCATATTTGAACCAATTCAGTAACTTAAATTCCACGGCAAATCTAAATTTGAAAAAATATGAGGTTTCAAATTTTGCAATTTAAATCTGCTTATTAGCTATGTTAAAAGTTTGAACGTTCATGAAATTGATATACTTAAATTTCAGCTAGTTCGATTTCAGTTTATTGATAGAGGTTGTCAAATATATGGTCTAAACATGATAATTGTATTTAAAAATATGGTTTAGATGTGAGAATGCCATTTTAAGCCATGTTATAACTGTAATAATTCTTAATCCAAACCAATTAGTAACTGAGATATTTTACTACAATTCTAACATCTAATTCAGAAAGATTGGAGATCAATTTCATCGACTAAAAGTCAGAATTCTTGTAAATTTTTCCCTAAGTTTGAAATCTTCACTATTATACACAATCTTACTTACAAAGCTTCACAAATTACCAATTTGATTCAATAAGTTCATTATTTACTACATTATATCTAGTTTGAACAATTTTGCAGTTTGTTTGAAAACCGGTAGCGCTATATTTTCTGTTGCAAAGTACACACACGTATAAAAATTTTTCAAAATTGATTCAAATAGTCAATTGATAATAATGAATAGATCTATATCAAATAGACTTTTCAGGCAATATTCTACATCTGGGAATCCAGTTATATCACTGACGTTAGTTTTATCCAGACTACCAATCATAACTACCGAATTAACCAAATTTGAAAAAGTATATTATAAATATCAAGAAGAATTATGGCGTAGATTAATGTGGACATTTCCAAAATGGTTCTTTTTCAGTCAAGGTACAATGGCAGAATTACGATACAAACAATTAAACAAAGGTACTATATCATATGACCCCAAGATCATATATCCGAGAGGTATACCAGATTTAAAACAAGGTAGAGATCGTAGGTTTAGACAATATATAAAAGCACCAAAACCTTATAAAGAAATAGATGAATTAACTCAAGAACAAATTAAAGAAATTGAAGAAAATAAATCTAAAAATAATGGTGAAGAAGTTATAAATAAAGAAGATTTTACAAGGAAAATTATACCAAATTCAAGAATAACTCAAGCTGATTTAAAAAAAGATACAACAAGTTTAGAAAGAAAATTAGATAGAACATTATATTTAATTATTGAAGATAAAGGTAAATGGATATTACCAAATTTTATAAATGAAAATAATTTAGGATTACATGAAATTGTTGAAATTGGTTTAAATAAAATTGGTGGTGATAAAATAAATTATTATAATGTTTCAAAAATACCATGTCACTTAAATCAAGTATCAAATAAGAAAGAATATTTCATAAAATCTCATATATTATCAGGAACTTATCAACCACAGAATAATCAACAATATAAATGGTTATCAAAAGAAGAATTAAAAGATTATTTATCAAAAGATTATTATCTTAGTATCCAACATTTATTTAGTGATGTATAAAGAGGAAAGACTTGTAAATATAATAACATCTATCTATATATCTTTTTTACCTTTTATAGCCAATTGTGCTGCAAATACAGATCGATCTAATAATGTCCCCACCATCAATACACCAGCAATTGAACTAATAACTCCCAAGACAAATCCAGACCATGTTTTGGCATAACGTTCACGATTTATAATTTTTAAAGGACTTATATCAAAATGGAAAACTAAACTTGGTACACCACCTCTTGCATGTAATGTATGTTGATGATCTTCATCTTTACCACCTTGTAATGGTCTATCATGAGTTATAACTGAGAATTGATTAGTTTCAATTTTTTTTGTAAAATCTAAACTTTCAAATCTTGTTGAAACAATTTTTAAATAATAAGTTGATTGATGAAATTTTGAATGTTTTAAAAATTGATATTTATCAAGTGGTTGAATAGAATTAAAATATTCATCTAATTTATTATTTGTATCTTTTGAATTACCAAATGATAAATGATTAATTTGATGATCAAAATTAAATTTATTTTCATATTTTAAATATAATGATAAATCATGAACATGTTTATTATTATTAGTTAATAAAGGACCAGGACTAAATTCCATTGAACCTGAAACTCGATTAATTTTGGCAGAACCTTTAATTCTACAACCTTCATTATTTTCAATTCTAGTTTTTAATTTTGATACATAACCTTCATCTTCACATTGTTTAATATTTTCACCATCGAAAAATTGCCAATTCATTTCTGCATATGCTCGTTTAACTGTTTCACAAGTATTACAACAATATTGATTTTCATCTTGTGGTAAAGCACCAAAACATGAACCACATTCTTCAGTTGAATCTTTTGGTATACCTTGAGCAATATCTTTTAAAGGTATATCTTGTTTTAAAGCCATTGGATTATCATCAATTTCTTCTCTAATATTATTACCACCATTTTTAATAATTCTATATTTTGTTAAACCTGAATTTATAACATCTAAATGTAAATCACCAGTTTCATCAAATAAATCAATAGTTAATAAATCACAAGGTAAATTGAAAAAGCTAACATCTAAATTGATATCCAATTGTTTATTTATATCTCTATCAACAACTAATTCAGGTATAGTTACAATTGTTGTATAATCAATATATTCACTTCGAATTAATAGTAACACAACAAATATACAAATTAAAGTAATCAATCCACCAGATGTAGTTTTGATTCTTGCATCTTCCACCGTCTTAGCAAACGCATCAAACGATATCAACTTTGGAGGTCGTGAAGACATTCTTGTATAATCTTGATAATTCTGTTTACGTGGTTTTTTCTCTGGAATTGAAAATTGAAAAATTTCACCAGAACGAAAAGTAAAACCAAAAATGAATAATAATAATAATAATTCCAATACCAATACCAATATCAATAATAATAATCTAAATCTGAACAAGAACTTTTTTTCAAGTATAAAACCACAACAATTGATAGATAAACCATTGTATGGACATACCCCAACATCATCAGAGATTATTACAATACAAATTAATAACTCAGGTAGTTCAATTGTATTATCAAGAACAGATCAATCAATACGAATATGGAAAAGTTATCCAGATAGATTAGGTGATAGTATAATTATAGAAGATGCTCATGGTAATAATAAATCAATTGAAAGTATATCTTTCAATCCTAAATTTGATTCACAATTTGCAACAGTTGCAAAAGATTCATTTATTAAAATTTGGAATGGTAAATTTGGTAAATTAGAAAATTCAATTCAAACTGATTTCAATGGATTAAAATTAATTAAATATTCAAATGATGGTGAAATTTTATGTTGTATTGATCGTGATTTAAATTTAATATTTTATAATGTAACAAAGAATTATAAATTTTTATTTAAATTTAAAATTAATCAACATATTTATGATTTAAAATGGTTTAATAAAGATCATAAATTTTTAATTTTAGGTTTACATAATGGTATTTTACAAATTTATGAATTTAAAAATGATTCAATTGAATTAAGAAAAGAAATTAAAGGTCATAAATCTTTAATTACAACTATTTCAATTGATCCAAAGGGTATTTATCTTTGTTGTGGTTCACAAGAAGGTATTGTTAGTATATGGGATTTAAATACTTTATTAAATAAGAATGTTATAAGTGATGTTGATGAAAGTATTGCAAATATTGATATTAGTAGAGATGGTACTTATATTGGTATAGCTTATGATAAATCAAGTAATATTAAATTATATGATTTTGCATCAAATTTAGAAATATTTGAAATTCCAAATACATCAAGTGGTTCAATGACTTATAGTAATGTGAAATGGTTCCCCAACAAGACAGCTTTATGTTATAGTAGTAACCATGGTACTATACTTACAGTAATGTTGAAACCATCCCCAAATGATCAAAGAAGAAGGTAACATCATAACCATGTTTAATACTCGTGTGTAGTAGACAAAGATATTTCATTTCATTTGGTAGCGTTTCTGGATATATTTTTTTTTCCTCTCACTTTACATTCTCTAAAAAATTATTATTAATTTTAAAAACAATCCAAACCTCAAACCTTTTTAACTCAATTGTTTATCAGAACCAAGTATTGAACAAAGGTTTCTTATGATGGATCATCCAGCACCACCATTCCGGTCTTTTTCAACCAATTCCCAGATTTCGTTAAATTCAATATCATCAAATGTATCATCGTCACAATCTCAATCAAGAGTTAATTCATCATCTGGTTTATTAAATATATCAAATTTTAATAAAAGTTCTTCATCAAGAGATCATTTATATTATTTATCACAACATTTAAAATTGAAATTGTTAAAAATTCCAAATTTACAACCATTTTTAAATCAAGCTTATCAACAAGCTGAACAATTGAGTGAACAACAATCTTTAGCATTAGCTCAAGATCAAAATAAATATGAAAAATCAAAACATAGTTACATGAATGATTCTTTACAAGATGGTTTAAATCGATTATCATTATCATCAAATAATTCAATAAATTCATTATCAAAAACAAGTTCAGGATCACAAACAACATTTCAATTTTCAAATTTAAATCAAAATAATCATAATAATTTTTTCACATTTACTGCTGGAATGTTACCTGCAAATGTTAATGTTGATCCAGCAACTCAATTATGGAAATTATTTCAAATGGGTGCTCCATTATGTATAATTTTTAATTATATTTATTCAAAATATCAAATACCAATTGTTGGATCTGATGATTTAAGAATTTGTAAAAAATCAGTTTATGATTTTTTAATTGCAATCAAAACTTATATGAATATTGATGATAATAAAATGTTTACTATATCAAATGTTTTCAATGATAATACACAAGATTTAGTTAAAATTATTGAATCAATAACTTTTTTACTTGAAGATAAAAAAGAATTATTAATTAAAGATGATGAAAATATTGGAGTTATTAAAATTACTGATGAAAAATCAAAAGTTTTCCGAGAAATTATTGAAACTGAACGTAAATTTGTATCAGATTTAGAATTATTATTAAAATATAGAAAAGATTTAATTGATGCTGAATTATTATCATCTGAACAAATACATGCATTATTTCCAAATTTAAATGAAATTATTGATTTTCAAAAAAGATTTTTAAATGGTCTTGAATGTAATATTGGTGTACCTTTTAAATATCAAAGAATTGGATCTGTTTTCATACATGCTTCATTAGGACCATTTAAAGCTTATGAACCTTGGACTGTTGGACAATTAACAGCAATTGATTTGATTAATAAAGAAGTTGTTAATTTAAGAAAATCATCAACATTAATTGATCCAGGATTTGAATTACAATCATATATTTTAAAACCTATTCAAAGATTATGTAAATATCCATTATTATTAAAAGAATTAATTAAAACAACCACCACCATTGAACAAGAAGAGAATCAATCAACATTTAATGAATTATTAGTTGCAAAAAATTCAATGAAAGAAGTTGCAAATCAAGTAAATGAAGCTCAAAGAAGAGCTGAAAATGTTGAAATTTTAAATCAACTTGTTGAAAGAGTTAGTAATTGGAGAGGATTTAATTTACAAGATCAAGGTGAATTATTATATCATGGTAAAGTTGGTGTTAAAGATTCAGAATATGAAAAAGAATATTATGCATATTTATTTGAAAATATAATTTTTTTCTTTATTGAAGTTGATCCATTAGCTAAAGAACAACAAAAGAAGTCAAAATTTTCTTCAAGAAAGAAAACAAATAGTTCAAATTATAGTTCATCAACAAATTTATTAGAAACTTTAAATTCAACCAAGACAAGATTAGAATTAAAAGGTAGGGTATATATATCTGAGATTTATAATATATCAAATCCACCAAATCATGGATATACATTAATAATATCATGGTCAGGTAAAAAAGAAAGTGGATCATTTACATTAAAGTATAAAACTGAAGAAATTCGAAATCAATGGGAACAATGTTTAAGATATCTTAAAACGATTGAAACTAATTCACATATTAATAAAAATTTAAGAAATCTGAATTTATCAATGGATTCAAATGTGATTTATGATTATACAGGAAATGATGAAATGCATCATGATCCAAGAATGAGTAAACAAAGTAATAGACATAATTCATCATCATCTACATTAAGTATGATGAAGAATGTAGTAACAACAACAAAATCAAATGAAATGTCAACACCATCATCATCAAGATTTTCATCATCATCATCAACTAATTTAACAACATATCTGTCGGCATCAAGTACAACAATATCATCACAATTTGAAATAATTGTACGAATCATTTATAATTCAATTGAATTAAAAGATAAATTAATAATTTCATCATATATTCAATTTAATGAATTATATTCAAAAATTGGTCAAAAAATTTCAAATAGTGATTTAATTAATGATGATATAATTATAAATAAACTAAGGTATAAAGATGAAGATGGAGATTTTGTTGTATTAGATTCAAATGAAGATTGGAACCTTGCAATTGATATGTTGGAAGAAGAGATGGATTTTAAAGAATTAACTATATGGGTTTCATAGATATTTTACTAATGAATTGATTATGATTTGTCGATAATTACGATGAGTAACAAATATTATTTTTTTTTTTTCTGACTCTGTAATTTTCATTTTTCAATGTTTCGTTATATACCTCGACTAATATCAATATCTAAGATACCGAGACGGTTTAATTCTACAGTTGAAAGGATAAAAGATTATGTTGATGTTTGTATAGTTGGAGGTGGACCATCTGGATTAAGTACGGGGATAAAATTAAAACAATTGGATAATCAATATGGTCAAGGTGACCTTCGAATTATGATACTTGAAAAATCTGGTGATTTTGGTAGTCATATAGTTAGTGGAGCAGTTATTGAACCAAAGGCAGTAAATGAATTATTCCCAGATGAAATTGAAAATGGTATTGCATTACCATCAGATTTAATTACAAAAGTAAATCTGGATCATATGTTATACTTAACTTCAAAATCAAGTTATTCATTACCTGAACCACCACAAATGTTGAACAAAGATAAGAATTTCATTGTGAGTTTAAATAATGTAGTTAAACATTTAAGTGAAAAAGCTGAAGAATTAGGTATTGAGTTATATCCAGGTATATCAGTATCTGATGTTATATATAATCAGAATAAAGATTCTGTCTTGGGTGTTGTGACTCAAGATATGGGATTAGATAAAAATGGTAAACCCAAGGATAATTATGAACCTGGTATGGAATTTTATTCAAGATTTACTATATTTTCTGAAGGTTGTCATGGATCATTAAGTAAAAAAATTATAAATCATTTTAATTTACGTGAAAATTGTGATCCTCAAACTTATGGATTAGGTATAAAAGAAGTTTGGGAAGTTGATCCAAAAAACTTCAACAAGGGTGAAGTTTTACATTCAATTGGATACCCATTGAATAAAGAATATGGTGGTGGGTTTATGTATCATTTTGGTGATGGACTTGTATCTGTTGGTTTAGTAATTGGATTAGATTATTCAAATCCATATATTTCACCATTTCAAGAATTTCAAAAATTAAAATTACATCCTGTATATTCTCAAGTTTTAAAAAATGGAAAATGTATATCATATGCAGCAAGAGCTTTGAATGAAGGTGGTTATCAATCTATACCGAAATTAAGTTTCCCTGGTGGAATCTTAGTTGGTTGTAGTGCTGGATTTATGAATGTCCCCAAAATTAAAGGTACTCATACAGCTGTAAAAAGTGGTATAATTGCAGCTGAAACAATTTTTGAACATATTAAAAATTTGGATGTTATTGATGAAGAAAATTTCCAAAATCATTCACCAATTGATTTAACCCAATATGAAATTAATTTTAAAAATTCTTGGGCTTATAAAGAATTATATGATGTAAGAAATGTACGTCCATCATTTGAAAAATTTGGTTTAATTGGTGGATTAATTCATTCTGGTATTTCAACAATGATTACAAATGGTAAAGAACCTTGGACATTACATAACACAATACCAGATTATAAAAAAACTCAGGATGCATCAAATTATCAACCTATAAATTACCCCAAACCAGATAATAAAATTACATTTGATATTTTAACTAGTGTTTCACGTACTGGTACATATCATGATGAAGATGAACAATGTCATTTAAAAGTTGATAATTTAACTAATCATGCAAATTTGAATTGGCCAAAATATAAAGGTGTAGAACAAAGATTTTGTCCAGCTGGTGTTTATGAATACCTACCTGATGAAAATAACCTGTCAAATGTTAAATTTCAGATTAATTCACAAAATTGTATTCATTGTAAAACTTGTGATATAAAAGATCCAGCTCAAGATATAAATTGGACCGTACCTGAAGGTGGTGATGGACCAAAATATTACATGACTTGAAAATGTATATAGAATAAAATAAAAGAGATTATTGTAATAACACAAGTTTTAGTTTTTATTTATACATATATGAATGAAATATAAACTTTCTTTTATTTTTTAGCTCAATGTTTTAGAAGTCATTAAAATTCATTAGTTTACCAACAACCTTTTAATTAAAAAATTTATCTAAATCTGATAAACTTGTATTTTCAGGTGTACCAATATCTTGACTTAAAAATCCTGATCTAATGACATTTAACCATTTTTTATTGGATCCATTACCTGTTTTAATACTCGATGGAGATGATGATGTAGCTTGGTTGTTGTTGGATGATGTAGTTGTTGATGTATTGTTGGTGTTGTTATTTCTAGATATAGCTCTCAATGCAGCAGCATGTAACGCAGCAGCAGCAGCAGCAGCATTTGGTGAATGAGAACTTGGAGCTCTAGAAGCTCTTGGAGCAGCAGCAGCAGCAGTTAAAGTTTTTGTCTTTTTACTCAATGATAAATATGATAATGATTTTGATCGTTTACCATTTTTTTTAATCAATTCAATATAATCATCTTCATCATCACTATCAGCAAAAACACCTTCAAATTCATCATCAAATTCCATATCTTGATTATTAAATGTGGTTGTTGCATTGTTGATTGTAAAATTGGTTTGTGATGATGGTGAATCAACATTATTATTAATTGGTGATGTATTAGTTTCTTTTTCATTGATTGATAATTCATTTAATGATGCAGTAACTGGAGCTGATGAATATGGTACAAATAAATTAAATTTATCAAATCCTGAACCTGAATCAGTACTAAATGTATGTTTATTAATTCCTAAATCAAACATGGTTTGTCTTCTTGGTTTTGATAATGTAGCTTGTTTACCAGCTTCTAAAGATTCATCATTATAATTTAAAAAATCTTTTGAATCAAATTGTGATGAACCAAATGGTTTTTTACTCTTTGGAGATTCTGGTTCTTCTGATTTTGATAATTTTGTTAATGGATCATCATTAGATGTTGATGCTTGAGCAGCAGCTTGAGCAGCAGCAGCTTCTTCTTCACCTCTTTGTTGTTTTAATTCATCAACTAATCTTTTTGCAACAATTTCAAATCCAGGTGCTAATATACCACGATAAACATAAACCATTCTTTTTGGTGATGCATCAGCCCAATCTCTTGAAATTGCATAATTTAAATTTGTATCACCTTTTTCAACTCTTTTAACATAAGCATTTAATTTAGCTGATACTAAATTTGAAGTTTTAGTTGATAAATTTGCCATTTCAGGATGTAATTCACTTAAAACATCACAAATTTGTTTAACAGTCATACCTTCACCTTTTGGATCTCTTTCATATAATATAACAAATATAGCATATAAAACATCATCTTCTAAAGATGCATCACCTTTTTGTTCTGGTTTTGGTTTTTCACCAGTAACAGGAATAGCTGTTGAAATACCAGTTGCAATTGGAGCTCTAGATACAGGTTTGGTTTTTTTAACTTTTTTCAAAACAGCTGCTGCACTTGCAGTAAGTGGTGGTGGTCCAACAGATTGATCAGTTGTTGATGAAACCGATTGTTGTTGTTGTTGTTGTTGTTGTTGTTGTTGAGATGATGGTGGTGATGAAGTTGAAGTTGGTGGAGTTGAATCTCGTGTTGTTTGTTGTTGATTTTGATTATCTAAAACTGAATCTGGAGATACACTTCTTGATGATGGTAGATTATTATTTTCTTGTTCCATTTTTTCATCTTCCTCTACTTCTTGTAAATCTTCTTGCATTTCTTCATCTTCATCAATTTCTTCTTCCTCTTCCTCTTCTTCTTCTTCTTCTGGTTGAGAACTTAAGCTGATTTTTCTCTTTGTAGTCGATGATGAACCATTTAAACTTTTTGGATGAAAAGATGGTGAAGCTGGTGCAGCACCAACTGGTAAATTGCTAATTGGTCTTCTATCAGCTAAAGCCATTTAGATTAAACTAAAAATAAATCTAGTTATAGTTGATAATTTATTGATTGGAACAATGTTATAATATATAAACTTGGTAAATTACTTGAGATTGGAATTATATAATGATAATCTCAAGTTTTAATCTTTTTTCAAAAAATATATCAAATACTCTTTAAAAAAAATCTTGTAATATAAATAAAAAAATCTCTATATGTTATACCCAAAATTGAATTGTAAATAAAAAAAAATTAACGTAACTTTTTATTAAATTGATAATTGAAAAAATATGTAAAAAAAAAAGTGGTCGTAAAATTCGTACTGGTTGATGATGAGTTTAGTTTTTAGTTCATACAATTATAAAGTGTATGTATGTGTGATGGATTAGTGATGATAATTAAAAGTTTTAATTCTTTTCAAAAGATAAAAACTAGTAATGATATAAGTGATTGTAAATTGGAATGGTAGTAGTAGTTGATGGTCTAGTACAAATTATAACTAAATAGTTTGAGTCTAAACTTTTGAATAAGATTGATTGATTGATAAAAGTAATGATAATCTCAAACAAATTGAATTAAATTTAAAAAAAAATTGAATGATATCTGAGATGAGATGATGATGATATTAAAAACACAATTTAAAATTATTATAAGTAGTTTCCTTTTAAAGATTGAAGATGTGAATTGATGTGAGTTATTATTATTTCAAAACCTTGTTTGTTTCTTTTTTTTTCTTTTTTCCTATCCTTTCGAGGTTGCAATTTTAACTTAAAACTTGAGGGAAATACAACAAAACAAATAATGTTGGTAGTAGTAGTTTAAAACACTGCTTTGTAGTAGTAGTAGTAGTAGTAATTGATCTTCTTTAAACTTGATTGATTGTATGTAATATCACAAATACTAAAAATACTTCTGTTGTAATTTAAATTTGATTTTATTATTATCTGGTTTTATTTTTTTTTTTTTTTCAAATTTAAATTTAACTAATTTTTTTTTTTGTAATTCTTGCCACGACTTTACTTGTCTCCTTTTTTTTCTTACTGTGGTCGTGTACTTTTGTGTTACTTTTATTTATTTAAAAATAAATAAAAAAATCTTGTTATTGTTTATAAAATGCTTATCTGCAGGAAGACATAAATGTATTAATATATGAAATTTAATAATAGTAATATAACATCAATCAAGTGGATATAGGTATATAAATCAGAATGAGTATAAGATTGGAATCATTTCTTAATAGGAATAATTGGAGATTAGACATTCTTTCAAGTAACCCTTCTTCACCCTCCATTGGGAATTGTCTAGTTATTTCATCTATTTTTGAAACATATGTAGTTATTTTTCTTGTTACGAGTTACAAAAGTAAAAACCATATCTATCTATCCATCCTAATTAAAGAAATGGTGTTCCAATCAATATACTCACACAGCCATTACCACTTGAGATGGGAAAAAGTATTCATACCAGTTGATTTGTTGATAACTCTGATTAAAAGTATATAAACTAATGTATACTTTTTGTCTCTATGATTGTCTCTTTTTTTCTTTTCTTAACCTTTCTAAACTTTTCAATTGGTTAATAATAGTTGTTGATAGTTGTTGGTAGTAGTAGTAGAAGTAGTAGTAATTGAGTTTTACTAAGAGTCTGTGATTATATATTTGATTCTAAGGGATAAGTGGAAGAGAAGAAGAAGAAGAAGAAGAAGAAGAAGAGGAAGAAAGAAGGAAAATGAAAGGGAAAAAAAAACAAAAAAACAAATTGCGAAATTTAATGAAAGTGAAAAATTTAAAATACAAAAAGACAGAGTACAAAATCAATTTTTCAATTTAATATATATACGGATCAAATTTTCTATGATTATATAGATTAGAGAGTTAACTTTAATATAATCAAGGTTAATCTTTTCTTCTAAAGATTAATAGGGGGTAGAAAAAATAAAATAAATAAAATAATATATTAAATTAATCAAGCTACCAGTTTAGCCATGAAAAAAATGCCTCTTTTAGTCGGCTATATGCAGTAATAAAATGTCACTCGTGTCCTTAATCATCATTAAAATCATTGATAGTTTCTAATATTTCATGGCATCTTTCCATCCCTGTTCAATCTCTATCTAGTTTAAATTCTGTTGTATCTGATTGTTTAATGTTTAAGATCAATCAATAATTAGACTTTGATAATCAGGGCGTTTGTCCATATAACTACTACTTAACTTTAACCTCAACTATATTCCAATTTCTAAACATTTTTGTGTTATATTCTAAATTATTTTACACCCCATAATTTTCGTTATCCAAATTTGATAATTAATTTTTCATTTTTGCAATATTTTTTTTTATTTTTAATTTTATTTTTGTAACCGATATCGCTCTCCAATGATATTATTTATGGTTTATTTTTCAATGTTTTAAATCTTCTTATCAATATCATCCATCAACTTTTAATTTGATTGATTAAATAATAATATTATTATTGCTTAATTTTATCAATTTATCAATTTTTTAAGTTGCCCTAATGGAAATATAAATTGCCCTGATCTTATTTTCAAGAAGTTTGTAATTCATTTAATTCCTCGAGTTTATTGCATCAAGTGTTTGTTAATCTTAATTGCTAACTTTAATTAAAGTTTTTGATTAAGGCTTGGTTCATTAAATTAAATTATCAACAAAACTATGTCACGTGCATCCGATGAGGGTATTTCTGAAATTTTTATATTTTGCACCCAAATATTTTTTTTGCAACAAGCAAAAAATATAAAAACAACGCTACCTATTGGAGTTTTCGGATGTAAACTCAGGATAATATTATAAACGTGTAGATTATTGGAAAGTAGCAATTTGACAATACGTTTAACTCTAGATATTATGAATAGAAGAGTAGGTAAAAACATTTTCAAATTTAAAAAACTCTTGATCTTTTTGAAACTAACTCTATTCTATTGTAACTTTATTGCTACTATTGATCATGGATATATGATTAATTAAATTTAACTACAATTGTTATAAGCTAAGTATGATTTGTAAAAGTTGTCAACGATAAAAAATTATAATCGTAGTTGTTGGTTGGTAGAAAAAGGTTAAACTAACATAATTTTAAACCATGTTTTAAAATGTTTTGTAATTTACTAATATTGTGGTTAATTGTTATATTATCAAATTTTACAAAATCAAATTAAAAAGATGATTTTAAAGTTGAAAATTTAATTATAGATTATATTTGCAAGCCAAACTAATACTAAACAATGTCCTAAAAATGATGAAAATACAATCTTGTTGGAAAGTCGTATTAAGAATTCAAATGGTAAATTGTTGGATAAAAATTCAACATTGCTAAATGATACAGGTAGAAGCTACAAACAAGTTGAGTAAACAAAACCGGTGGAATTCATAGTATAAACTATTTAATTTCTTTGATTCTGGCCTTGTTCACATGAAGTGATTAAAAGACTAACTTTAAGAAATAGTGAAAATCAACATTGGAAAATAGATAAAACAACCGGAAACTAGTGAAAACCCGTAATGATGAACCTTGTAATTCACAACAAACCCCTGTAAATACCTTACTCGATATCTTGATGTCTGAGCAACCGCCAGGATCAACGATCATCAACGATTACTTGTTTCTTAACTAGCAGTCACCAACAACCAAAGTCATCAAAGCATCAACACCACCATCAAGTGGCTGGATATGATTGAATGTTCTTAGTTCACCAAAGAAGAAATGAGAGGATGGAAATTGAACTAGTTTATATAGACCAAAGACACTACTTGTTTTATTAAGTTAAAAATCAATTAAATTCCTATAAACATTTTATACATTTATTTGTTCAGATTTTAATTTTTTAATTGCATCTTCAGTTAATTTCCAATCTTCAATCCAATAATCATCTTTATATGGTTTATCTACATTCTTTGTATTTGGAGGTATAAACCAATAATTCAATGCAATATGACAAGTATCAAATTTTGAACCAAAACTACTAACTTCATGAAACCAACCACAAGGTAAATACAACATTTGACCAGATTCCAACCAAATTTCTAATTTATCAAGTTTTAAAAATCCTGGGAAATGGGTATTGGCAAATTCAATTAATTTTGATTTTGTCTCATCATTGTTTATTTCATCAATGTGTAATAAACAAGGTGGAATATTTGAAAAACTTACGGGATCTTTAGATAATGAATTTGAACCATTTTTGTTTCTTTCAATTTCAATTTGTAACTCTTTCAATATTTCTTTATTTGTATGGTCATTTTCAAGTTTCCATTTCAAAATTTCTTCAATTATTGCACCATCATCACGTAAATGTTTCCAATTATTTTTAATTTTATAATCTATTATACCTGAATTATAAATTTTATAAATTTCTCCAATTGTTGATAATTTTAATGCATCATAAGGACTGTAAATTGTAAATCTTTTTTTACCTTGAATCAAAATATATAAATTATCAGCATGATCATGGTGTAATCCAGATGATAAACCCAGTGGTACTTGTTTACCCAAGCCTAAATCTTCCTTGGATGTATCCAATGATATTTCAACATTTTTAGTTTTTGAATTACCCATCCAAAGATTAATTTGTTGTGGGATTAAATTAATGAATGGTGGTGATATTGGTAAGATTTCAGGATGATTGACTAAATTTGTTAATGGAGGTTGAAATAATTCTTTAATTCTGAAATCTTGATCGAAATTATCGTGTCCTGAGTTTGATTCTGTGTCTGAGACTTCAAAGTCATCATGAAGGTTGTTCATATCAATTGATGAAGTTTCTGATACGTTGTCATTAAACTGTTCTTCTTCCTCCTCCTCCTCCTCCTCCTCCTCCTCCTCCTCCTCCTCCTCCTCTTCCTCTTCCTCTTCCACCTCTTCTTCTTCTTCTTCATCTTTTTCATTTTCAGGGTCATCGAAATCATATTGAGTTGTTAAATAATAATCATCACTACCTTGATTTATCTTATCAATCAATTCATCCAACTTCATCTTAATTCTAGTATCACCATTACCAAACCCACCTTTTAATTTAGTTTCAACTTGTAAAAAATCATCATATTTCAAAGTATCAATTAAATTATCAAGTTTAAAATTTAATATATTTAAAAATTCAACATTATTAAATTTACAAGGTTTTCTAATCAGGATAAATTTTTTATAAAATGATTTACTATTTGGTTCAACATCAATTATATCAATTTCATTTTGATTATTTAATTTATAATTATCATATTCATTAACAATTATTTTCTGACGTTTTATCATTGAAACCATTTTTTTTTTTTTTTTTTCATTTTCCATTCTAACAATTTTGTAACTTTGAAATCTTAATTGCTATTGAATCCACAAACAAAAAGTGAAAAAGTAAGCTGCAGAAATCGGGAAAAGAATAGATCAACAATTAAACTGTTTGGAATCATAATGGCTTTTCGAGGATTATTATTGCTAGAAATTTCAAAATTCTCGAGAATTTAAAAAAAAAAAACGGTTTTTTCGAGGTACAAAAATATAACATGAACTCTTGGTATTTTGTTTGTTTCAATTGGTTAAGATGGTTAGGATACATTCCAATAATGTATCAAAGTGATCCGATACATACAAATTTGATTGTCATAACTAGGTGAAATTCGAGAAAGTTTTTTTACTGCGAAATGCGCAACAGAATTTTTAAACTTATGAGCCACCTATTATAGTTTGATCAATATACTTATTTTTAAAAGATAACGGTCAAATTCATGGGGCTTCCAACTTCAACAACATTTATTGTTCAAATATAAACGTTATCATGGAAAAGTTTACATTCTTTTTAAAATTTGTAGAAATAAAACTAAAATCAGACACTATGATAATAACTCATTATACATGATTAATCTGCAATGCAATTTGATTTAAAAATTGTATATTTTTTAACATTTCCTTCCACTTTCCACTTTCCACTTTCCACTTTCCACTTTCCACTTTCCACCCTTCGACTTCCACTTCCACACTTTGAAGTAATCTCAAAACATTCTTCTTCTTCTCCTATATTCCATAAATGTATCATTTCTAACAATCTCTTTCTTGTGCCGTTTGACATATACAAATTTATCATAAATCCTTATTTTACATTTCCTTTACATCTTTTACACTATTTCCACCTATTCAACCTTATCCTTTCACTTTCTCACTTTTCACTTTCACGTTTTTTAATTCAACAATCAACTTTGTGTTAAATTGTATAAACACAAAATACAAATTTAATTATTCCATCAATACATTTATTTCCTAAAGACGCATTTCATGTTTAAATTAATCAAAATGTAAGACAATTTGTAAAAATTAACCGATTCAGTTACGCTACCTTTGTCGATCTATAATGATCAACAGTACATCAAAAAATATTATAGTCCCTTAAAATTAATTAATCAATCCGTAATTGAATCAAATCATATGTAAAAGGGGGAGAGAGATCAGGAAGTTATAGAAATTTTGTATGTAAAAATTTATATTATATATTCAGTTTTTTAACCAGTATTAAACTGAAATGCAACTCATGATTTTTATATATAAGAATTCTTTAATATGGAATGTAAAACATTGGACCGAAATTCATGCTTTTTGATCGTTTAAGTTCTTCATTTGTCATTTGGGTATATTGTTGAATTGTTGATGAACTAATTTCAAATTCATCTATACAATCAAAGCTTCTCTTTTTCCCTGGAGATGTTCTTGATTCAGGAGTAATTATACCATTTGATTGTTGTTGTAGTTGATGTAATTGTAAATGTAATTGTTGTTCTCGTTTTGGACTTGTACTATTTGAAATTGGAGTTAATGGGAATTTATCAATTTTTTTACCATTGGTATTAACATTAACATATTTAGGTGTAACAGGTGGATCAAATAATAAATTTAATGATTCAGTTGCAACAATTATTAATTGTTTCATTAATTTTGTAAATTTTCCCTTTTCTTTAAAATATTTAATCTCTAAAGATTTTGGTGGATTATCAATCATTTTATATAAATTTTTAAAATAAATTTTATTAAATAAATTTTGAAAATTTGATATTGATAAAATTTCATCAAATGATGAACTACCTACTTCTAAATTAATTTTAAATTCTTTTGTATCCAACATTTTATTAAAATAATTTAATAAATTTAAAATATTAATTGGAATTTTTAATATTAAAATTGTTGATAATATTGATATTAAACTAATTTGACTACTTGTATAATCAAAATAAATATTTGGATAAAATTGAAATAATTCACCAATATAATTTGAAAAAATTTTAATCTTTTGATAATTTAAACTGAAAACTTCTTGATAACAATTTTCATTTGTAACTAATAAATTCATAAATAAATCAATAAATCCATCAATAGTTGGTGTATTAATATTCCATTCTAAAGATTTTAATATATGTTTTTCCATTTCAATAAATAAATCTTTATAATAAGAATCAACACAAATTTTTCTTAAATCATTTAATGAAGGAATTTTATATTTTTGATCTGAATTTTTACATGCAATCCATAAACTTGTTAACCCTAATAATTGATAATGTTGCTTTTTAACTATTCTTGTTGAACAATATCTATCAATTAAATTAACAGTTAATGGGAATGTTGACCTTGATAAATTTAATATTGTTATAACTTCCATCAAGAAATCTAATAATAAAGGTCTCATATGTAATTTAATTTCTGGTTGTTGTTCAATCAATTGTAAATTAGGTAATGAATTAGTTTCTTGATTTAATAAATGATATAACATTTCCATTTGATATTCATTAACCATTATTGAATGATTTTTAAATTCCATTTGATGAAGATTTAGATTGGCTGATTTAATCAGTTTTTGATATTCACGAACTTGAATAAAAGCATCAGGTGTTTTAACCAACATAACTCAAGGATGTATATATAAGGATGATGATGTTGTTTTCTTAGATAATAACCAGTATTATCAAGTATGCAAAATATGGGAGGAGGGGTTAAAATAAAGTAAAATAAACGATGAAAAGATGCAATGCAAATAATGACCAAATAAAATGGATAACCTACCAGTCTGTTATAATGACGTTAGCAATGCAAAAACAAATGAATGAAAATGACAATGAAATAATGAATAAAAAAAATATGCAAAAAAGAGATGATGAATGGATGGATGGATGAATGAATGAAACCAAAGGTTAATTGATGAATGAGGATGTAGCAGTTATAATATAAGTGAATGACAAGGTAAAAAATGCAAAAAATAAAAGATAAAAGTGAATGACTAATTGATTATGATGGTATATGAAATCAAAATTTGGTGTAAATATAGCCTTGAGTGAGTTGATAGGATAAGAATGAATAGATGAGTTGAGTTGAGTTGAGTTGATAAGTTGGGTAAAAATGGTACAAGAATGAAGTGTGTGTGTAGTAGTAGTAAAGTAGTAGTAAGAAGTAGTAGTAATTAAACTAATGACGATGGAATTGGGAAGGTGGAAAAGGGTGATGATGATCGTAACTATATATGAATAGAAGATGGGTGGATAGTAGTAGTAGTAATCAATGACAACAAATGTTGATGGGAAAAAGATTGAAATCAAATTAAAGAAATTGAAGATTCCTTTTATATATATATATTAATATTAATATATATTAATAAATTATTATATTGGAAAAAAAAAAAAAAAATAAAATAAAAAAAAAAAAAATAAAAAAAAAAGTGTCATAAATTTAAAAAAAAAAAAAAAAATAAATGTCTGATAATTTTTTAAAATTGACGTCAATGAAAAATGAAAAAAAAAAAAAAAAAATATATTAATTTACTTAGCAATTTTTATTTATTAGGATTTTACCACTTTAGTACAATAACTTACATATAATATTATACTATTGACGATAAAATTAAAGAATAACCTTAATATGTTGTTAAAACTCCAACAACAACAACACGGAAGAGAGAGAGAGAGAGAGATAGATCTTAGAGTAATTCAAAGTAGAAATCACCCAACATCTAGTTTGAGCAATTTCTAAATCATAGATATGTAGTAATAATGATAAAGTAATCTCTTATTAATTGATCTATAATAATAATAATTTAATTTTTCAGTTAAAGATTAAATTCAAATTAGGAAAAAGGAGTTGATGATGATGGGTTTTTTAAATGCTGCAATTTCTATTAAACTTATAGATTATCAACATTTTGTGTGAATTATGTAACAACCTATATATCGAATATGTGTAATACTCAAATTCAAACTAAAAAAGAAAAATTCAAAAAAAATTGTAATACACAAAACAGAGATTTTGAGAAAATCAAATAGAAACAATAAACCTTTAATTGTATGTAATGGAAAGAAGGATAAATTGAAAGAAATCAACAGATAATTATTCAAAACATATCACAAAAAAAAAAAGTGTCGGTCGGTTAGTCTTGATTGTAGATGTGGTTGTATTTGATTAATATTCAATTATAAAATCCGTTGGCTGATTGAAAAATTTTGATTTGAATATATAATTATCGTAAATATTTCAACTACAACTTACTTCATTTGATACAAACATATTTAAATCTATCTTCTCTTTTGAATAATTTTCTGTATCTTTTCACTTTAAAGGCTGAAATGAAATCACATATCCTTATCCCGTATATTACACATACACATACGCATACACTTAAACAATAGTTTAAAATACTCGAAAGGTTTTTCTCTTTGTTTAAAAATTTGTCCTAACATTACACAAAATCTGAAATCTATTTAAAAGGAGGTTTGGAAAAAAAAAAAATCTTCAATGGTGCAACAACAACAACACATACAGCTTTTGATTAAATATAAGAAGATACTGCATACAAATACCCGCCTCCTATCGACTCATATCAATAAGATATATGTTATAAGTTATGTATGTACATATTACTCGATAGTTTAAAATTCTTCTATACTTTCCAAAGGCTAAAATTAAAGAAATCTGTTATTATCAGGACAGACAATCTTAAAAGTTTAAATCTATGTCTCTTTCAATAGTCAATTTCTAAAGGTTGTTGTTACATTTCTCTCTCTACTCATCTCACACTTAGATTATATACATACTGAGTTCTAATTGTTGTTTGTGTAGAAACAGTTACAAGATATGTTTAGTTAACTTTGAAAAAAATTAATTTGTTGTTGTGTATTTTTCGCAACCAATAAAATTATTTCAAATATTCTGTTTTTTAATTAAAAATATTTCATCATCTTTTTCTTAATTCTTCGTCTAATTCTGTTATTTGTTATAAAACAACATCTTTAAACAAGTTCTAATATTCTTAGCTGTTTATTTTAATAATTATTAACTTTTTATACTTACTAACTAATTTTTTAAACCAGCTTATCAAAAACTTGAATCTTTTTTTTTTTAATTTTAATTTTTATTTTCTTTTTCTTTTAAATTTAAATATTGGTGTAATATATATTTATTACCTATTTCAGCCTCCTGTCACAAAAGATTAACTTAATACTTGTTGCTCGTAATGCTATGCAATTGTTGCACTATGTTAATTTCATTTCTAAATCAAAGGCTGAAAATTTTTTAAATAGTTACTCAAAAGATTATCTAGTTTAAATTTATTATAATGTCTGATTTCAATTTTCGTCTAAAGAAGAAAATCAATTTCAAATGAGTTATACAGTAATCAACAACCAACGCCTTTTTATGATCGATTGGATTACTTTACAACTGTCTCACTTGTATATGTGTGTATAATTGTATTATTATTACTTGTCAATTTTTTTTCAACTCAACATCGACTTCATTTACGGAGTAGAAAGTATAATTATAATATTGAATATTGATAATAATAATAATTATACTTTTTTTTTTTCTTATTTTTCTTACAATTTTGTTACCAAACAACTTCTTCAGTCTTATCTATGAAATTTTCAATTCTTTTTCATCATCATCATCACATTCAATGTTGTGACAACTGCTTGTTGTTCATACACAAAGTTTGATCATTTTTGTTACTAGCTAACTTACTATTTTTCTATGGCGCTCATTACAGTTGAAATTGGTAACAAAAAAAAAAAAAAATCAATCAACAATCAACAATTTAAAATAACCGCTCAACTCAATATAATTAAAAATTCCGTCCTTGTCATGTAATCAACTCACACGTATCTAACATTAAAAATTTATTTTTTTCTTTTTCTTACTGTATTTTGCAGATTAGGGCTTGTTTATTTTAATTTAAAAAATTGCAACACCCACCCATATATTATTAACAGATCAATTCAAGAGGTAACTTATTTGATTAGGTTGCAATTGACTATATATTTTTGACATCTATTATGTAAAATTAGATATCAATCTACTAAAAATAAAATGGTTTTGATATAATCCAAGATTTTAAAATATTAAAAATTTGTCCGAAACTTTAGAAAATGGTACAAAAGAAAACTATGTAGAATTTCAAGAAATTTATCATTTAATTGGTTGGTTGATAATTGAAACTTCCAACAATAATTTACAACCATCTAACATAGAATATATATATTAACTTAATCAAATTGATTATTGATGGTATATAATATTTCAAGTTTAAGTTTAACCCAATTTCAATTATTTAAAAAAGTATATTATAATATAGAATAGGGGACAGGATGGCCATGTAAGTAATTAATGCCGAATATTTTTTTTTTTACTCCACAAAAATTATAAAATAAAATATTTATACTTTTTGTGGATCCTCT
This sequence comes from Insectozyma xiaguanensis, assembly GCA_030555925.1. Lineage (NCBI taxonomy): Eukaryota > Fungi > Ascomycota > Pichiomycetes > Serinales > Debaryomycetaceae > Insectozyma > Insectozyma xiaguanensis. Next base: position 252,673 of record JANIVQ010000008.1, on the reverse strand, counting down.
CCTTTCCTAGTTTACCTAGGCAACTACGACCACTATCATCATTGCTGTAACCTTGATTTAAAACCGTTGATTCTCTTTGTTACTTTGTAACCATGATTAACTAGTAGATTGTTGAAACGGAAAAAATTTTTCAACCTCGAAAAAAAAAATTATAACCATCAACCTCATCACAATTTTTTAATATTTATTATGGACAATGTCAAGAATTTCACAAAGGAGGAGTTATTAACTCGTCATAGAAAAGAATCTAAAGATTTAATAGCTACAATTACAGGATTAAAGAAACAAGCAACGAAAAAGACAAGAAAAAATGTATTGATTAAATGTGAAGAATTACAAAGAAATTTAGATATCAAACATAAACAAGAATTGGTTGAATTATCTGGAGAATCATTTGAGGAAGTTGTTGAAGAAATCACACCTGAACAACTACTACAAGAATTGAGTTTACAACAAGATCCAAAAATAGATGAACCATTACCAGTGGTGGAAGTAAGTAAAAAGAAACGTAATAGACAAAAGGAAAGATTAGATAGAAGGAAAGCTGAAATTGAAAAGATTAAACAAGAAGCTGAAATTGAAGCTGAAAATACTATAGATTATCGTCAAATTGAAATTAATTCAATGGAGAAAATTATTAATTTAAATAATTTAAAATTATATGAAATTAAACCTGATGGACATTGTTTATTTGCTTCAATTCAAGATCAATTAAAATTATATCATGATTTAAATATTTCAATTCAACAATTACGTGATGAATCAGCTAAATATATGAAACAAAATAAAAATGATTTCATACCATTCTTGTATGATGAACAAACAAATGAAATTAAAGATTTAGATGAATATTTAATTGAATTAACAACTACGGCAATGTGGGGGTCAGATATGGAAATTATGGCATTGGCTAAAACATTTGATTGTCCAATTCATATATTTATGGCAGGTGCATCAACATTGAAAATTAATCCTAATGGTTCCAATGCAATTTTAAATCTTGGTTATTATAAACATTCATTTGGATTAGGTGAACATTATAATTCACTTCGAAAAAATTCAACCTGATTATGTAATTATAGAAATCTTTTTTTTTGACTTTTTTTAACTCGTGGTGCGTAATTTTTAATTAGATCTCGTAAATATGCGGAATGTGGTTTATAATTTTTTTATGGAAAAATAATTAACCGAGTGTGATTTTATCTGACAATAAAAATTTCAAGTCTAAGTGTAAATTTATCAATCATACAGTTTATAGGGTTTAGATTAATGATTTACAATATCAATTTGAATAAACATGATTCTCGACAACTTTTTACCTTTGTAAATTATACGGATATTTACGCTATTTACTGATCCGTGTTTGGAAAATGTGTCGGACAACAAATTTTAAAAAAAAAAAAATAAAAGGTTAAGAAAATTTTTACCTCTATTTGGAATATTCATGCGGTCAATTAACTCATATCAAATTACTACATTAACCGATATCTTTCAGCCTTTAACAAATGGAGTCATTTTATTACCTTCACGTAATGTCAAATGTCAAATGTCAAACTCTTCCAACAATAAAAACTATAGGAGCCTAGAATTGACAATCTTTATAATTGACAATAGATTATATACTTTGTAACTCATATCAAAGGTTAAAAATTTTTTTTTCTTTTTGTCTAAATTTGGGGGCCAATATATATCTTGTGCCGTTCGTAATTAATTCATACAACCACCACGTTGTGTGAAGGTAACAAAACCTTAGTCAATCTAAGAGTCTATGCTTGATATCATAGATTGAACTCCGAATAAAGAATTCTTTTTAATCTGTCATCAATAATGAATGAATCTTGATTGTCAAGACAAAATATGGTTATATTATTAAGGCTGGTGGGTTAAAATAATAATAAATTATTATATTTCCAATACAGTTGTTCTTTCTTTATTGTGTTGATAGTATGGTTGTATAGTCACATTCAAGAAAAGTTTAACAATACAACCAGACATTAATTAAATCTTATTGTCTAAAATTAAAAATCCTGATTATAAAAGTTTGTCTGCTTACGTAACTAATTATATAAGCGTTCTATGAAAAAAGTGTCTGATGGTTTTTTTCAGATTACGTAATTAATGATGTAAGCGGTTTAAAAATTTAATATTTGTTTTTCAGGGGTAAAAAAAAAAAAGAAAAAATAAATATATATAAACTATTATATAAAAATCACCTGCTAAAAAACTTTAAAACCGAAATGAAATTATAAAATTTAAAAGTTTAAAAGTTGATCCTTTTTTCACAGTTGGTTAAATAACCAATAGATAATATCAAAAATTAATTGAGAAAAAGTGTCTGGTATGTTACACGGTAAACTAGATTGACAAAGAAAAAAAAAAATTATATCGTAAGGCGTTAAACCTCCACAACCAATTCAACTTATTCTTTAGAATTTTTAATCTTGATTGAATTGACAACTGACAATAACTTTTAATTATTCGTCTATGTTAATTAAATGATCAATATTATTTTTTTTCTGATTTTAATTACTTAATTAAGAATGTAAAGGAAATGTTTCATTAAACATTCTCTTTTATTACAAAAATTTATTCAATTTAACCAAAATTAAATTTAAACTTAAATTAGTAAATGCACCAGCTATTTATAAACTTTGTCTTCAATCAAGAATTAACTAACATTCTCCAGACAAATTTTCACTTTTGGTTGACACTCATTTCATTCAATTTGCCCGTTTGTACAATTAAAGTTTAATCGGTATATGCACCTTATTTAAACTTGAAATTTTTATCAATTAGAGTTTATGTTACAACCGTATCTCATTCCAATTCCTTTCCTCCCCACTTTTTTTCAACTCTACGTGGTGGTTACAAATATTAATAGAGTATGATTTTTCATTACTTTATCCTGCGTTTTACCATATACGGTTATATTCTTTTGATACATTGTTTAGAATAAACACATAGATCCGTTCAAATATAGAATATTAATCAACTATTGAGAATTGTTAAATGTTTATTCAAAGGTTAAAATGTTCAATGTTGTGACAATTAATGCATACAATGAGTTGTTCCTAGTTAATTAATAAATTTCATGTTTCAATCTTGATGGCTGATTTGTAGCTTGTACCCTATTCATGTACAATTATACCATAAATTTAAGCAATCTTTGAGTTGAAATAATCAGATACTGATTCATCCTAAAATAAAATTCAATTTCAAATTGTTTTATGACTAGCCATCCAAAATTAATTATCTAGCAAATTTTGAACCTAACAATATTGTATGACTCAATTATTACAATAATTAGTAAATTGAAAGTTGGATACAAATGTATGCAGCAACAATATGAATCCTGAATCAAGTGTAGAATAATTTAGCTACGTTCTGATTGTTTTTGAAGCTAACATAAATGAAGAAATGCCCCGGGCTTTAATAATCAATTACAGTCAAATATTCTTCAATGATACGAAACATGACAATATTTCAAGAAACTATAATTTTTCAATAAGCTAGACAAGTATAATTGATAGAATATTGAACTAGTTTAACCATTCAATTATCTACACCGGATTCTAGAACTATCATGATATGTATTAATGAGAACCGGACAATATGATAGAATTGCACCAAAAACAACTCTAAATTTATCAACCAAATATTCTAAAGTTTCTTGTTGTAAATATAATTTATAAGATTTAAAAGTAATCAATTAAAAATGAATTATTCATGTCACTTCCAACTATACCAATCTAAAATTTCTCAATCATTCGTTTCAATTAATACAAAATCATTACAATTGGAATTAATTCTCCAACTAAATCTAGAAAAATAATGTAAAACATTTGATTGTAAAGATTGATCTGGTTTTACACATCTTATTATGTAGCATCTCAGTTACCAAATGAAAGTTTGATTATAGCCATTGGATAATTTTTTCCTTGTACAATCAACATACTAATCAATTTAATGAAATAATCACCCAATTCATCATCTTTATTCTTTTGAATCAATCAATTCTTGTGGTGACGACATCTATTTGATTTCAACATAATTGGTAATTGACCTGCTTCTCTAATTTCAGTTGTTTCTTCATTTTCACTATGTTAATCTTGATATATGAATAATCATTCTTTCTCTTGCTTTATAAGGTTTAAACTTAATATATCATTTTGATTTGCACTAGGTTTTGTAATTTTTAAACTGAATCATAATCAATGAATTTAGCCAAGTTTAACACTCTAGAAAGAGAGAAAAGGTTTCAGCGATCTCCAAAGAATAAAGAAAAGATATACCCATTATTAAAAGATGCAGTTGAACCTAACATTAGATCTTTCAATGCTTTAATGATATTCAACGAGATCACCTGCAAATAATTGAGTCAACATTCTATTTTTCAATCAACATCTCATTTAAACTTCTTAATTCAATCATTCTACAATTATCTTGGTCTAATTGTAAAAAATTTAACTGCAAAAGAGAAGAAGAAAAAAAAAAAATCTATCAAATCATTAATTTTTAATTTCTAATGGGTTGGTTTTGGGCAGATAAATCAGCAACAACCATCACAACCAATTCAAAATCCAGTGGTGGGTGTCCAATAGATCATTCCAAGTTTGCATCAGTTTCTACATGTCCAGTTAAAGATAATGATGAAGTATTAAATCCATTAAATCATATGCCAATGGCTATATCATCAGAACTAGCTCCAGGTCAAAAAATTAAATTATCAACTGAAAGAACTATTCTGACTATTCCAAGAGGAGAAACTGAAGATCAAGGATTGTGGGAATACCCCAGTCCTCAACAAATGTTAAATGCAATGTTAAAAAAGGGTAAAGGTGATGGAATTCCTGAAGATGCAGTTGAAAGTATGGTTGAAGTTCATAACTTCTTGAATGAAGGTGCATGGCAACAAATTTTACAATGGGAACAATCATATACATCAAATTCAAAAGTTGAACCTAGATTAAAACAATTTATAGGTAAACCATATGAATTATCACCAAAGGCAAAAATGTATCTTTCATTAGGAAAATATTTTCCTGAAACTTTTAATAGTATCCCACCATTTGATAGACATGATTGGACGGTCTTAAGAAGTTTAGGTCAGAATCAAGGTTGGAAAGAAGTACGTTATATTATTGATTATTATGGTGCACCAGATGATGAAGAAACTGGTATGCCTTCATTTATGTTGGATACTCGTCCTGCATTGGATGATTTAAATTCAATCAAAGATAGATTCACTCATTGGGCAAAACCAATTTGGCAAAAAGCCATGGGTGAGATATAATATGTATTTACAAGGTTTTAGTTCTATGTACTTAATTTAATTAATAAATTTTCTGGTATATCAACTTTTAAATTTGATTTCGAGATTAATTTTGGTATTTGACCATATTCAATTAATGGATTTTTACTTAATGTATTTATAATATCTTGTAATTGTAAATAATTTTGTTTTCTAATAAAATGTTGTAACATAAAATAATAAGTATATTGATTTGGTTTAATATTTTGAACCAACATTTGTTTAAAAAATGAAGTTGCTAAATTTTCATCAATTGGTAATAAATTATGAATTAATGTATTCCATATAATTTGTTCATTTTTAATATTTTTAATATAATAATTAAAAATTTCAATTGCTTTTGAAATTTCACCATTTGATAATTCTCCAATTAATTGTGTTGTATAAATCCATGTTGAATTTGGATATTTTAATTTTATAACTTCAAATAATGATCTTGCAGCTTCCATATTTCCAGCTGAAATTAAACCCTTGAGGATAGTACTAAAACTATGTTCATTTAATTGAATTTTAGTTGATTTAATAATTGTATTAAAAAATTGTTTTATATCTGGTGATCTACCTTTTTCTAATAATGCTTTAAATTGTGTATCCATAAGAATAGTAATTGTTCTAACATCTTCTTTAATTTGATTCTGTTTCATAAAATCTGCTACACCTGTAATTGCAGTAAAATTTCTTTGTTTTGCATAATAATTCAAAAATTCATTCATTGCTGATGTACCTGGTATATAATCTTTTGTTATAAATTCTCGAAGTTTAGATTCTGCTTCATTTATTTTACCATTAAATAATAATCCACGTAAATAACCATCTTTAACCCCTGGAATTTCATCATTAAAATATTTATCAACCATTTTAAAATCATTTAAATTTGAATAAGCACTTACAATTGCAATTATTGTATCATTATTAAATTCAATATTTTGTGCAATAATTGTATTTAATGTTTTTTCAAATTGTAATTTAACAATTTCACCTTGTTTTTTAATTCTTGTTGGATTTGTCATTGCTTTTAATACAACATTCCATGCTGAAATCGTTGGAGTTTTACCACTAGATAATAAATGTTGAAACATTCCAAATACATCATCATATTCTTTAAATTTAAAAAATTGTTCCATAAATTCAATAATCACTTTTTCATCAATTTTTAAATTCTTCTTGACTTGGGTGACTTTTTCAACATCATTGAATATTTTATTTAATTGCTTTTTATCAATTGAATCTCTAATTTTTAAAATCGTTTGTATTGTATTTGGATCATAATCATTTATTTCTTGTTGTTTTAAAAATTCAATAAAATTATTAAATTCATTTTGATTAAAAATTTTTAATTCAATTAATGAATTTTTAATTAAAAACTTTTCTGGTACTTTTGAAATATTTGATAATCTTAAAGCATCAGTTTTGGAATATTTTAATCCTTGAATTCTACATGTTTGAACATATGCATAATAAGCTAAATTTGATAAATGATATGGTTTAAAATTAATTGGTTTACCTTTTAAATCAACAACATTAGAACCTTGTGATCTACCATATTCTTGATTCCTTACAAATGTTTGTAAAACTTGAGAATAATCTCCTTGTTTAATATATAATGAAGCTAATTTTGTAAAATGATATTCATGAGCAATTTGATATTTAATAAGATAATTTAAAAATTCAGAAACTTCATCAATTGAATCTAGTTTTAAAATTAATTCATTTGCTAATGGTAAGAAATGTTTATTAATATCACCATTTTTAATATCTTCATTTTTTTGAGTTTGTCTTATAAATTGAATACCTTCTTTAAAAATATCTTTTGATTCTTGTAAATCATCAGTTTGAATAGTTTGACGTATTTGACTTGAAATATCAATGATTTTAGGATTCACTTCTCTTTTAATCTTGGGGATAGTCTCTGTAGATTGAAATCTAACTCTGGGTATAGACCTCTTGGTAATTAATCTAAACATGAGAGTCTATTGAATAGAAAATTTTTCATCAAAAAAAATTAGAGATTAGAAAACAATTATCAACACAAGATATATATTGGAGATGTATAAACAGAGAGTTACTTCTATAATCTGTTAGTAAATGTGAATAGAATTAAGGATATGGATGGTTTGGTTAAAAAATATCAGAAAGTATTAAAATACCAATTCTTATCATAAACAAAAAATATCAACTGAGCTGGGTTTGTGCTGAGGAGTCTTAACGACTCGGTATCATCATTGTATTAACCAATTTAACCATATCTACTACTGATAACATACAATTAAGTTGTCTTGTGGTTCTTGTTGAAAGAAGAAAGTGTTGTAAAAATTATATATTTTTTTTTCATCTCTTGAGAATGAGAAATAATCAATTTATACTCACACAATTTAAAAGTTAATGGATCAACTATATTTCTTCAATTATCATGAATATCTAGTGCTGGAAGAACCAACATTGGTGGTCAACCATTTCCCAAATGTATATGCTAATAAACATTCGACTTTATTCAAACAAACAAGAATTGTTCGTATACCAAGAGTATTTGAAATTGGTAAAGAATTAATACCACAATTCTCTTTATGGTATCCTGGTAAAGAACCAGGTTCAATCAAAGCTGATCTGGATGAAATTGATAAATATCAAGATAATTATTATTGTGAAACATCAACAATTTTAACATTTAATAAATTAATTACTGAATCTGAATTAAATGAAGTTGTTAATGAAGTGAATCAATATTTATATAATTCATTCAATCCATATAACTTTATAATTTTGATTGAGAATATGTTAGAGTTGATAACAGGTGGATTATTCATTCAATTTCTTAATTTATGTGGTATTTATTGTTATACCAAGAGAACTTTATTAAAATTGGAATTTTACATATCTCAAGTCAATGAAAATTTAGATCGAGATATAAAGTTTATATCCCCCAGGAAATCAGGCTACTTATCCGTATGTATCAATCCCCCCACCCTTTCTTTCAGTTACTAACATTCTCCAGTTTGATATTGAAATTCCAAAACCGAGATGAGAAAAAAATATATTATATGTTAAAACTAATGAATGGTGTATTTGCAATTTCAAAACCAAGTGGTATATCATCAGCTAAATTCATAGATGAATTACAACAAATTTTCACTAATTCAAATACATTTTCAAATGATTTAAAATTAATGAAAGAGAAAATTGAATATGATATGAGTAGAGATCGTAAAATATCCAAGAAAAGAATTGCAAATAAGATTAGAAATTGTAAGATTAAAATGGGTCATGGTGGTACTTTAGATCCTTTAGCAAGTGGTGTTTTAGTAATTGGAATTGGAACAGGTACAAAGAAATTACAACATTATTTAACTGGTTGTGAAAAGACTTATGAAACAAAAGCTTTACTTGGAATTTCAACAACTACTGGTGATTCAGAAGGTGAAATCATATATAAAACAAAAATAGATCATATAACAAATGAATTAGTTCAACAAACAATTGAAAAATTCATTGGGAATATTAAACAAACTCCACCAATTTTTTCAGCTTTAAAAGTTAATGGTAAACCATTATATGAATATGCAAGACAAGGATTACCATTACCAAAGGAGATTAAAGTTAGAGATGTAATTATTAATGATATTAAAGTTTTAAATCCAATTAGTTTTAATCATGAATTTAAAAAATTAGAAAGTGAAATAGATGAAAATGGTTTACCAAAAGAACATGGTTTACAAAATAATCCAACATTAAATGATTCACCATTATATTTTTCAGAAAAATTTAAAGATGAAAAAGTGGAATCTCCAGAGATTATTGAAAAATTACCTGAGAAATTACCAATGATTCATTTTAAAAGTAATGTTTCATCGGGTACATATATTCGTAGTTTAATAAGTGATATTGGTAGAGCAATGAAATCATCTGCTTATATGGTTGAATTGATTAGAACAAATCAATCAGAATGGGATCTTGAAAAGAATGTCTTTCAATTGGAAGATTTTAAACAAGATGAAACAATTTGGTCACCAATTTTAAAAAAAATTTTACAAAATAATGATGTAAATATAAAAAATGAATTTCTGAGAAAAAGAAAGATTGATCAAGTTGATATATAGATGTTTAGAAGATTCTTTAATACAACAACAACAACAACAACCAATACTCTCATACATCATGCTAGAACTACTATAAATCCAATTGATTATAAATTGATTCCATTTGTTAATTCAAAATCTTGTTTAATTTTTTCAACTCCATCAAATTTATCACAAATTATTCAAGATCTGATTGATTTACAACAAAACACAAATTTACAAATCATTATAGCTGGTGTTGATACTATATTAAATCAAAGAAATGGAGTTAGTGAATTATGGTTAAATGAAAAGATTAAAATTCAAAATTCAATCTTATTAAAAGATCGAGATAATTTAAATATTCCACCACCAGAATCAGATGGGATTAAAATTGTAACTGCAAGAAAGAATTGGTTAGATATAAAACTGAACTTATCAATAGATTTGAATTATCATCATAGTATAGTTGATTTAAATCTTGCAAATACAATATTTTCAACTGGTCAAATTATAACATTATACTTTTTCGATAATTTTAAAAATTCAGGTGAACATTTGTGTGAATTGAAGATACAATTACCAAAAGGTATAATTAAACATCCAAAAGTTGTAGTTGAAGATCAATGGAAACCATTATTTAATGAACGATTTACAATAACAAATTGTGTTGGAAATTTAATTAAAACTTTGAATAATAATCCAGCATCAAAATATTTAGAAAATAATTCAATTTTAAATAAATTAGCTTCAAAAGATACTGAAATTTATGTTAAAATTTTAAAACCTGATAGTTTAGTTGAAAGATTTAAAGTAATTGCTGGTGGTGGTGGTTGGGGTGCAAAAGCTAATATGATTGCATTATCAAATGAAGCTAAATTAGAGAATGGTTTACAATTGGAATTTTATATGGTACCACCGGATATTGAAATACCAACATATGATTATCAAGATACAATCACTTTTTCAAGTTCATTAAAACAAGATCATTACTTTGAAACAATTGGAAAGGAGAAAGTATTTGATAATGTATTTGGTTGTGGTAGTGAAAAGGGGTTTTTCTTTAATGGTATTAAACATAATTCACCTGGTGAAACAATCTTTATAAATATATAAACTATGATTTAATATATTAAAGGTGATTTATTCACTAGTCAATCTTGTAATCCATTTGGTAGTTGGAATGGTGGAATCGCTGCTCCAAATGCTTATAATCATAATGTAAGATTGAAAACTAGGTACTTCAAGATGATATAATGGTTGGTTGTTTATTTACAAGTGACTTTCAATCATCAAATCATCAAATTTTAGAGTATACCGAACTTGCCTTACAAGATTTATATCTACAACCATCAAGTTCCTAGAGTTGATAATCAAAGTGGTTCAAGAATCTTCAACATTCCTTGGATATATTGGCTGTGCTTGATAAATTTCTAAATCTATATATAGGTAGTGTATATAAATAATTTTCGATAACATTTTAATCAACAATTATGGATGAACTGTTAATTGCCACCATTAATAAATTACAAGATGCTTTGGCTCCATTGGGTGGTGGATCCTCATCTCCAGTTGATTTACCACAAATTACAGTTGTTGGTTCACAATCTTCAGGGAAATCATCAGTTTTAGAAAATGTTGTTGGTAGAGATTTTTTACCAAGAGGTACTGGTATAGTTACTAGAAGACCATTAGTTTTACAATTAATTAATAGAAGAGCTTCAGAAAAGAAAGAACTTATTGATATTAATACTTCTGAAGGTGGACAATCTGAAAATAACCAAGATGAATGGGGTGAATTTTTACATTTACCAAATAAAAAATTTTATAATTTTGAAGATATTAGAAATGAAATTGTTAGAGAAACAGATGCAAAAACTGGTAAAAATTTAGGTATATCACCAGTTCCAATAAATCTTAGAATTTATTCACCACATGTTTTAACATTAACATTGGTTGATTTACCTGGTTTAACAAAAGTACCAGTTGGTGATCAACCAAAAGATATTGAAAAACAAATTAGAGATATGATTATGAAATTTATTTCAAAACCAAATGCAATTATATTATCTGTAAATGCAGCAAATACAGATTTAGCAAATTCAGATGGTTTAAAATTAGCAAGAGAAGTTGATCCTGAAGGTTCAAGAACTATTGGTGTTTTAACAAAAGTTGATTTAATGGATCAAGGTACTGATGTTATTGATATTTTAGCTGGAAGAGTTATTCCATTAAGATTTGGTTATGTACCAGTTATAAATAGAGGACAAAAAGATATTGAATCAAGGAAAACAATTAGAGATGCATTAAAAGATGAAAAGGAATTTTTTGAAAATCATCCAAGTTATAGAGCAAAAGCTCAATATTGTGGTACACCATATTTAGCTAAAAAATTAAATGGTATATTATTAGCTCATATAAAAGGTACTTTACCAGATATTAAAATGAGAATTGAACATTCATTAAAGAAATATACTCAAGAATTAAGTTTATTAGGACCTGAAATGGCTGAAAGTCCAACATCAATTGCTTTAAATATGATTACAAATTTTACAAAAGATTATACTGGAATTTTAGATGGTGAATCAAAAGAATTATCAAGTCAAGAACTTTCTGGTGGTGCAAGAATTTCATTTGTATTTCATGAAATTTATAAAAATGGTATTAATGCTTTAGATCCTTTTGATCAAATTAGAGATGGTGATATTAGAACAATTATGCATAATACTTCAGGTTCAGCTCCTTCATTGTTTGTTGGAACTCAAGCTTTTGAAGTTTTGGTTAAACAACAAATTAGAAGAATGGAAGAACCAAGTATTAGATGTATTAATTTAATATTTGATGAATTAGTTCGAATTTTATCACAAATTATTTCTCAACCTCAATATTCAAGATATCCAGCATTAAAAGAACAATTGAGTCAATTTTTTATTCAATATCTTAGAGAAGCTTTAATTCCAACAAATGGATTTGTAACTGATATTATAAAATCTGAAGAAACTTATGTTAATACTGCTCATCCTGATTTATTAAAAGGTTCACAAGCAATGGCTATAGTTGAAGATAAATTCCATCCAAAACAAATCCAATTAGATCCAAAAACAGGTAAACCAGCAACAGCCCCTCCAAAACAACAACAACAACCTATAACTGATGAACAATCAAATGGATTTTTTGGTGGATTTTTTTCATCAAAGAATAAAAAAAGATTACAACAAATGGAAGCTCCACCTCCTGTTTTAAGAGCAACTGGTACAATGACAGAAAGAGAAACTATGGAAACTGAAGTTATTAAATTATTAATTTCTTCTTATTATAATATTGTTAAAAGAACTGTTGCTGATGTTGTACCAAAAGCTATAATGTTGAAACTTATAAATAAATCAAAAGATGACATTCAAAAGGAATTATTAGAAAAAATGTATAATAATCCAGAATTATCTGATTTAGTTAAAGAAAATGAATTAACTGTTCAAAAGAGAAAAGAATGTGTACGTATGGTTGAAGTTTTAAGAAACGCTTCTGAAATTGTAGCTAGTGTATAATTTAATAAATTTTATATATACAATTTAGGTTTTATCGAAATAAAAGAGTTATCTACTTATCCCATTGATCAGCGTAAGCAAAACAAGGCTATGATGATATTGAAAATTGACAAAATGAAATTCGGCTTAATTTGAGGTATTTTCCATGTAAATAATAAACTACAAATTTAGAGAAAGTAGTTATCTTCTTATGACGGTAGATTGGAATTGGAGTTAGATATTTTACGGATTAGTAGTAACTGAGTTTATAACTAATGAGAATGAAATTTTGCAACTTTTATTTTAAAAAATTAAATTGCTGCAAATTTTGAACAAATCAAACCATTTCATAACTATAAGGTTGAAAGATTATCAAGAGATTACAACAGAAATGTCACTAATTGAAAGATCAAGTTTGAATGTCTGTTCAAGAACAGGAATTTAAGTAGGTTAGAAATAAATTGCGGAGGAGTACCTTTCCTTTCAATGGTTTAAATAGAAGTTCTCCGAAAAGTAATAAACTGTAACTTAGATAACAAATTGTTATCATCTGGTAAGATCCAAAGACACCTCTCAATACTGTGATCAATCAAGATAATCATCAATTCAAATTGTTAAAAATCTCTCAAAATTGAGGTAATTTTCTAAAATTAGATTTGATTATTATTTTAGGGTATTATTTTTTTCTTGCTTTTCTTTTCTCTCACTCCTTTGCCTCGATTTAAATTTTTGTATTTTTGTCGAGTGACTCAAATTTAAAATTTTTCATTTTTCATTTCCACTGATTGTGATACCATCAATTAGAGTATTACTTTGAATTAAGTTCTTTGAGTTTATGCCAAAGAAGCCACTACTATCTCACTTACATCACAGACTCATTGAACCTGGATAACACCCAGCCTATCTTGTTTTCAGAATCCATTATTTGACATTATTTGAAACGTTTCTTGCTACTTCTCTCATCGTTTCAATTTCAAGTTTACAACAAGAGTAAGTTCCACAAATAAATTATGGTTCCTCCTGCTTATTTTCAAGATGAATACATCGATCATGATTTATCCGTCAATTTAGATTCAACTTTTGCCTTTGAAGGTCCTGAAAAATTATTAGAAATTTGGTTTTGGCAAAATACTGATACTGAAGGTTTAAGATCAATTAAATTAGAACAATGGAAAGAAATTTTAGATCTTGTTAACTGTAAAATATTATCAATGAAGAGTTCTAAATTTATGGATGCTTATTTATTAAGTGAAAGTTCATTATTTATATTCCCTCATAAATTAATTTTAAAAACTTGTGGTACAACAACTACTTTAGCATGTTTAAAAGAATTATTTAAATTGGTTGGTATATCAAGTAAATCAATTTATAAAGTTTTTTATTCAAGAAGAAGTTTTATGTTTCCTGATAAACAAATTCATGTTCATAAAGATTGGAAAAATGAAGTAAACTTGTTGAATGAATTTTTCCTTGGTGGGAAATCATATGTTGTTGGAGATTGTAATTCAGATGATCATTGGTATTTATATGTTGGTGGACAAGATGATTTTAAATCTCAAGATCAAACATTTGAAATTTTAATGACTGGTCTTGACCTTGAATGTGCTAATAAATTCATGAATAATCCAAATCATATTGATGGACATGAAACTGGGTTTAAAATCATGCAAGATTGTGGATTAGATAAACTTTTAGAAATTAAAAATTCACATTTATTATCACCAAAATCTTCTGATGATGAAAATGATGAAATTCAATATAATTTTATTCATGATCAATTTGGGTTTATGCCATGTGGTTATAGTTCAAACTCAATCAGTTCAAATGATGAAAGTTATTATACTATTCATATTACTCCAGAATCAGGTTGGAGTTATGCAAGTTTTGAAACAAATGTTCAATTTGATAATTTAAAAGTTATTGAAAAAATTTTAGAAATTTTTCAACCAAAAAATTTTTCAATGAATTTAATTCATTCAAATAGTCATCAAGGTGATTTATTATATAATTCAAATGGATTTTTTAAAAAATTAGGTTATAAAAAATTGGAAAGAGCAAATTATGATTTAACAAGTCATGATTTATTATATTTTAAATATGAAAAATTATAATTAATATTCCTATAAATAATATCACTGCAACTATTATATATATGTAATTGAAAGTTTGTCTAGTTTCTAATAATTTTGTTTTCCAATTTTGTTCTTGAATTATGAAATCTAATTCATTTAATTCTTTTATTGTCTCTTTACGTAAAACATCATATTCTCCAACATCAACAGTTGATTTTTTCGCTATATTAGTTCGTCCACTTGGTATTATTCCATCAAATACTATAGAAGTTATCAATGTTAATTTTCTATTCACATCATCTCGTCTTGCTAATGCTTCCAACATATTAATCTTCTCATCTTTATATACAAACTTCACCACCATGTTTGTATACTCAATTTTGTTGGTTAATTCATGTATTTCATCTAACAACTTAGTATATTGTATATATAGTTCATCTGGATCGAATTGAGCTTCAAAATCTTCTTGAATTTGACATGATTTTGATATTAATTTTTTAATTGATTTTGATTGATTTATTAAATCAAATTTTAATTTCAATGCTTGTGTTAACCTCATCGATGATGATCATAAATTAATAATTATCATGGTGTTATATATTAATGGTTGACTCATGTTTGTTTGTTTTCTTTACGCAAAATTTTGCGCATTTACTATTCCGCCTTTAACCATTTAATACTTTGTATATGAATTTGTACCAAGAAAGACAAATTCCAATTACTCATGTTTGTTATTGTTTTGATTGAATGAGTCATTGATGTTATATAAATATCCATTGATTTCATGATTTATTTCATCATCATCATGAAGATAGCAGCTGGTTTAAAAAAAAGAAGTGATTTAACTAAAGAATTAATCAATTTAAAACTTCGAATATCAAATTCTTTAGTTATACAAGTTGGTCAAACTGAATCAGATAATGTAACTGAATTATATGAACAATATAATGAAAAATCAAATATACTATCAAAACTAATAACAAACATTAACAAAACCAATTGTTCAACATTTCGAGACTTTAAAATTTCAGAACACCAAATTGAAAATTTATTAATATCTGATGTAATTCATCGTAAAAAAATGATATCTGAACAAATTGAAACTATTCAAGATATATTAGATTCAAGTCAAGAACGAGATTTACTAACAAGAGAAGAAATTAAATATATTCCAACTTTAAATCGATCAAAATATGTAACAAAGATGGAAATTTTACAGAAAAATTTACAAATTATAGATATTGATTTACAAAAGATTAATTGGCAAGTTGATATAATTGAATAATTGCATGCATAGAAGGTACTGATCTAATTCTAGTCAAAATTAATCTTAATTCAAAACACACCCCCTTTTTTTTCCAGACTTATGTCTGTATTATCCCATTACTCGCTTGTCAATTAATTAAACTCATTTTTTACAATTTATTTATTATTTATTATATCGAAATTTAGATTTCAAACCCCTTATTTTAGCTCATTTTTTACAATTCTTTCACTGATGTAAATTTAGATTAAGATGAAATTGACTAGAATTATTTTTCAGGAGGGTGGGATTGAGGATATCACTGCATTTATTCATTATCAACTTATATAAAGACAATTTATTTAATACAAATTTTGATGAACAAAATATTTCTTCTCTATATGTTATTCTCAAATAACTCTATACTACTCAATATTACATCTCAAAATCAGTCAGATAATAATGAAATGGTAAATCAAATCATAATGCAAAGTTGTTCATAGTCATTTCAAAAAATACTGATTTATAATCTTATTACAAATATATAACTTTTTTTCAAATGCATGTTGACTCATTTCAACACTCAAATCAACATTGTAAGCTTTATATCCAATACTTGAAGATTATCCAAAAACGTAAAAGTCGCAATTTCACTGGTTGCAAAAAGATATTAGAATTTTTGCGCATTATTTTTGCAAATGCGCAAAAATCATTTGCAACAATCAAAGAGAAGCTACAAAGAGAATTAAGAGAATTAAGAGTAAAGAGTAAATCTAAATTAAGCTACATAGTTTATTTAAATTTTTTACCAAACATTATGACCTGTAATTGGTCATAAAGAGAGATGACACCGGCACCGGCGACACCTCTCAAGATGTTAGCACCACAACCTCTGAATAATGAAGCAACACCTTCAGCAGCAACAACTTTTTTGAAACAGTCGAAAGCACCATCGTATTTGACAGCTTGACCTGAAGTCATCATCATTCTTCTTCTAACGGTATCTAATGGATATGAAGCAGTTGAAGCACCGGTGGTGACAGCCCAACCCAACAAGAATGAAGCCAAGAATGAACCTTCCAATGGACCAACCAAAACGACTGGTTTCAATGAATCATATAAACCAAAGTATAAACCTCTGTAAACAATAATACCAATGACTGATGGACCGAAACCTCTGTATAAACCGGCAATACCATCTGAAGCTAAAGTTTTTTTATAAACATCAATTAAACCATTGAATTCTCTACCTTTACCATCACCTTTAGCAGATTTAGCATCATTAGCTAATCTGGTTCTAGCATAATCCAAAGAATAAACAAAAGCTAAAGAGGTAGCACCTGCTAAACCACCTGAAGCCAAGTTACCTGAAAACCATTTCCAGTAAGATTCATCTTTTTTAAAACCAAACATAGCTTTAAATTTATCTTTAAAAGCAAAGTTCAAAGCTTGAGTTGGGAAATATCTAATAACATTGGCAGTGTTACCTCTCCAGAATGAAATGACACCTTCATCGGCAGCAGTTCTTTGGAAACATTCAACAATACCTTTATATTTATGAGATAATCTTCCTTGTTTGATCATTTCATCTTGATTTTGTAATAATAATTTAACTCTTTCAATTGGAGCAGCTGCAGTCTTTGAGACGGCGGCGGAAACACCACCCATCATAAAGTCAACGAAGAAATTTGAATCAACCATTGTATATTACTGAATAGATTTGTTTTTTAAGGTATGGTAAAAAGGAAAGGAAAAGAGAGAAAAAAATTTTCGCTCTCAACGTTGATAAATTTATACTATGAATATTTTAATTTTTTACTTAGGGCCAATAATATTAAAAATAATTTATGTAAAATTTAAAAAGATAGAAATTTTTCACTGTTTATTATTATTTTTTTTAGAGTGATTTTTTAACATGAAGAGGTTAGAAAAAAGAAACAAAATAAATAAAATTTTCATAAAGATTGAATAACTTCTTGTTCTTAAGGTGCTGTGAACAATTGAATCAATTGAGTTGATAGATATTGTTGTATATTCAACAAATTACTCTATATTTTTCAATTGACAACTAGTTTTTTCAATGGCGGTTTCTATTATGTCTTATTTCTATAATCTATACCAACAAATTGTACATTTTACACGACGTATCAATTTCCCATGGTAAATCACGGAAACCAAGATATTACATTGAATACTATTGGTCAATATCGAGTCTATTGGTTGATTTTGTGATTAGAGATGAGGTAAATCGTTTAATTACGCGTCTTGTGAATTATTATGTTTATAAAAATTCTTTTTTGACTCGTATGTCTATTTAAATACTGGGTAGTAGTAGGATACTTAAAAGAAATTCAAATAATCATTCTTGAATCTATTTTAACAAGTTTTAAGGAATTTTTACTTTTTTTTTCTGGTTGTTGATTATTTTATATGTGTTGAAACTTAGTTCGGTTATAAGATAACTAAAATTTTGCACCCGGTGGTTTTGTGTCCGTCGTGCATGAAATTTTTTTCGCATCATTTCCTAGACCAAATTTTCCTTGATAAATGCCAGAATGCGTGTAATTTTTACAAAAATAGTATTATTACTTAGTAATCTATGGCCATATTATGTAATAAATAGTGTCTTGTGCAAGGCACGAGCTTTCTGGCCGTGAAGGAGAGTGATTTAGATGAAAATTTTAATGGTTATAAAACGGTACCTAGGGCAAGATGATTAATGATTCACCGATTGATCCCAAAATTGATTTTGCAGCTATTGTTGCAATCTCAGTTTTTTGAAAACATCTACTTAAAGGTCACACAGATGTTACTAAGTTTCAACTTTTACAAGGCATTTTAACGTAAGATGATATTTTGAAATTTTTTTATGGCTCACTTTTATGGTTGGTATTTCTTTTAAATAGAAATTTTGATAAATTTTCACAAAATTATCAACACATTTTTCACCAATCACTTTTAATGATCAAATAATATGCCAAGAGATTTAATAACAACTCATCTCTCAATTGACACTTTGATCTAAATTTTTCGCAACATAAAATTAAATATTGCAACATTTTTTTAGTTTTCTACAACAGATATTTCAAAAATAGAAATAGTAAAATTTAAACGTATTATTATTTTATTAAGTATACAAAGATTAACGCCTTTCATGACTTGTTTTTTTAATATTTTCATTAAAATCATTCATTGGAATTTCTTCAGTTTGAATAGATTCATTAGTTTGATTATTTCTATAATAATTATCAGAATTTTTTCTAAACATTTTCATCATATTTTTCCTTCTTGTAGATTTCATAATTATACCAGGTGGTGGAGTTGGAGGTTGAAAATTTTCAAAAATAAATTTTCTATCTTCTGAATTTTGCATACTCATTCTATTTATAACATCACTTGAATATGAACTAATTTTAACTCTATTTGGATCAGTTGGATCATAATCAATTGGATAAGCATCGAAATCTCCACGTAATACACATTCTCTAATTATATCAATATTTTTTGGCCAAAATATTTTTTGAACAAAATCATAAAAAAATCTGGGGATTAAACATATAAGTATTCCAATAAACATACATGCCCAAAATGATGTCATACCAAATACTTCAGGTGCAGCTTTATAAAATTCACCAGCTGATGTTACTGTAGTTGTCCATAAACCTGTCCAAATAAAAATTATTAAAATTGATATAGCAACAATTAATGAACTTAACCAATCCCAACGATATTGATGAAATAAAATATATAAATTACATGATATACATGCAATACAAGTTACCAATACACCCATCCAAAATCTATGATCCATTGGTTTCCCATCTGAATTTGGAAATGATACAACATATAATAAATATGGGAAAAAAAATGAAATTGCAGATTGATAAATTCCATCAATACAATACCAATAAAATTTAGCATCACTCATTTCATTTCTTAATATACCTGATTGATAAATTTGTGGTACTAACATACTAACTTTTGAATCAACATCTTGATCAAAAATTCCAAGAAATATAACTGGTAATGATGTAAATGCTAAATTATAAAACATAAGATAAGTGAATTCAAATAAATATGTACCATCAAAATTACAAAAGATTCCATACCAAAATAATGCAATATTAAAAATAATATTCTTGAAGAAAAAACTTGGGATCATTTCACTAAATCTTTTATATGACCATCTACCATGAGTTAATAATAATTTTGCAAGAAATCTAAATTGTCCAATTGCATAATCTGATGACATAACAGCTTGACGACCTTCTTCACCTGCAATACCAACACCTACATCTGCAGCTTGAATCATTGCAACATCATTTGATCCATCTCCAATAGCTAATGTCATAACATCTAATGTATCTTTAACTAATTTAACAACAGCTGCTTTTTGAGCTGGTGATACTCTACAACATAAAACAGCACGACATTTCTTACAAAGTAATAAAAATTTTCTTTTTGTATCTGGATTTAATAATGTTAATTTTAATGCATCACCATCTATTACAACTCCAAATCTATCATCTGGTGGTGTATGATCTCCAATTGCATTTTCTTGTTCTTCAAATGTACCATCCATTTGAAAATGGGTACGTAAATAATATGATAACATTATATCAATAATTTGAACTTCAGATAAACCAATTCCAAATGATACATTAAATTTTGCAATTTCTTCTTGATTATAAGATGTTTTTAATACTAATAATTCCATTTCATTACCTAATAAATTACATGAAAATCCAATATTTATTGCTGTTTCAACTTTATCACCAGTTAAAACCCATAATTTAATACCTGCATCTGCTAAAACTGATATAGCATCAGGTACACCATCTTGTAATCTATCTTCAATTGCAGTACCACCTAATAATGTAAGTTCTTGTTCAATTGAATCTGCAACAGCTTCCATTTTAGCTTCACGATTTTCTAATGACAGTGAAGCTTCTTGATGACGTTGATTCCATTCATTATATTGTTCCCAAGTTAATTCTCTTTGTGCTATACATAATGTACGTAATCCTTCAGTTGCATACTCTTCAAGATGTTTAGATGTAGTTTCCAACATTTCTGGATTATTAAATTCATTTGATAATCTTTCATAAATTACTGAATCTGCACCTTTACATATTAATAATGGTTTATCATCAATTTTAACAATAGAACTCATTCTTTTTCTAGTTGAATTAAATTCAAGCGTATTTAAAATTTGATATTCTTTTGTAACTCCATGTACATCAACTAAAACACCACGTTTGGTTGTACCTTTGAAAGTAAAACCTAAAGATCTAGCTGTACCAACTAATGCAGCTTCATCTGGTGATTGTGCTTTTAATAATAATTTATTTGGATTTTTTGGATCTTCTTCAGTAACAACAGAATGACATAATGCTAATGCCAACATAAAATGTGAATTTTCAACTTCATCCATTTCATTTACAAATTCTGATGATATAAATGTAATTTCATCATTATATGTTTTATTTTTATGAATTTTACTCAATTTTTCAATCATAACTTCTTTATCTTTTGCAATTAATAATTTTTCTCTACCACTTTCTTCATCAACATTTATCCCCATTCTTTTTCTTAATCCTGCTAATGCTTCTGTATATGCTTTACCATACAGTTTACCATTAATTGTACATTTTTTAAATTCCATAACATTTTGAGTTAATGTCCCTGTTTTATCACTAAAAATATATTCAATTTGTCCTAAATCATCTGATATTGACCATGATTTAGGTGTACATGGGAAATCTAATCTATCATAATACATTCCTAAATCTGAATATATAAAATATGCTTGAGCTGTTTTAATAATTTCAATTGTAATATATAATGATATTGGAACTAATGATTGATATAAAATTAATGCAACAAAAAATCCAACTAATCCATTAACAGCAGGTGAACCTGCAATTGTACCAAATTCAAAATAATCTCTTGAAGTTCCAGTAGTTCTATAATATAACCCATTAACTAACCCAGATATGAAACATATAACAAATAACAATACAAAATTTAATAATACATAATAATTTAATTCACGAGACATTCTTGATTGTTTAGTTGGAGTTATACCTGCATTTAACATGATTTTTGTATCATCACCAGTAAATGCAACAATTCCAATAACCCATTTTGTATTTCTTAATGTACAACCTCTAAGTAATAAATTATTTATAGTTACTGGTTCTTGTCCATCTGGATATTGTAAATTACCTTGATAAGAATATAAATTAGCATGTGGACCTTCTGAATCAATTTGAAAACTTTCATCTATTAAATCATCAGCTTTAACTATTTTATCTGAAGAATATTTCAATGCTTGTTTAACTTTTAAATTTGTTTCACCATCAAGATTTTTTGTTTCAACATAACAACAATTATCATCATCACTAGTTGATAATATGATTAAATCTGCTGGTATTTCATCATTATTATATATACGTAATACATCACCAACTTTAACATCTTTCCAATATTTCTTTTGAAATTTCATTATTTTCCGGTATGAACTAGTAGATTTTCTAAATGGATTATCTATAGATTTTCTAGAATCAAATGATTTCCTTGGTTCTTCATGTTCAACATTTCTTAATTTATTAGCTCTACCTTCTTTTGTTAAATTTCTCTTTGATGCACCCCAAAATCTAATTAATAATCTTGTATTCCATTTTTTAAATCGTCTCCATAATGATACATGTTCATCATTTACATTTAAATTTTGATATATATAATTTGAATCTGTTTCAGTTTGGGTTAAAATATGAGTAATTTGATTATTAACTTCTAAATCAGTAACTGTTCTTCTTGAATCTTCAATTGCATCTTTAATAGCTGTTATAATTACAATAACAATTAATGGAACAGCAGCTAAAACTGGAGATGGAACACCAAAAATTTGAAATGCACCAAGAATAATTAATGCAAGAAAATAAATATTTGCAATATTATGTAGAAATTGATTTGAAATATTTTTAGGTAAAAATGATATTGGAGTATATTTTGTTGTTCTTATTTTATTTCTTGGATATTGAATATTTATATCACCAGTTTCTGGATCAATCATTTCTTCCGGTAGTGGTTTATTAAAAACAATTGATCGTTTTTCATTTTTCCTATTTTTAACATCTGCTGCTTCTAGATCGAAATCGTCCGAATCTGAATCGCGATGATGATGATTTTCTGGGAAATCTATTGAATGAGTATTTGGTTTCCTTATTGAATGTAATTTACTTTTCAACAGATGATGATTTGGTTGTAGTACTCTTTTCAAAGTTTTAGATCGACTAACATTTTCTTTCTTTGGTTTACCATGTTTATTTCTTGTAGTACCCCATCGATGCCTTTTAGTCGGTGGATCCAACTCGGTTGTATTTTCATTTTCTGTGGTTTTCGGTTTATCAAATACTTCATTTTCCAAGATTGTATCGTATTGATCTAAAAATGGTGACTTTATTTTTGAAGATGACCCAGGTGGTGTTGGTAAATCATTTTGAAATCTTAATGGATGTTGAAATCTACCATTATCTAGATTTGGAGTAGGTGGCATTGAATCATGATTGAAGTGTGTATCGGTAGGTGATTGTAAGATCGATGAATTGTCAAAACTATCATCGGGATCGACGAATGGACTCTCTTTTGACATGATGGTTGGTTAAAACCCTAGTATAAAAATTGAAAAATTTATTACGCACACCTGGTGTGAGAAAAAAGGGACTAAAAAAAAAATTGAAAGGATTTAATTAACTCAAAGGACAACGCGGTTATAAATTTCTTACTAATAAAAATTTTAAAACTTAATTTACTAAACCTATATAATCTTGGAAGTTGACAAGTTTTAACATGATGAATTCGATACGGAATTGACGACCGAGTAATTACCGAGTTAATCCGAATTCTTTGTAGTAGCATATTTCAAAGTCCAATCTTTTGCAACTTGTATAGCTTTTTTCTCATCTCTTTTCCAATCCTCTGCAACATCATTAGCTAACGGATCATCAGGGTTGGGGGCTCCTAATAATGCTTGTACACTTAATAATATAGTTCTGATTTGTAATGCTGGTGACCAATTATCTTTTAAAACATCAAGACAGATTCGACCCAACTTGTCGATATTTGGATGATATATTTTGGTGAGAAATCTAACTTTAGGTGCACACATTGGATAATCGTCAGGTAAATATAATTCAAGGTGGAATATTCCATTTGCATATGGTGATGAACTTGGACCATCGATTGTAACTTCGAAATATCGAAGATTGTCATCTGATGGAATAGCTGTGATACCTGGTACTGGATCGCTCACCAATCTTTCTGTTTCTTTGATGATTCTTTTTGGTAAAGCTGCCATTATGTGGAGATTTGTTATCTGATTTTTTTTTTCCTTCGTTGTAAAAATTAAAACCACTGTCGTGTGCTTGACTAGTAAAACTTTTTCAAACCGGATCATGTCAAGACAAGGTGGTGCACCAATGATGCATAAGGTGGTGGTGGGGTTAATTGCCACTTTCTTAGGTGGATATATGACTTATAAAGTTGGTAGTGATTTTGAATATGTCAAGTATACTCCACGAACAGCTGAAGAAATTGAACAACGTAAAAAAGATGGTACACCATTTGAAGTTAAATTTTTAGATCAAGTATCATTGAATTTAAAGCCTGAAGCTGAAAAGAGGATATTGAAAGAGTTGGAAGAAAAACAGAAAAGAGAAGAAAATAGATAGGATATTTCAAAATTGATCATAATTGACGTGGGAAATGTAGAGAAGTTACAAAAATGATGGTTCAAATAAGATTGAGCTGTTGACTGTTTATAGTTGGTATTTATTAAACAGGGTAAAAGCGATGGTATGCCATACGATGTTAAATTTGTGCATTAAATCCTGAAAATGACCAATCGATTTATGAAGGTTGATAATGACAACAACTGGTTGAAGAAAAATGGAACAATTGGGGTTTATAGACATATGTTATATATGAAGTAATGTATATAGTACACTATTCAAGGTGAAATTTTGAACTCTATGTCATCATACTAATGGTCAAGGACAAAAACAGAGCTGATGAATTAGTTTGCCATCATCAGTAGTAAATTCAAACCCAAATAATAATTTGGATAACTATTTAAACGCAAGTTATGAACTTTGCGATCGGTTGAAACTGCAAATAAATACATAGTAGTAAGTTGCTAAAGCCTATAGATTATGTCTCAAATATACTACTAACCCCACAAGCAATGATAAAAAAGATACATAATTATATGTATGGTTCGCTTAAATTTTAGTTGAAAATAATCAAATTTAATTTGGAAATTGAAATACGGAAATGGATGGAGATAATTTTAAAAAAGCAAATAACGAAAAGCGAAAAGCGAAAGTGAAGTGGAAAAAAAAAGATACTATGTTGTAAATTACTGTTTACCCCACAACCAGTGAAAATAATTTTCCAAACAATAAACTGGCACCGTTGAACCAAGTGGACGTTGATCAAACAAAACAATGTAAACCAGTTGTGAATAACATCGAAAGGAGTTGTAGTTACTTTTTAACAATTTGTTGGGAGGGGAGTTGAATAGATTATGTCATTAATTTTTAATAAACCGAAAGAGATCTTAGATAAACTAAAACCATTTACCCAACACTCGAAAAGATTTGCGGTTTAATTTAATTTTGTGTCTAATTTTTTTCATGTCATTTGGTTATTTCATCTTTCGAGCGAATGAAGAAACGAACGAAGGAACGAAAAAAATATTAGTGCCTCAATTAAACTAAACTTAAATGTAATCATAGGAAATAAGATATTATGATGTAGCCCCTCAGTCAAATGTACTTTTGCGTAAATACCATTCGAAAGGGTTTTCTTGTAAGTTTAAAAGGTTATGAAATTTACGGTTAAATGGTTAAGTTGACTCGCTGGAAATTTTTTTAGACGAGTGGGTGAGAAGAATTATTTGATGATGGTAGGAAGTTGAAGTGGAGGTGAGAACTAACGTTGTTGTTATTGTGATTCAAAATTATAATCAATAATACATTACGTACGGTTATGATATTTATTAATTAGGCCTAATTAGTCAAAATCAATTAAACACAAAACCTAAACAAGTAAGCACACAAAAAGCAATTCGTAATTAGTTGCAGGCATGGTGTGTGTTACGGACATTATCTAGCGGGAGAGAGGGGCAAGAGGGGCAATTAGCAATGGATAGAAGAAAATTTAATTTTTGTTTTAATTGGTTTAAGATTATTATTATAATAATAAAATTGTAATTCAATGGATTAAATTTATTCAAGTTTATGTAGGGACGTTGAACCTGGATTATTATTTTTAATTAATTAAAGATCAGAATAGAGATATATAATAGTGGTGTATTTAATACAAGACCCTCGTTGTATAATAATATTTACTTATCTCTCCTCTTTAACCGTAATTGAAACAATAAAATAAGTTAGCAATTAATAAACAATAGAGTCAATAATCAACATAAGTTAAATTTTCTATAATAAC
Organism: Insectozyma xiaguanensis; assembly: GCA_030555925.1. Taxonomy (NCBI): domain Eukaryota; kingdom Fungi; phylum Ascomycota; class Pichiomycetes; order Serinales; family Debaryomycetaceae; genus Insectozyma; species Insectozyma xiaguanensis. The sequence goes on along the minus strand of JANIVQ010000008.1, from coordinate 225,956 downwards.
TCAAGCCCCCCACACTTCGCAAACTTCAAACGTATTTTATTATTCTTTCTAACGGTAAAGTGGGAAAAAATGTAAACAATCCTAATTGAAGGTTAAAAGTTTAAAATTTATAGACTAAAAAAAAAACCCTTTCAAATTTTAAACTTTTTAAATTTAAACTTAATCATCATCATCATCAACAAACAACCAACGACTCCACTTTAACAAAATAGGACAGAGTGAGAGAGGGAAAAAAAAAATTAAAATTATAAACTAAAACATGGTAGCAAACATCAATTTTATAAACTAGACTAATTGATGGTTGAAGTAGAAGAAGTTCTTAAAATAAATATTACGGTAAATATGGTACTGAAACATCAATCATGAAATAGAAGAGGCTTATTATTTTCTTACCCTTATGTTGTCTTTCTTTCTTCCCTTTGTTTAACTTTAAATAATATCTAATTTGGTAATTTCCAATATTCTCTTGTTTAATGGATAAATAATTATTTTTGTAAACAATATCATCAACATTGAAATTTATAAATGTAATAAAGCTTAAAATTATAAAATCAATTTACTAAAATTGGTAATAAAATACATTTAATCTATGCCTAAATAGGTAATTTAGTATCTAAAGAGATTTACAAACAATAGCAATTTACACATCATTAACATTAATTTCAAATCAATACTCCGATCATTCAACATACTATTGATCGTATCAACTGTATGATCATTCGATATATCATATTTGCAATCAATCATTAATGGTGGAAAAATTTTTATACTTTTCATCTTTGCGTCATTCGTTGTCGTATGGAAAAACTAAACATGAAATTTAGGGCAAAGAAAAAAAATTTCAGGTCGGTTTTGCGGTTGCAAAATTTTTTTATAATTTTTTATTTTTTTTTTTGCGTCACTATGGTATTTAAAAATTTCTCCACTTATGCAACCTTGATGAAAAAATGAACAATAAACGACGAACAAAAACAAGACATAGAGATAATAAACAACACAAATAACATAATAGAGTGAGAAAAAACCTGAAATGGAATTCTTAAATTAAACCTAAAATAAAAGGGAGGATTTAATATTCGAATGACATAGTTTAAATCAAGAGAAGTGGAGTAAATAATGGTTTTTTTGCAATCATAATTTTAACCTTTTTGCAATTAAACCCACTGAGTGATAAAATTGTTGTTGTATAATGTTTTCAAATCAGTTGAAGATTTCATTATTATTTTGTAGTTGTAGTTATTATTATTTATTCAATCAACTGTTTAATTAGTTTACCCAATTAGTATAGTTAATTGAATAAGTTTTAATTAAACTCAAAATTGATTATTGTTGGACTTTATTTATGAGTTTGCCAATTTAGTCAACTAAAATTTGGTTTTGAACACTTTATCAAATTGAATGCATAAATCAATAAAATTCCATATATTCCACAAAAATTCAATGGTTGCCTAATTAGTCAAGTGTGTAAACTAAAATCCTTCTTTGGATAACCCCACTCATACATAAAGCACAGGGATTTACAATGCATTCCGGGTTAATAATAATAAAGTGAATTTTAGTCAACTTGTAAATAAGGTGCATAAGTTACACAAAATCTAAAATAATATTTGAAATCTAAATAATCTTTTTTTTTTTTTTTTAAGTTAGTTGGTTTTCCATTATAGAAGTAGAGAGATTATATGCCTACTGAGAATATATTGTTATTGGAATTGGGAATTAGTATATAATCAGTATTAAATTTCCCAAACTTCGGTTACTCGAGTTTTTTTAACCAATTTTTAATTTCATTTTTTCACAATCTTTTTCAATCATTATGGATACAAAAGTATTACCACCAGCTAATGGTAAAAAGTTATGGAGAGTTAAAAGAACAGTATCTGCAAACAATTGCACACCTAATCAAACATCATCTAATGAATGTTTAAACAATTCATTGAAAATTGCTGCTGCTGCTGCTAAATTCACAATTAAAAGACCACCTTTAAGAAGACCAAAGAATAAACCTGGTAAACCAAAAGATTTTGTATTCGTTGATTTATCACCTGTTAAATCTGAACAAGATGAAGAAAAACCAATACAACAACCAGTACAACCAGTTGTATCACAATTACCTTCACCTACATTATCTGAAGAAGAATCAAGTATATTTGATTCATTAAGTTCATTATCTTGTGAAGAATCATGTTCTACACCACCATTGGAAAATTTAGGTTTAGGTATAATGAATTTAGGTATAAATTTCGATCAACCACAACCAATACAATCACAACAACAATTTATAAATGATCAATTATATGGATATCAACAAACAATGTTACAACAACATTTACAAATACAACAATTACAACAGCAATTATTAGAACAACAAACAAGAAACTTACAACAACAACAACAACAAATGCAATTGAGATCACCATTTCAAGAACCTAAAAAGAGGAAAACTGCTGGTCAGTTTCAATTTAAAACTTATCAACCAAGAAATCAACATATACGATCAGTTTCAGAATCATGTATTAAAAAACCTACAACTAAAAAGCATCAACGTTCACTGTCAGTACCAATGACACCAATAATGACACAACAACCACCACAATATGAACAATTTATTCCACAACAAAGTTATGCAATGGGTATATCTGATTCTCAATATAGTGATTGTTCAGATGTTTCATTAGATGATTTCATGGTACTAAATGATCAAATCTCAACTAAATTAGCCGAATCATTTACACCAATTTCAGATTATTCAGAAGATGATAACAAATTAAATACTACAACTTATCAAAATTGTGGAATCAATGAATTTAATGAATTTGAATTAAATTCTTACATACACATATAGAGACATTTTATGCATCATGGTTTTATGAAATTTCGGTTATTTTATTTCCCCTTCCTCGTTTATAATTTTAATATACTATACCCCCTTTATTTGTATACATTTAACTCTATTTGGTAATTTCATCAAATGCCGTTTTTTTTTCTCCTGCGCTTTTGTAAATTTAAATCTGTAGATCGTGCCTAATTAGGAAAGTAAATTAGAGTTACAAAATTGAAAAGTTGGCTTATTCAATGATAAGCGAAGTTTAATAAATCTTACATTCTTTGACTAATGAGGAAACAGAATGTTAATTGAGCAAGTTTCGGAGTTTAACAATATTATATATTTAAAAATTGATAGCTAATGGGTTTACCTCATTTGTTAAATTATTATTAAAATATTCAACATTACCCCCTGCATGGATGAGAGTTGTATAATCATTTGGGATTTTCGGTTCAATATAATCATCTTGATCATCAGTAATCATACATTGTTTTTTAGCCTTTGTTGTAAAACTAGTCACTTTACAATATGAATCATTATTTAAATCTTGATGTTTAAACCATCTTGTTTCTAATCTTTGATATAATAAATTCATTTCTGGTATTTGATCTATTTTCTCAGTTACTTGATGCCAAAATTCAGTTGATAAACTCCAATCTTGTGGCCATAATTGTTCTGGATCATATATATCTCTACTTGAATAACCAAATTCCCAATTAGGTTCAGCACCATCATTTTTAAAAGTTTTATCTAAATTTGTATAATATGTAAAACTATTTATAATTGAAAAACTTTGTGAATCAACAGCATAATATCTCCAACTTGGATTCATACCTGAATATGGTGAAATTGATGGTCCAACCAATGCATGATTAATTGCATTTACTAATTCTTTTGAATCTGTACCATCACCTCCATATTGTACCATGAATGTATCAATTTGTAAATTACCAAAAAATATAGCTGCAATTACTTTTGGTGAAAATCTTTCAATAATTTTTGCAAATACAATTGCTGGTATTGGTAATGATTGATGATTTGTAGGTAAATGTGCAATGATCCAACATCTTTGATGATTCCGTTCTGAATCAATCAATTCATCAATTAAAAATTGCCATATACCAAATGAATCAACATCAACAACATTCCAAAATGAATATAAATTTTTACTATTCCAAACATTTGAATTTAATGATATAATTTTTAATCCCTTTTCGGTTGTTACAGAAAATCCAATTTGAGAATACCTAATTTGTTTTGAAACTTGTATATCTATCCAACCTAATTCACACCATAAATCAGCTAAAAAATCAAATTGCCATTGATAATTTTCAGTTAAATTCCGTTGAGGTAATTGATTAATTGGAAATGTATCACGTATACCAAAAGTTGGAATAACAGGTACATCACCTATATAATGATTTAAAATTCTAAAACTTGATTCTTGAGATTTTAAATTTTTATCTTTACTCATAAAACTACGATCTGAATGATCAACAGTACCACCAGTAAAAATTGCAAATTCAAATGATAAATGATTTTGATGTAAATCTCTAATACATTGTAAAGTACTATTTAATAATAAAGTTGGTGTATCACAAGTATATTCACCAAATTGTCTTGCTGGTAACCAAGCATTCTTCTTTAATCTTGTTGAATCTAAACTTTTTCCCTTTTCAAAATGATTCTTACTATAACTTGAATCATAATAACCAAAATTATCAATGAAATTTAAAGGTGAAGAATTTAAATTTCTACAATGTGGTGAACAACATAAACTTTGTGTACAATTTGATTCAGCAAATATTTTATAATCCATTTGTAAATTAATATCACTAATATGTAATACATGAAAGATATCACCACAATTTTCAGGACCATGATAATTTCTTGGTTTTGAAGGCCATAATTTACTCATATCAATCAAGGGAGTTTCAGGTAAAATATGACATTTTACATCATGATAATAACAAAAATAATCACCATCTAATCCTGATGGATTCATTAAACTAACTAATTTTGTAAAATCATTACCTTGAGTTGAATGATCTTCACTTGGATACCCATAATTCATATGACATTGAATCTCATCATGTCCTGCTTCAATACACCAAGTTGAAAAGATTTGAGGTACTAAATCTGGTCTTGTTAATGATAAAAATTTTGCAACTTGTAATCTTGTTTTACATGTCATACATTCATTTAAATCAGTTGCAGCGTCTATGTTGTGTAATTCCAATACAGCACGGTTAATAATCTCATCATCAGTGATTGATAACTCAGTTGGTGCATAATAACTAAACGCTTGAACAATGAATAAAATATAAAATAAACAAAACATGATTTACTTAAAAAAAAAAATTTATATATATATTTAACTTTTAACCCGAAAACAAAATAATCCCAAAAATAATACAATATAATACAATATTTTCACTTTTTCAATATTTCAACAATTTGCTTTTTAATTTCAATTTGATTTGTTATGAAATTGTCTTGTAATAATTTTATTCTTTCCCAATGTTGATCAGTTAATGATTTAATCTTTTGTTCAAATGTATCTTTATCTTGTTGAAGTTGTAAAATGATTGATCTTTGTTGTTGACAAAATATTTCAATCATATGAAATTTCTTTTCATCTTGAACATTTGTTACTGAATTTTTAAGATTCATAATAATTTCATTTAATTCATCTTGAATTTGAATTGTTGTTGGTTGGAAATTTTCAACAAATTCATTTGGTTCATCCTTTTTTAACCTTTGATAATTTACTTTAATTAATGAATTACTTTGTAATTTAAATTGTTTAATTTTATCACTTAATTCATGTAAATCCAATAATGCACTTTCTAATTCTTCAATTGAACTATTTGGTGTAATATGATTGAAATTATAATAATCATCTGAATCAATCTCTGGTAATGTTTGTGGAATAGTATGTTGTTGATTTAAATTTATTATCCCATCATTTAAATCCTTTTTCCGTTGTAAATTCGCCTTTTTAATTGCACTAGCTAATTGTCGTTGTAATGTACGAACTGTTGGTACAATGATTTCAGATGGTAAGATTTTTTCACCAATTTTTAAATTATAATATTTATTTTGAATCAATTCCCATTTTTTAGTTTGACTTAAACTTCGATCACCAACATATTTAAATGGTTTAATCTTGATGATTAAATGTAATATAGATTTGATATCTTGAGTTGATAATTTAAATCGGTGTGGGTTTCTCATTGAATTCGACATGTGTGCTAATGCTTGTGATGCGGTATTTGACAACGTTTCATTTGTATTGGACATTAATTGTTCATCTATTTGATCAGAATCATCATCAACATCTTCTTCATCTTCACTTTCCTCTTCTTCTTCTTCATCATCTTCTAGGTTTGAAGTTATACTCAGTTTAATATCATTTTTCGATTGTATACTAAATGCATTTGTATTTTCAGACGTGTTTTCTGACCCTTGATTTGAATCTTGTAACTTTATCATAGACTCATCTTCATTAGGTAAAGACATAATGTGTGTGTATATTTAAAATGCAATGAGGAAAACAATTGAATGACGTGACAGGACAAGGACAAATGGAGAAATATGAATAAATGACTAGCTAACCTTCAATTGAAACTGTGGAATATAACTTAATGTATATATCAATAGTAGTAAGATACTTGTTGTTGGAATGTATCACTTGATGAACAAATCTTTTAACAACTCAAGTGGTAAAAGTGAATTGTAGATGTTTTATAAATAAAATAAAAAATAAAAATAAAAAAAAAAATAAAAAATAAAAATTTAAAAAAAAAATAAAAAAAAAGAAATTTAAATAATTCAAACAATGTTATAAAAAGTTGATGTGTTATACAATAGATGTACCAATAAGATATCAATTGATTATAAACTTTTAATATCGTGTGGGAGACTCAATTTTTGGAATACCCCACCATCAACTCTTTCAACAACTACTGAATATTTGTGATATTTTAATGCCGTTGGCTTCGTGAGTTCTGGGTTGATATCTTCTAGCGTCTATGATTACTTGTGCCGTTGGACATATAACAACTTAATCCTTTACAACAGGTGTAGGAATATGTAAAGTAGCTAAAACTTTAACATTGTCATTTCTAATTACGTTGTTGAAAATTTTAAAAGTTTAAAAAGAATATCAAAACCTAACAAATATACTTAAACAATAAAAGATTGATGAATTGATTGGTTGATTGACTTTGACATTCCAATCTAAAACAAAAGTTACAATCTAAACCATCTTTTCTATTTTTACAATTACAATTTTATAAGTTTAAAAAAGTTTAAATTCCAATCACCTTGTAAGCGTACCCCAGGCCAAGTTCATGAACAGAGATTAAAGTGGTAACATCAAAATCAAAATAAATCTAAGTTGGTGACTTGATCCAATTCAATATCTCCTCATCTCAACTTTTACCCTTTCATGGTTGTAATTAAGAAAGATTTTATCCTATTGTTTACATTTCAATCATTTGTTTGTAATTAGAAAATACATTTTTTTAATCTTTTGTTTACAAATTACCAATTTAAGCAAGTGGTGGATTTACAGACACACCCCAACGGTTTAAAATTTAATCAACAATTGTCTTAAGTTGTCAACAACATGGTTTGGAAACTATCCAAGAAAAAAAATCACGTTAATCAATTAAAACTCAACTTCCATAAACTTTTTCAAATATTGGTAACTTAATTTTTTACGATATTTTTACGCATTTGACTGTTCCGGAAAACCATATTGTACAAGACACGATTAACGATGATCAACAACTATAACAATTACGGCTAAAATTACTCTATTCTGTCTAGCTTATTTCCATTGCTAAATTCCGTGCGCGGTTTCCCGATATCATTATATATTCACTTATTTAAAAATTCAATCCAGCTGCAAATGAACTTGTTATACTTCTTATATCATCTTCAATATTATCACTTTGATATCTTCCACCATCATAATTTTTATCCAATTTATTCAATTTTGAATAGAAATTCGAACTGATTGATGTTTGTTGATTAAATTCATTTGATAATGCTGGCCATTGTTGATTATACCTCTTTTTAGAACCATTTATAGTTGATGAGTTATCATACAGCAACATACTAGCAGAATCAAAATCTGTTGATGAAAAAGTTGTTGATGGTGCACCAAATTTAAATTTCCTTTGTTGTTTATTTATATTTTGTTGATAATTATTTAATTGTACCATTGATAATTGTAAATTATCTAATGGACCATCTACCAAACATCCTTTTTCTCTAAAATGAATTAATAAATGATTCCATAAACGATTTCTACATAATGCTCTTGGATTCCCAAGTACAATTAAACCATATTTAGCTCTTGTTAAAGCAACATTTAATCTTCTTGGATCACTTAAAAATCCAATACTTTGTGCTTCATTTGCACGTACACAACTTAAAATTATAAAATCTTTTTCTCTACCTTGAAATGCATCAACAGATGTAATTTCAACTTCTAAATATTCTTCACGTTTATCTAATAATGTTGAATTCATTGACATAAATTGTACTAAATAAGCTCTTTGACCTTCATATGGAGTTATAACCCCAATTTGACTTGGCTTTATACCATCTTTAAATAATTTTGTAATAATTTTTTCAACATTCATTGCTTCAACACGATTTAAATATGAATTTCCAGATCCACTCAATTCTTCTCTACCATAATTTGCCCAAAACATCATTGGTGAATCTATAACTGGCCATGGAAATATTGAATTTTCAATTAATCTATCATTTGATGTAACACCATTTTGTAAACTACCTTCATAAAACATATTACTTGGAAATTCAGATAAACATGGATGCATACGATATTGAACTTCTAATCTAATTGGTGTATGACCTAAAAATACTAATCTTTCAAATAATGATTGTTTTAATCCAGCATCAGCAGCTTTTCGATCTAAAATTACAGGTCCTAATTGTTGATGATCACCAACTAATATAACTTGTTTTGCACCTTTTATAATTGGTATCAATACTTCTGGTTCAGAAGCTTGTGTACTTTCATCAATTAATACAGTTCTAAATTGAAATTGATTTAATCTTTTATCAGCTGCACCAACACATGTACAACATACAACATCACATTTATTTAAAATTTTAATTTCAGAATTACGTAAATTTCTAAAATAATCCTTTTGATCATCACTTGATAATTCACCAACTTCATTTTTTAATTTAATTAATTTTTTAAATTCACCTTTTGCTGTTGAATTTACAATATTATGTAATGCTAAATGACTAACTGAACTTTCAACATCTTCTCTTGATTTAGCTGTTAATCTAACAACTTTTAATCCTAATAAATCTAATTTAGCAGCTAAATGATCAACAGCTACATTTGATGGTGCACAAACAAGAATTTTTTCTTTATTTAAATTTGATAAATGATATATGATTGTTGCTGAAGTGACTGTTTTACCAGTACCTGGTGGACCTTGAATTAAAGATAATGGTCTTTGTAATACTGATCTAACAGCATTAATTTGTGAAATATTTAATTCAGTCAATTTTGGATGTGAAAATTTCGTTGGTAAATTTGTATCAAATTCAATTGGTTCAACATCATGACCTAATAATTTATGATATATATATGATGATACACTTTCTTCTTCAGTTGCAAATACTTTCATTGCATGTTGCATACGATCATATGATGTACCTTTCCAAACAAATTCAGCAGTAAAATCATTTGTTAAATTTGTTGGTGGGGTTTTCTTTGAAGGATTCAATTCTAATGTAAATTCTTCTTGATAAGCATTTGGTAATCTTAATATAAATCCATTACCTTCCCAAGGTTCTTGTTGAGATCCATTATATCTAAGAATAATTTCATCTCCAACAGCAACTTTCAATTCACTTGATTCAAATGTTGATAATGTAAATGAAGCTAAATGTTTATTATTTAAACCCAACCCCCATTTAACTTGAATATGTTCTAAAGCTTGAGATTCTTTTAAATTTTTATCATAATCAGCTTCTAATTTAACCAATGGACCAAATGATCTTTGATATTGAAATGCATCATTATATCTCATCAATATAGGTAATACTTCTTGTTCTGAATCATCATTATTTTCAATATCATTAATAGTTGCATCTCTATTTAATCTCCATTGAGCTTCTAATTTTGAAATTTGTTGATTTGTAACCATTTTTGAATTTATTAAATCATCTTCAGTAGGTGTTGGAGCAACCCATGATAAAAATTGTCTATCATCAATCAATGCTTGCCAATTATTTGTATCCCAATTTATATCCTTTGATTTCGCACATGGTAAACGACATAATATAACAACAACATTATCTTGTTTTGCAGATACAAATCCTAATATAAATGCATTTTTATTACCACAATTATAACATTCTAAATTTGTTTCACCCAATTCACTTTCTTCATGAGTACTAACTTGATTATGTCTTGACATTACCATATGAGTAACAATGTGTGAACTAGTTGAATTTGTCTTTGCATTACAAAACCATTTATTACATATATTACATTTAATAACTGAACTTGGATTATGAATCCCACAATAGGCACATGAATGTAATGGTTGATTCAAATCGTCGTCAACAAATTGTTGTAAATCTTGTTGGAATCCTTCCAAATTTTGTTCATCGTCAGAATGATCAAACTGATCTATAGTACTAGTATCCATTATAATATGTTTTCTAATAGATTATATACATTTGTAGTTAAATGATGATGATGAAATATTGAAATTTTTTCTGATAGAGAAAAAAATTAATCGTGTTGAACGGAGGATGAAGATATCGCCACCATAGAGAAATGTATTGAATCAACTGGGATTGATTGATTATAACCGTTCCTAATCGATTAATTGTAAGATGAATAGTATGTAGAGAAGAGATTGGGGTTGAGAAACGCGCTTTTCAAAGAATTGACTCATTGACGAATGATTTCTTCTTAATTTTAAACTTTAACTCTACAAATTCACGAATTACTTGTCATTTTCTATTCTCTACTACGTTGTTGTGCTTATAATTGCATTGTTGTTGTTGTTGTTGTTGATAATTAATATTATTTATTTATTTATTAATTTATTATTAAAAAATTTAAAGTTTCAAGTCTAAATTTCAACATTCCAACAACAAATTTAAATTGACGTAATTCATGGTTTATCAATCCACGTATCATAAGTTCATACGTCGAGATAAAGGTGTGTTTGAAGGGAACAACTTTCTAATTTCAACTGATTTGATAAATTGGATATATACCCCATCCTTATCAATTACTGAATCTGGTCAATTATATTCATCAGATGATCAAGACAATCATTATTTATTATTACAACTGTTACAATCATGTTATATTCAAATATACCCTAGTTTGAACCAACAACAATTGGAACAACCAAAACCAAAGTTATTAAGAAAATCAACTTCACAAATTAATGAATCAACTGATGAACCACCAATACTTTTTATAAAAACTAATGAAAATGATAAACTTTATATTAAAATACCATCAAAGAATAATTTCATTTCATTATTAAGTTGTTTAATAGTATGGCAAAATTTAAAACCTCTGGGTTTAACTAAAAAATGGTATTGTGAAAATAAATTTAAACATGTGAATCAAACTATTGATGGTTCAACTCATGAATTATTAGTATGTCGGTTTAAAATATATGGTCCAATTCCAAATAAGAATAAAAATTTAAATATTGTAAAAGGTCCCAAGGCACCAATATATCAACCTAAAATTGATGACTTATTACCTGATTTAAACCCTTTACCAGATAATATAAATGAAGGTTGGTTTTATACTATGGGTGCATTGAATTCAAATGGGATTTTAAACTTTGTTAGTGAATTAGATGGTACATTATTATATTCAATTGATATTAAAAAGATTATGTCAAGTGAAATTAGAGAAGTTCATAATTCAATTTTTAATAGTTCAAATGTATTATTCATTGGTCAATTAAAAGAATTGAGGTATAATAATTTGATACGGACTTTGAATCAAAATCCCGAACAATATTTATTTAATTTTTTAATTAAAGATGGTAAACCAGTACCAAATAATCAACGTATACTTATTGAATTCCCTTTACATATTGATTTAGAAGATTGGTTTGTTGGATTAAATTATTTTGCAAAACGTGAATATATTGGATTATTTGATTCTGAAACAAGATTATCAAATAATGGTAATAAATTAACTGATTTTAATAAATCAAATTTTAGAGTATCAAAGAAAGTATATATTGATATTATAGAAGCTAAATTTGATAATATTAATAAAAATGGGAAAATTTATGCTGAAGTTAGAATGTGGGGTTATCCATGGTCAAGAACTGCAATGGTGAATTCAACAAGTAATCCATTTTGGAAAGAAGAATTTCATACTGATTTACCTATATCAACACAAATGATTCATATTTTAATTAAAAAATCTAATCTGTCAGATTATCATAGTAAAGATAAAGTAATTGGTACTGTTTATGTAACACCTGATATTTTAACAAAACAAATTAAAACTTGTTCAACTATAATGACAACCAATAATGAACCTGGTATAACAATTGGAAATTCAATTCCATTACAAAGTTCAACATCTAATAATTCAACAAATAATTTAGATATTGTAAGATTAACGATTTATGATTCAAATAATATATCTATTGGGAAATTACTAGTGCTGGTGAATCTTCGAGAATATCATATTTTACCACCAGCATTATTTAAACCATTGGAGAAAATGTTGATCAATTCTCCAATGAAGGATTTAATTAAATTTTGTAATTCAAAAGTCCCCACAAATGAAATTGAAACTGTTAGTATTATATTGTTGGATATTTTTCAAAGTTTAGGAGTTGAAGAAAATTGGTTTAAAAGTTTAATGGAATATGAATTAGTTAATATTGATAATATGACAAGAAAATCATATATTGAAGATAAAAAATCACCATCACATAATAATGTATTCAATACATTATTTAGAGGTACATCAATTTTTTCAAAATCTTTAGAAAAATATAATTTACGAATTGGACAAGAATATTTAGAAAAAGTATTTGGTACTTTTTTTTCAAAGATTAGTCAAGAACTGAAAAATTGTGAAGTTGATCCAAGATATGTTAAAATTCAAGAGAGATTAGTTCGAAAGGGGAAAGATTTAAATTCTGAAATTGAAGAAGATGATGATGAAGATGATGATGAAGATTATGATTCTGATTTCGAAAAGGAAAAAGATGAACGGATCAAGAAAATGGTTGAAGAAAATTTTCAAAATTTATATTCATATGCTGAAGAAATTTGGAATAAAATTTATATAACATCAAATGATTTACCACAACAAATCAAGACTCAATTGAAAAATTTTAGAACTAAAGTTGAATTAGTTTGTGATCCAGATGATAAAATTACAAGTTTAAATTGTTTATCAGCATTTATATTCCTTCGATTCTTTTGTCCAGCTATTTTAAATCCAAAATTATTTTATTTAACCAAGAATCATCAAACTGGTACAGCTCAACGTACTTTAACATTGATTGCAAAGATTTTACTTAACCTAGCTAATCGACAAGAATTTAGTCCATATAAAGAACCACATTTAGTTAAAATGAATGGATTTCTTCGGAAATATCAACCACAAGTTTTAGATTATTTTGATAAAATAACAGGACGAAAGAATGATTTTAATGAAAAAATTTTAGATTTAAGTCATGAAGTTAAAAGATTTGATCTTGGTTTAGACCCATCATCAAGTGAATTACCAACAACACCATATTTAATTGATAAATATTTGAGATTGACTGAGATCATATATTTATTAGATTATAACAAGTATTTAAAAAATGGTCATTCAACACCTTCAACCCCCTTCACATCACCTTCAAAAGATGGATTAGCAAATTCTCAAGAATTGGATCCTATTAAATTAAGTGAATTACACTTAAATGAAAAAAATAGTTATCAAATTGGTTCTTTAGAATTTGAAAAATCTGAATTTTTTGATTTAGTAGGTGATAATGAAACTGAAGGATTTATAAAATCTTTATGTAAAGGTAATGAAGAAATTTTTTCATTTATAAATTCAAATATTACATTAAAAGATATTCAAAAACATTCAACAAAATTATTAACAAAAATTTCAAATTTAGAAAATTATCTTGAAAATTCAGAATTTGCAAGAAATTATAAAGATAATCAATTATGGGATTCATTTACAAATGATATTTTAAGTAAATCTTATTTGGATTTAACAAGAAAATGTATAATATCTTTAGATATACTACCTAGTGGTCAAAATTATCGTAGTTTAGTAACTGATAATGCATTACATTATTTAAAATTAAAATTTAATGAAGAATTAGATAATCAATCTTTAGCAAGTTTAAATCAACCTTCACAATCAAGATTATCTTCAAGTTTTAGTACAAATAGTTTATCTGGGTTGAAATCAAATGGTTCGAAAAGTAGATTGAAAAAATGGTTAGGTAAATAATAAATTAGATTTGATTATAATATACATGATAAATGAAGTTAAGATAAACTTATTTGTAGCTGTTCCACCCAAGATCTTAAGATTTAAAAAGAGAGGAATGTTGGCCTAATGTTTCCGGGAAACAAGACGTTCAACCAAACTGGTTTGCAGTTCGACAAAGAATAGTTAGAGTATTGAGAATATTAACTCATATATGTAATATTCATCTGATTCTTCAACTTATAAGACCTGTTTCTACAAAGAGTTAAACTAATGTTTTCATCTGATCATCTTAACATGGTGGTTGGACCATGAATAAAACCTCTGGTTCTCAATTGATTCAAAATCATGTCGCCAACTGATTCGAGAGTGAATTGAATTACAAGCTCTCTAAAATATTAACTACTATCTACAAAATCTTATTGCTAAACACGTTTTCACTATCTCCCCATATAAGGATGGAATTAAACGGTTAAAAACAACAGCAATTTGAAAATCATCATCATGCGTCACACACACACCATCGGCTGAATAAAAATCTAGTGTCGTGAAATTTAACGACACTAAACTATTTTTGTTATTGAAGATTGGATCTATCTGTAAGAATAGCAACCACGCTTACATAACAACTTATATAAGCGTGCATAATAATTTTTATTATCGGATTTTTTCAATTGTTTACATTTTTTTTTTTCTTTTTTTTTTTTGGGTGAAACTTTTCTCAATATCTTTAATTGGTTTTCTTGAATACAACAAAAAGACTTTATTGACAGGTAGTAGTATTTGCTAGTAATTCGGTTTATTTCAAGACACTTTTTAATTAGCATTCGTTATATATATCATCATGACTTCGGTATCAGAAGAAGAAATATTGGCGTCGTATCCACAAGTTTCCGCTCCAAGTGAACAAACAGGCTATACATCAAATTTAACTCAAGAACAAAAAGATATATTGATTCAATTTAGACAAGAATTATTACTGTTGGGTTTCAAACAAAGACTAGATGATGCTTCATTATTAAGATTTCTTAGGGCTAGAAAATTTAATTTACAATTGGCAAAGGATATGTTTGTAAGTTGTGAAGATTGGAGATCAAAATTTGGTACAAATAATATAATTTCTGAATTTAAATATGATGAAAAACCTATAGTTGCAAGAATGTATCCTACATATTATCATAAAACAGATAAAGATGGTAGACCATGTTATTATGAAGAATTGGGGAAAGTTGATTTAAATAAAATGTTGAAAGTTACAACTCAAGATAGAATGTTGAAGAATTTAGTATGGGAATATGAAGCAATGGTTCAATATAGATTACCTGCATGTTCAAGACAAGCAGGTTACCTTGTTGAAACTTCATGTACAATTTTAGATTTAAAAGGTATATCTATTAGTTCAGCTTATAATGTCATTGGATATGTTAAAGAAGCTTCTAAAATTGGTCAAGATTATTATCCTGAAAGAATGGGTAAATTTTATTTAATTAATTCACCATTTGGTTTTAGTACTGCTTTTAAATTATTTAAACCATTTTTAGATCCAGTAACTGTATCAAAAATTCATATTTTAGGTTATAGTTATCAAAAGGAATTGTTAAAACAAATCCCACCACAAAACTTACCAACTAAATATGGTGGTCAATCAAATGTTACAGATGATGAATTATTATTAAACGATATTGGTTCATGGAGAGATCCACAATTTATTGGACCAGAAGGTGAAGCACCAAAAGCTTTTGAAATGTAGAGAGAGGGGGCAATTTATATGAAGAATATATATAATTATAGAAATTTAATACTTAACCTCTGATTTTGATCTTATTGTTTATGGTTGCAATTTAAAACTTCTATGCAGATCAACTTTTCTTGAAAAAAAATATTTAATCACATCATGATTTCACTACTACTATTTCTATCATTAATAACTAATGTCATATGTAAAACTCATGTGTTCAACTGGAACGTGTCATATGTGTCTGTGAATCCTGATGGGTTATGTGAACGTGAAATGATTGGGATTAATAATGAATGGCCATTACCTACAATTCGAATTAAACAAAATGATCAAGTTGTGATTCATTTATTCAATGATTTACCAGATAAAAACACTTCATTACATTTCCATGGATTGTTCCAAAAGGGTTTTAATGGTCAAGATGGTCCTGAGTTGGTTACACAATGTCCTATAGCTCCAGGAATAAATTTTACTTATGATTTTAATGTTGGTAATCAACTGGGTACTTATTGGTATCATTCACATAGTGGATCACAATATGGTGATGGATTAAGAGGAATGTTTATAATTGAAGATGAAAAATATGATTTTGATTATGATGAAGAAATTACTTTAACTGTTGGTGATCATTATCATTTAAAATCAAGTCAAATTATGAATATGTTTATGTCAAGGTATAATCCAACAGGGGCAGAACCTATACCACAGAATAGTTTGTTTAATGAGACTAAGAATGTAACTTGGAATGTTCAACCTGATACAACATATATGTTGAGAATTGTAAATATGGGATTATTTGTCTCACAATATGTTTATATTGAAGATCATACATTCACAATTGTTGAAGTGGATGGTGTTAAAGTTGAACCATTTGAAGTGGACTCTTTATATTTGACTGTTGCTCAAAGATATGTTGTCTTGGTGAAAACAAAGAAAGATTCAAATAAAAATTATAGATTTGTTAATATTCTTGATCAAGATATGTTGGATTTCTTACCTGAAGATTTACAAATTGTATCAACTAATTATTTAATTTATAACAAAAAAGAACCTTTACCAAAGCATTTACCATATGGAAAATTCAACCTTGTGGAGAAATTGACTGGTTTTGATGATTTTAATCTTAAACCTATTGATAAAATGGAATTATTACCTGATGCAGATTATACAATTGAAGTCAATTTTACAATGGAAGTTTTAGGTGATGGTGTAACTTATGCAATGTTTAATGGTATGTCATATACTCCACCAAAAGTACCTACATTATATTCATTATTATCTAGTGGATCATTGGCTACAAATTCTAAAGTGTATGGTTCAAATACAAATTCATTTGTATTACAAGGTAATGAAATTATTGATTTGATTGTAAATAATCAAGATCCAGGTAAACATCCATTCCATTTACATGGACATAATTTCCAAATTTTATCAAGAGATGAAACTGAAGATGAAGAAAATCCAATTACATTTGACCCTCAAAATGTTAATCATACAAATTATCCTCAATATCCAATGAGTAGAGATACAGTTGAAGTTGGAGCAAATGGATTTATGGTATTACGTTTTAAAGCTGATAATCCAGGGGTATGGTTTTTCCATTGTCATGTGGATTGGCATTTAGAACAAGGATTAGCATTATTATTAATTGAAGATCCATTAACTTTACAACAAAATCAACATAAAATTGATCAAACTCATGTAAATGCTTGTGATTCAATTGGTATGCCAATGCAAGGAAATGCAGCTGCAAATACAAATTTTTTAAATTTAAATGGTGAAAATTTACAAGTTCAACCATTACCACCAGGTTTTACAATTAAAGGTTATATTGCAATGTTTTTATGTACAATTGTTGCTGTTTATGGTATATATCTGATTTATTGTTATGGTATGGAAGATGTTAATCAAGATAATTCAAAAATGTTGATAGAAAAGCTTAAAAAGTTATTAGAACAATATGATAATTAAAAGATATTCAATGTATATATAAATTTTATATGGTTTTGTGTTAAATCTCGCTATTTATTAACCGTAGAAAAATTGTTTATTTTCGCGCTAAATTTGATTGCAAAATTTATAAAAGGAAACGATCTGGCTAAAAATTATCAACAATGTCTAAATACGTTATTGTGGGGTATGTGATTTAGAGATAAAGTAAAGAGGTTGAATACTAATGTCTAGTGCTGGTATAATTGGGTTATACACAGGGTTTACATTATTAGAGAAAGGTATTTCTGCTAATGATATTACAATAATTGCTGAGTTTTTACCTGGTGATGAATCTATCAATTATGCAAGTCCATATGCTGGTGGGAATCATAGTTGTATTACTGGTGATGATGATGATACATTAGAATTTGATAAATTCAATTATTTAAACATTGAAAAAATTCAAAAAGCAATTGGTGGTGCCACAAAAGGTTTAGATAGATATAAATCAACTGAATATTGGGAAAAGAAACCATCTCAAAAGAAAATCAATTCATTATCAAGTTATCTTGAAGAATATCAAGAACTTACAAATCTACCAGAAAATGTTGAATTTGGTATTTCATTTAAATCATGGAATTTTAATTGTCCAAAATTTTTATTAAATTTACAAAAATATTTACAAT
The DNA here is from genome assembly GCA_030555925.1 of Insectozyma xiaguanensis. Taxonomy (NCBI): domain Eukaryota; kingdom Fungi; phylum Ascomycota; class Pichiomycetes; order Serinales; family Debaryomycetaceae; genus Insectozyma; species Insectozyma xiaguanensis. The sequence goes on along the minus strand of JANIVQ010000008.1, from coordinate 207,264 downwards.
CAAAAGGTATTAAATTCATTCAAAAGAAGTTGACTCATATAATTCAAGCTTATTATGATGATACAAAACTTGTATTTAATTGTAGTGGATTAGGTGCAAAACAATTAGTTGGTGATACAAATGTATATCCAGGTAGAGGACAAGTTGTTGTTATAAAAGCACCACATATTATGGAAAATATGTTTTTATGGGCAAAGGATAAACCACCTACATATATTATCAAACGTCCATATTCAAATGATCAATGTATATTAGGTGGATTTTATCAAAAAAATGATTATACAGTTGATAATTTAAAATTACAAAATGATGATATCTTAAAAAGAACAAGTAAATTATTTCCAAAGATTTTAAATGGTGGTTCAATTCAAGATTTAGAAATTTTAAGAAATGTAACTGGGTTCCGTCCTTCAAGACATGGTTCAGTTCGAATTGAGTATGAGAAATATGATGAAGGTAAAGGATTAGTCCATAATTACGGTGCCAGTGGATATGGATACCAAGCAGGGTATGGTATGGCCAATAAAGCTGTTGAATTAGCTTTATCAAAGGGAAAACTTTAAATATTACATAACTAATTTAATTAATTTTTTTTTTTTTTTGTTCTCTCTTTATCAACCACTTTATCATTATTATGTCTGGATTATTTGAATGGGCATTTGGTAAAAAATTAACCCCACAAGAAAGGCTTCGAAAGAACCAACGAGCTTTGGAAAAGACTCAACGGGAATTATCAAGAGAAGTAACCAAGCTACAACAACAAGAAAAGAAATTGATATCTGAAATTAAGAAATCTGCTAAAACTGGTCAAATATCATCAGCTAAAATTCAAGCAAAAGATTTAATTAGAACAAAGCTGTATATTCAAAAGTTTAATCTGATGAAAGCTCAATTACAAGCGATTTCATTACGTATACAAAGTGTACGTTCGAATCAACAAATGGCAATGTCAATGAGAGATGCAACTAGATTATTAAGTGGTATGAATAAATCAATGAATTTACCACAATTATCAAGAATAGCACAAGAATTTGCAAAAGAGAATGATTTGATGGATCAAAAGCAAGAATTCATGGATGATGCAATTGATGATGCAATGGCTTTAGATGATGATGAATTAGGTGAAGAAGAACAAATTGATGAAATTTTAGGTAAAGTCTTGGATGAAATTGGTGTTGATTTAAATACAAATTTAAAAGATACTCCAAGTGGTATACCAGAAACTGGTGAAACTATAACCAATAAGATCGCTGAACCAATTGGAGCTCATAATGGTGGTGGTAATGATGAAGATGATTTACAAGCACGTTTAGATAGTTTAAAGAAATAATATCTATAGTCTAACTTATATATTTATGTTGTAATAAATAATCTAATATTTGTTGAGCGGCATCTTCAATTGATAAATCATTATAATTTCTAATATGAATTTCTGGTGAATCTGGTGCTTCATAAGGTGCACTAATACCAGTAAATTCTTTAATAATACCTTCTCTTGCCTTTTTATATAAACCTTTTGGATCTCTTTTTTCAGCAACTTCTATTGGAACATCAACATAAACTTCAATGAATTTTAATCCATCTTTTTCATGTAATTCTCTTGCCAATTGTCTATCTGCTTTATAAGGACTAATAAATGATGTAACAGTAATACAACATGAATCATTAAATAATTTAGCAACTTCACTAATTCTTCTAATATTTTCATTTCTATCATGTTCACTAAATCCTAAGTCTTTATTTAAACCAAATCTAACATTATCACCATCTAATCTATAAGAATTTAAACCTTTATTTAATATACTTTGTTCTAATGCACAAGCAATTGTTGATTTCCCACTTGCTGATAATCCAGTTAACCATATAGTACATCCCTTTTGGTTTCTTAATTTTGAACGCTCATCATGAGTCAAATTCGCATGCCAGGTGATGTTTGTAGCCATAATTTAAAGAATAAAGATTGTAATATGAAATTTTACATTTTTCATAAAAATTTAAATTTTTTGTTGAATTGGTTGCAATTACGCATGATATGAGATAATCAATTAATGAAAATTTTATCACCAACTTAAGATGACGATTGAAACAAACAATTTTAAGATTAAGAAAAAGAAGAAGATTAAATAGTTGGTTGGAATGCATTGAAATGATCAAAATTGAGAAAGCTAAGAAGTATTGCTCAACAGATGGTTAAAATTTTACAATTGAAGAAAAACTAATTATTCTAACCAGGTCTGATATGTCTACATCTTTCATACAGTCTAGAAGTCAATGAATCAAGTGTTGTCGTAGTCCTTCATTTCATATCAATATTCAATAATCAATATTGAAAAGATTAGAAAAAAATTTCATCATTGGAAAAAAAAATTTCATCAGTTGGAAAAGAACATTTGAACAAGAAAGTTATAAAACATGTATTATGAATTATTTGCTATAGCTCGTATAACGGATCCATTGAAACCATCGAAAGAAGCTCAAAAGATTGCATCGACTGTTGGTAAGTTGATATTGAATAATAGAGGTGTTATAAGAGATATAACTAGTATAGGACAAAGACAATTACCTAAAATCATATCTAAAGATCAAGAAAGACATTTTCAAGGATTTAACTTCATAATGGGATTTGATTCTTCTTCAAAAGTACAAGAACAATTGTTAAGAACACTTAGGAATGATCCAAGAATATTAAGAGCTGGAATAAAGAAACATGATTTAACAAGAAACTTGGATCCTGGTTCTTCAATTGAAAAAGCTTTGAATTCAATAGCTAACTGAAACCCTCATGATTAACCACTTCCTACTTGTATATATATCATCTTTATAGCATCAATATTTATAGTCTACCGAGCCGCGTGGCCCAATGCGGTATGGCTACTTTAAAATATAAACAAAAACATTGGTTCCATTTTCTACAATCAAAAAAAAAAATTAACCATTTTAAAATTTAACTATAAACAAACTTAATTTCTAACATGAATGATCGTAGCTTCGATGTTGAGAAGGAGAATGACATTATGTTACTAACTCAAAGTTCAAATAATACCCTACATGTTAATAAATCACCAAGGAAATTGAAATCATCATCAATTAATTCTACAACTTCCTCATCAAGTATTAATTCGCATCAACAGCAGCAGCATACAGAAGAAATCAAATTATTAGAACGAAATTTTGCTGATTGTTTACTTAAAAATAATCAATTGAAACTTGAAATTAAAAGATTGGAACATGAATTATCAATTAAAATATCACAATTTAATTCTCATAAAGATAAATTACAATTTTATGAACAAACTATTAAAGGTTTACAAGAAGAACATTTAACAAGTCAACAATTATTATATAAAGAACTTTCAACTTATAAATCACTAATGTTAAATAAAGATCAACAAATTCTTGAATTAAATAAACAAATTGATACATTTCAAAATCAAAATTTCAATTTTGATTCTGATTTATTACAAAAATATGATAAACTAATACGAGATTATAAGATACTTGAGAATCAATTTGAAGTTGAAAAGAATCAAAAATTAGTATATTTAGATCAAGTTGAATTTTTATCAAATAAGAACGAAGAATTAATGTCCCAATTACAGCAAGATGAAGAAGAAGAGGAAAATTGTACAAGTAATGATTTTATTCAAGAGTTGACTCAACATACTAATCATACAATGAATCAAATAACCGATGAAGAAGATAACATTGATGATATAACCGAACAATCTTTTGTTGATGGATTAAATACTGGTTTAATTGATCAATCATCACCAATCAAACAAAATATCGATAGTTATAAATTCCCAAAACAACAATACCCACCATCTCCTGATCCGGCATCAAGAGATTTGAAACGACAATCATTACCTACACAATTGAAAAGACTACTGTTGGTTGATAATTCACAATCTGATTTCATCTTATCTCCTTTTAAATTAACTCCTGGTCAATCATCGTTTCTGGATGAAAATGTATTTGAAAATAATAATAATACTTCAGTAGTTAAAAGATATTCATCATCAAAACCAAATCATTCAAGATATAATAGTCATGATATAATTCCAATTAAAGTTGAATTTGAAAAATTAGATTCAAAACGTTCAATTTCAGGTCCAAATCAAAAATTAAATGAAATCGAAGAAGATTTAAAAGATGAATATCGAAATGATGCATTATTTGCATTAAATGGTTTTAATAATGATGTTGATTTTTCAAAAAATTTTAGTTGTGAAACAAATAATTCATCTAAAAGATCAAGTTTATTATTATCTGATGATAAAACAAAACAAGAAATTACAAAATTAAAATTTGAATTACAATCGATGAAATTACATAATGAGAAATTATTATCATATATAGGATTTGAATTACAAAAGCAAAAGAAGAATATTAAAAGGTTGAGTAAAAAACAATCAATGACGTTACAAAAGCCAAGAAGGATAGAATATTCAGATGCTAAGTTGATTGCAAATTCAAAAGATGTATTGATTAATAAAAAACGAGTATTAAGATCAGTATCAATAAATACAGTTGAAAAAAATTTTAATCCTGTAGGGTTAATAAATCGAAATATTTCAACTGAACCAACGTATTTAATATATGAAAATGATGATGATATACCTGAAGATAAAACAGTTAAGAAATTTGCATCTCAAGTTTTTAATAAACAACCTATAAGTTCAGATGATGATACAATTGATAGTGATTTTGAAAATTCATGGAAAATTGATCAAGAAGAAGAAGAACAACAAAGTTCATCATCTGAAGAAGAAGTAGGTATGATTAACCATATTAAAAATTTAATCATTGGTAAACCAATTGATAAAAAGCATAAACGGAAAAGTGAAGAATTGGTTGATGATGGTTTGAAATTTAAATTCCTTACAATTGCATTAGGTATAGCTATAATAGCTTCAAGATTACATCATGTAACTCAATCAAATGCAAATTAATTTAATAGACATTTAATGATTATTTATCTTGACAATTTTTATAACTCTAGCTCAGTGAGTCATATATAAGTCTAAAACTCTTTAAAAATGTATTCATAGAAGTGGGCTTAAGCATTATTTTTATAGAAATGTTACTATTAATAGCGATATGTAATATGACTAATAATGAAATGAAAATTGCAAACAGTGATCTTCCATTCTCTTATTAAAAGAAAACAACTTGATTACTCAAGATTGACCAATCTATATGAGTCTCTTCCTTTTAATCGGTATTCTTTACTTGAAGTTTGTCTCGGGTATTAGAATACTTATTGAATCTGATCAAGCTGACGTGATTCATACAAATACATCAGGTCGATCATATAAGGAACTTCAATATTATAATCAATTGAATATAACTGAGTTATTACAATGTTTGAATGGAACAATTGATCATATCAACATTTTCAAGAGTGGCCAAGAGTATATGGTTACAGCTAATGGAATTCAACATTATCAAGATGAAGAATGGGCAAGATGCTTAGCTGAACAAGATATGGATATTGCTATATACCTGAGTGATGGAACTGATGTTGAAGGTTATGATTATGTTGGTAATAATGAAAGTCATGAAATATTGACTTGGATTAATAAAAGTAAAAGGTATATTAATAAAAGTAGTGAAGAACTAAACAACAACAATAGATGTTTGAATTATGATTTATATCGACGTCAGACTGTGTTTGGAACTATATGTTTAAACAGACCTGGTTAAAATATAGTTGTGGCAAGTGCTGTAATGGATGGTTGATTTGATACAAAGCGCAAAATAAATTGTGTAATGCGCTAATACGAGCAAAACTTTTTGTTTCCATTTTCTTGTCGTGCTAAATTGTGCCAATTGTATCAACCGAAGCGCAAACTCAAATCTCATAACTATTAAATTTTGACGCGTAAAGCGTACCTTTCAATATAAACTTAAAAAATAAACTTTTTAAATTATAAACAAATGCAATTCTCTATTATTTTTATTTCTTATTAAACAAAAAACTCATACTTATTATCAACTTAAACTCAACTTCCATGTCTGTTTGTGATTCTGCCACTGATATCGTCGAGAATAGTTTAAAGCCTAAGCTTCCTGATTATGTTTATACGTATTTAGATGAACTTGAAAACTTATCTGATCAACAAGTTGCAAGAAAAGGTCAATTTCTTATTTGCCCCAATTTTCACCCATTAATTAAATAATTTTTAGAAAAACAAGAAGTCCAGGATTGTTTGTTAGAATGTAACAAGCATTATATTTGTTTATTGAGATTTCCAGAAATTGACAGTAATTTTAACAAGCGTGTATTTGATGCTGAGTATTTAAAAAAGAACTTTGAGGAAGAACAATTCAATTTAAGATCTAATTCTGTTGACAAATGCCAAATCACAACTGAAATCTGAGTTTATTCCAATGTCAGTTATATTACATAATGATGATATATCACCAGCAATGAGATTATACCAATTTATACATCCAGGAAGATTACCATTTGATCTTTCCAAAAACGTCAATGTCACGGTGGTGAAAACACAAGAAGAAGTAGATGATTTGCGAAATCAAATATTTCAAGGTTTAGGATGGAGAACTAAAATTGACAAAAATAAACCTTTTATTGGCTATCAATGTGAATGTGGTCATACTAAATATCAACTTAAAACAAATAGAGTACAATTAAAATATGGTTGTACTGCAAGATTATCAGTTTCATATAAAAAATTTATAAATGGTGAAAACAAAATTGTCATGAGATATCGATGGCAACATAATCATAATTTGTTAGCTGATACATATGTTAAACATTGTAAAATTAGAAAACCAGCTGTAATTTGGATAGAAAAAGCTATTGCTCATGGTTACACTTGGAATCAAATTCAAAATAAACTTAAAACTTTGTATTTTCGAAATACCATTGCACCTTTGGATGATTGTTATAAAATAAATTATAAAGTTTATCACAGGTATCGAGAAAAATTGGCAAGTATGGAAGGTAAATTTTCAAAACTGGTTCATGTTTCTTTGACTCAATAAGATACATTCTATGTTAACATAGAAACAAGTAGTAAATCTTAATTAGATAAAGATTATGGCATTAATTTCTTTAAAACCTTTAATTTATTGTAGAATCTGTGACTAACCCAATTTACAAACTTAATATCATAATAAAGTTATCATACTCAATTGAAGCTAACACGTTTGTAAAGTTCATAGATTAATTAGGTTTATAAGCTATAAAAAGGTACATTTAATAGCTAAATAGTGAACCATTCTATTTGGCCTACCTACAGCACGGTTTACTTTCAACACAAGTAAAATTCAGAAATAATATTTCATGAAGCAATTTTTTTTGTTTCATTATCAACAATCTTCTTTATCAATACTTATTTGAAAAATAGCTATATTGTTTCAAAATTCCAACCATGATGATCTTATCGTTATTATTCACTATCTTGCTTTTCACTTGTGTCAATGCAACCAGAGAATTAAGAAATCATCAACGGTCAAATCTTTACAGAACAAATGCAACAGGTAGATATACAGAAGATCTTTATGCAAACAGATTAGTTTTAGCAGAATTAATAAAATGTTTAAATGGTACAATTAATCATATAAATGTATACACAGATAGTGTAGATTATTTGGTGACAGCTAATGGACGACAACAATATATAGATGAAGATTGGCGTAGATGTTTAGCTCAACAAGAAGTTGATACTGCTGTATATCTGAGTGATGGTGTTCAAGTAGGTGATAATTGGCATTTTCTTGGTAGAAATGGAGTCATTGATATAGCTACTTGGTATAGTACTGAAAGACGATACACTTACTACAATAACAATCACATGATAAACAATAGACAACAATCTTAAACAACTACAACTTGTTCCTGATGTATTTATTTATTTATGCAAATTTAATTCAAAGTTGGGGTAAGGGGAAGAATATTTTTCCGGTTTACGAAATCGCGTTTATCAATAAAAAAAATTTAATCGTAAAATAATAATCGTAAAAATCACACCACTTTTGATTATGAAATAAATTTAACGATGTAAGTTTAAATCTTGGGATTTTCTAAAAAAATTGTTGATACTTTGAACTTTCTTTCATCAAAAGGTTCAAAAGCTATATTGATTGAGAATTCAACATTCGAAATTTTATAAAGCTTTACGTTATTGGCTACATTTTTAACCTTTGATTTTCGGGATTTTAAATGGCACTTCGAAATTATTTATATGCAAAGCATAATCATGAATTAGATGAAAAAATTAATAAATCAACAAGTATGGAACCAACAACAAATTTAATTTCAAATGATATTGAAAACATTTCAAATGATAATCTTCATTTAAAGAAAGATAATTGTAAACAATGTAAAGATTGTACATGTAAGAAAGAAGTTGAAAATGTAATTACCCCAACTTTAATGGTTGAAGTTGAAAATGAAATAGATTATACCAATACAAATATTTAGAAATAAAAAGAAAACATATAGAAATTAAATAAAATATCCTGGTTCATGGTTTACTTAAAGAATGCTTACTGTCTGGTATCAGGTTTGGAAATATATAGAAAGTAGGTTGCTCATTATTCATTAATATATTATTATTTATAATTGTTATATTTCTTCTCATTTAATGGTTGAGTTTGATTCATTGAACGGAAATAATCATCCAATTGTTGTTGATTAATAACCTTGTGTCTAGAATCTTGACGGTCTAATTTTGGTAATGTTGGTGGTTGATGTAAATGATTATTCTGTGGTAATCTTTGAAATGGAACTTGTGGGGTTGATAATGGTGTTGATAATGATGTCAAAGGTGATGATGACATATAATTTTTAGCAACTGCTGGTTCTGATCTATTATTAATAAACCGTTCATTGAAAAATGATTCTTTTAATTCTTGAAATTTTTGATACGTCTGTGGATATTCATATTGATTTGTATTGAAAAATCGATCAGCAAACATGAAAATAAATTTCTCAATTCCTTCAGCTGTTGTTGGTTGACTAATATCAGATATTGTATTAATCTTTTTAGGTTGATTAATTATACGTTCAGATAATAATTGCTGATTCATATTTGATTCATTAGATGTAGAATTAATTTTTGGTTCTTGACGTCTACGATCATAATTCATCTGGGTATAATCTATATTTGATGTTATTTGGTTTTGAAATGATGGTGGACGTTCTTGTAATACTGATTGAGTTAAAATTGGTGATATTCTTTCCTTTTGTTTATAATGTTGTCGTTTATCCATATGGAAATTCATCCCATTTTGATTGAAACTTAATCCTTCTTGTGGTTTAAATTGATTTCTTGGTATTTCAGGTTCTGTTGTTCTTTCTTTTTGTTGTGTTTGAGCAGCAGTTAATAAATCATAAGTTGGAATTGTTGTTGATGATCTATTTTTTAATTCATTTTCTTCTTGATAATTATCATCTATATTTGTACTTGTAGTTGGTGAAGAAACATTTGATTCTTGTAAATTAAAATTCCTATCTGAATCTTCATTATTTGTATCTTCTTCATTAATTGTATCTTGTTCAATTCGTTGTCGTTTATTAATATCTAATCGTTTTTTATTAATACCATGTCTTTTTTTAAATTGACTCAACCAACCATGACTAAAACCATTCAATCTTTTTGGATCATCTACACCATATTGATGTGCATATATTGACCAATGTTCTCGTAGTATAGGTTCGGTAATTGGTTCATTTCTTGCTAATCTACCTTGAACTAATTTATCCATTGCATTATTAATCTTTTCATATTTAAATTTCACTTTCCTTTTACTATTTTTTGAAAATTTGAAATCTGCTTGACTATACCTTTTCCTTAAATCAGTTTCATTTTTCAACCATTCACTAAATGATGAAGTTGAAATTGATATTTCATTTTTAAATTTCTCAACTGTTTCCAGTTGTGGTCTATTAGATTGATGATAATAATCTAGTACATGTAGTTTCTCTGCTAATGTAGCTCTAGGTAGTTTAAATGACATATTATCTAAAAAAATTGTTTATCTTGTTTCGAATTATCAAACTTAGACTCTTCGTTTTAGCGCAAATTATATACAGGAGTACACAGTATGAAGAACTTTGAAACATAAAAGGTAAAAAGATTGGGAGTCGAAGTAAAACCTATATATATATTATTAGGTGGGGCGATACTTCATGTCAGTATCTAATGGGATCCAGCTCCTCTACTAACTTTTTCTAAAACAGTATCATAAGCAACTTCTGAGAAATCAGTACCTTGAATATCAGCAGCAATACCATTCAAAGCTCTTCTCAATGAGTCTTTAGAAGATGCATAAACCATCTTTGCTCTAACTGGGGCTGTATCTGGTGACCAAGTGAAAAAAACAATTTTTGATCTTTTACCTTCACCACCACCAATTTCATATTCAAAATCATAAACAGCATATTTACATTCATTTTCAGGTAATTTTTCTAAAAATGAATCATAATCTTGATCTTTTGAAGTTTCTTCAACAACAATTTCAGTTTTAGAATCATTTAATGAAAATAAAATAAATTTATATTTTTTACCCAATTTTAAATCATTGAAAGCTGTTAAAGATTCATCAGCAACTGCAACACTAGAATTTGATTAGTATTAAATTTAATCATCAATTATCTGGTTGATATAATAACATACCCTGATCTTGACTAAATCAATGGTTAGTAAACAAAGAAACTTGTATATAATTCAATTGATCATCGACACATACCATAATGTAATTTCTATGTTAATATAATGTTAAAAATAAGTTATATCTAATTGAATTGATTGATAATGTTTGATAAAGTAGTCTTAAATAAACTTCACGAAATTAAAAGAAAAAAGGAGTTTTTATTTTTATTTTCGTTTCGTTGACAATTTTAGAAACTTTTGATTTTTTATTTTTTCTTCGTTCACTTTTGTTTGCTCAATTAAGTAAAACCAATTTATTTGCAACCAATATTAGAAATTAGTATATTCGACTAACCACTGTATGGTAATTGTATATTAGCTATTTGTAATTGTCTTATCTTTGAATTTATTTGTTCCCTATGTTGTGAATTGATTGTTCAAGAGTTATTGAATTTTGATTTCGGAGCGTTTTTTTGCAACTTTTTGTTGATAATTTGAAAACTTGCAACAACTGTAAAATTTTTTATCAAAAACATATCACTTCTACTCATTGAGCAGCTTAAAAGTTTTATTTACACCTCTACAACCTGATAATCATGACGATTTAAACAAAATCAACTTGAAATCAGTAAAATTTTAAATAAAAAAATTGGTAACGTGACTTTAAACGATTCCCACTACAAAGAAAACCACCATTTGAGGCAATTTATAGCGATTTGGCCAACTCGCAAGCGCCGGAGATTTTGACGACTGATTCTGGTCGGCCTAAAATTGATACGATGACCGAGTGGTTAAGGTGAAGGATGCAGGTAATTATGGTTCTACTTGAGCCAGATAATATCACATCTTCCTTTGGGCTCTGCCCGCGCAGGTTCGAACCCTGCTCGTGTCGCTTTTTTTTTTTGAATTAGCTAATTTTTTTAATTACCTTTCAATTACTTAAAATTGACAGCTTGAATGAGTTTATTAAAAAGTAGTTGTAATATTCTTTATTTGAACTGTTTATCTGATGTTATAACTATATTTCTTTGTTCAATGATTTTATTATCAACTGTGGCAAATTTTCATATTGACAGGTTCATTAGATGATCTTCTAGTTGATCAGTTCCAGATCCCTCTGCCATAACCGATTACAAAACTCTACTCTGGTCTCTTACTCAAGTATATTATCTGGTGATGATGTAATTAGTCTTTGAAAACAGTGAAAAAAAACTTTAAATATTTGACAGCAGTATGGATGATTTATATGAAATATTAGGTGTTGAATCTTCAGCAACTGATATTGAGATCAAAAAGGCTTATAGAAAGCTTGCATTACGTTACCATCCAGATAAAGTTTCCGAAGATGAAAGAGAGGAATCTGAAATTAGATTCAAGGAAGTTTCAATGGCCTATGAAGTATTAATAGATGAAGATAAAAGAAATGAATATGATACTTATGGAACCACAGGTAATGGATTTGGAGGAGCATCCAATTTCTCACATAATCCATTTGAACAATTTTATAATGAAGGTGGAGCTGAATATGGTGGTAATGATTTTTATGATTTTTTCAATAATATGAATGGCAATACATCACAAAGAAATAATCAACAAAAAACTGAAGATGCTCATATAGAAGTAGAAGTCACACTAGAAGAGTTATATAAAGGGAAAGTGATTAGAACTAAATCAACTAGAAATATTATTTGTCAAACTTGTAAAGGTTCTGGGTTAAAATCATCATCTGTACAATCAAAAAAATGTTCTCCATGTAGTGGTGAAGGTTATGTACGAAAGATCAAACGTGTTGGTCCAGGTTTAGTTGCACAAGAATACGTTGATTGTTCAAATTGTCAAGGTATAGGGAAAATATATCGACAAAAGGATAAATGTAAAGCATGTAAAGGTAATAGGGTGACTGAAGAGACTAAAATTTTAGAATTTGAAATACCAAAGGGATCACCAAATCAAGGTGTTTTACTTAAAAAGAAAGAATCTGATGAATTTCCAGGGAAAATAACTGGTGATGTAATATTAGAATATACATGTGAAGAACATTCAACATTTACAAGACAACATGATGATTTATATGTCAATTATAAAATACCATTAGTTGATGCACTTTCAGGATTTTCAAGATTGATATGTAATCATTTAGATGGTAGAGGTATTAAAGTTAATACACCAAAGGGGAAAGTTATCAGACCTGGTGATTATATTATAATACCAGGTCAAGGTATGCCTAAAACTGAAAAGAAATCATGGTTTAGATCAAATTCAGAATATGGTGATTTATATATTGCAATAGATATTGAATTCCCACCTGATAATTGGTATGTTGAAAAAAATGATTTGATTAAAATAAAGAATATTTTACCAAATGATTTATCTAAAGTAGAAAAATTAAAACAAGATGAAAAGGAATCACAGATTCCAGAAGCAAACATTGAATTGTATACAGATTGTACAATTATAAATGAATCAAAACTACCTGTTTATGAAGAACCAGAAGTAGAAAAAGAAGAAGAATCTTATGAACAAGTTCCACAATGTTCCCAACAATAATCATGTATATACTTAATCTAATAAATTATTTAAATCTTCTTTAGTTAATGCAATGTTATCAAGTTCAAAATTTTGAATTGGTATCTCACCTACTTCTTCCTCATCTGAATCATTACCAAAACTTAGATTTAAAGATGCACTAGTAGTTCCAATCAGTTTATCTTTCAAAAATGAAACTTCATCTGAATTATAAGGAGTTGAAAAATATTTCATTTCATCTAATAATGGTTCTCGTTGATAAACTGTATGTCTTTCTGGAATACATTCAATTTCATCTTGCCAATGAGCATCAACTAATTTCTCAATTTCTTGGTGTCGTTTAACTGGATCAACATTTTGATAATTTTCATCCATTTCAGGTACATGTTTAACATTTATAGTATCAGTATAATTTGAAAAAGTGCTGGATAAACTTTCAATTGCAGATTTAGGACGTATTTCATTTTTAATTAAAGAATCAGTCTCTTGTGTAGATAAAGTTTTAGCTCTTTTAGCTTGAGTTGATGGGAAATCCCCTACTGATTGTGAAAAGATTCTTTTATTTGATAACTTTGGCTGTGGTTGTTTTATTTCTTGTTGTTTTATTTCTTGTAATTTTGCTGTTTCCGCTATTGATGTGAAACCTAGACTAGAGTTAGATTTCTGTAATGATGGTGGTTGTATACTAAAATCTTTCTTTGGTATTGAGAATTTACTACCACTTAATGCTGAATTAGATCTATTCAATGGTATCTTATTTATATTTTGATCTTTACCCCCAAGTGGTATTCTTTTCGATGAGGATGATTGTGGTCGAACACTTTCTTTTCTTGCTATATTCTCATTTTCATTATTCCTATACTTCCTTAATGTCGTGTTGAAGTTGTTTTCCTTGTCAGTTGATGAATATTTTGACATTGGTTATTAATCTCAAATGTTTATATTTTGTCTTTATAAAGAGAAACACGGAAAATCATGATTACATAAGCACTATTATTTTTGACGTGTTAAATGTACAAAATATAAAATATTAGTACACTATATACCAATGGCATTTCAATCACAGTTTATAGCTGTGACTGCAAATTCAGTCATTAGTGTTTCATTTTGGATATATTTGGTTAATTGGGTTTTGGCATTGGTTGTTGGGTTAGCATTTGTATTTTATTTCCATCGATTATTAGGGTTTTTATTTTCATTAATTTTCAAATTAGTATTATGGAAATCATTTAAAATACGAGTTAATATTCAAGCTTTTAAAGTATCACCATTAGGAGGACGACTATTTATTAAAAATTTAACAATTATAACCTCAGATTGTACAGTTTCAATATTAAATTTAACATTTACTTGGAGGTATTGGCTATATAGATTAACAAGATTATCTAACTATTTTTATGAATCAAATGAATATGAAGAAGATAGAAAAATTAATCAAAAAAAGAATGAAAAACTGCCTTCAAGATTTTTGGTTATGATTGAAGGGTTTGAAGTATTTATGCATAATCGGACTTTTGCTTATGATAATATAGTTGAAATATTGAAAAATGATAAATCAGATTCAAGTATAGATGAGAAAATTGATCGGAATTCATCTTCATTTTCTGAAGAAAGCACAAAGTTTAATAATCTACGGTATAGGAAACAATCTTCAGGAAATTCATCATCATCTATATCAAGTCAAGAAGTTAATCAAGATATTACCCCGGGTAGTAAATCATTATATTTTTTATTACAACTTTTACCCATATATTTTAGGATTAAAAAGGGTGCATTTGTAATGGGTAATAATACAACTCCATCAATATTGGTTGCATCTTATAAAAATGCCGCTGGAACTATTGATATTGCAAAATCAACAAATTTCTTGGATCTGTATCGATTATTATATGATTTTGCATTGGATAATTTTCAATTATGGATGAAACCAAATATTTCATTTGATAAAAATAAATATAATACTGAGATTCCAATTAAGAAAGAAGAAACTCAAAATTTATCACATTTTAAAAGATATAAAGTATTTTATAAATTTGAAAAAGCTATTGAAAAATTACAATCTGTGTTTCATAAACTAAAGAAGAAAAATGCCAATATTGATGAAGAATCTTTGAATTATGAATGGAAAGGGTTGAGAAGATACGTTGCAGATTATAATGAAGATGCTGAAATGATGGCTGTTTTAAATAATGATGATCAATATGCAAAATATAGTTTAATCCTAGATTCAGTGACAACAAGATTAATTTATTATTATGATTCACCAGGTATACAACCAATGGAACCAATTTTTTTGTCAAAAATGTGTCCTGAACATGGTGTTGAATTAGAAATATCAATGGGTACTATACATTATGGTCCTTGGGCTGATAGACAAAGAGTTCCTTTACATAATATGTTTTTCCCACCAGTAGCAAAAGATTCAAAACCAAATACTTCATTTTTAGCACCTGGGAAAATAAGAGAATATGATGGGTTTAAAGTTACAGTGATTGTTAAAGATGAAGTAATTTTAAGAATACCTACAAGAGAAGCAAGTAAAGATAAAGAATTATTAAAACAACATGTAAATAGTGGACAAGCTAAATCATCACGAGCTTTTGGTTGGTTAGAATTAAAAATGTCTGAAGGTTCAAATATTAGTACTTTTTCATCATATATTGCAAATGAAAATGGATTTCCAAATAAATTAAAAATTCAATTGAATGAACCAGAAATGAGATCTTCCGTCAATCATGATGTTATGTTTTTAGCTGATCAACATCAAGTTGAAGCAGATATTGGATTTCCATTAGAATGGAATGGGAAATGTAATTGGAAATTTGATCAAGCAAGTATAAATTGTAAGATTTTTTTATTAAAAGAACATACATTATTATTTTCAGATTTATTTGCTGATTTTGCATCTGGTGAACCTCAACGTTATGAATATTTCAGACCATTTTTATATCAAATTAATTGGAAATTAATTAATTATAAATTTTATTTAAATGTCAATGATTTTAATATTATTAATAATCCATTAGATTTTGAAAATAATAAATATTTTTCATTTCAAGGTAGACAAATTGATTGTAAAATAGATATACCATTATATGGAGAATTTTCAAAGAAAACAACTGTATCATTTGATATAATTACACCTAAATTTGATTTAATTTTGGATACACCACCTTGGCATACAGTAAATGCATTTTTAAAAGAATCAAAAGTTGTTGGTAGTAGTAAATATTTTAAAATTGTTGGATCATATACATTTTATAGTACGGTTGAAGTACGTGCATCGAATTTTGTTGAAATTAAATGTATTGGTGATGAAGTTAGTTTAAAATTTTATGGATTTGTCATTAGATATTTGTTTAGTTTAAGAGAGAATTATTTTGGTGAACATACTCATTTCCAAACATTTGAAGAGTATACAAATAGTACAAGTTCAGATGTTGAAAGTCAATCAACTAAATCATCAATTGAACAAAACCCTTGGAAGATAATTAAAACTGAAAATGATGTTGATGTTTTATTTTCATTTCAAGTTAGGAGTGGATTAATTTTATTACCATATCATTTATATAGTTGCAAATCACACATTGGATTAAAGTTTGATATTTTAGACATAGATATGAGGTTTTGTAATTATTATATGGATATGCAAGTTGATTTTAGTCCAATTTCAGCAGTTTTTGTACAAGGATATCCAAATGGTATTAATCAACCATTACCAAGTGTAAAAGAATATACAAATTTATATTTTCATGATAAATCAGATATGGAAGTTGATGGTTTCAGTGTACATTGTCATAGAATGTTTGGTACTCCACCTGATGAATTAACATTTTGGTGTAATTGGTCTTTTTATACCGGTGAATGGATCTTAGATAGTAATCCATTATTTTTGAAAGCAATTGGAATTGGTATTAAAAAATTTGGTGTTAGTTTTTCAGATCAAGAAAATGCATTAGATATTGCATTCTCACCATCTTTTGATGCAGCTAATTTTTCATTTCAATGTCCTAAATTTATATTCAAATTAAATACTAATCAAAATTCATTTATTGAAATTGGATTAAATGAATTAGTTTTATCATTCAATGATATGCCAAATAAAAGATATTCAAATAAGTTGAGTGTAGCAATACCTGAAATTTTTGTAAAAGTTGTTGAAGTTGACAAATTATTGGCATTTTTGAAAACATCGTTGATATTTACAAACATTTGTCAAAAGGCAGGTATGGTTGAACGTAGAGAAAAGCAAGAAATGCATGTTAGAAATAGTGATGCACCATTTCATCGAGCACCATTTATATTGAATGATGAATTACGTGATGATTTTTATAACGATTCAGAAGGTTGCTTTTTAACTTCATTGACATTACCAATTGTACCAATTCCTTTAAATGAAACTACATTTAGAATATCAAAAGATTTGAAATTTGATGATTCAAGTATACGACATGTTGATACAGATACAGATGATTTCAAAATGTTACCAACATGTAATTATGATGATGGTGAGTTTACACCAAATTATGAGGTTGATCCTGATATTGAATACGATAGTTTTATATTTGAATTTGGTGATATCGAATCGTATGTTTCACCTCATTCATTAAAAGTAGTTAGTTCAGTGGTTCAATGTATGGAAGATTTTTCAGTTGAAACAATTATTGATGAAATTGATGTATTTGTTGTGACAACTTTGAACAAATTGTTAAGATCAACTCAAGCAGTTAAAAATTTTAGAATTATTAATCGAGATTTATTATTAAGAATTGGTGATTTTGTCATACCTTTAAATGATGATTATCTGTCATTAATAAAATCAAATCCAACTATAAATTTGGAGATATCAGATTTATCAATTGCACTTTCTGAATCAATGCATCAATTTACACAATTTGAAAAATTAACTGTTAATACGGAATTGACATTAGCATTACATATAAAAGATGTTATAATCAGTATATCACAACCGTTACAATTTCATTCAGCTGCATTGATAAATTTACAAGACGTTGAGTATTGGATGGAAAAGAAAAATGGAAGTATCATTGGTTCAGGTAATAACGGTGATGTTAATTTCGATATAGATGATAATCAATTAGAATGGTTGATTGAGTATACAACAGATATGATTGATTTGTTTAAATTAGAATCAAAATGTTTTAATCATGTGGCTAAACGAGTAGATGCAGAAGCAAATTTAGTATATGCATTAACAATGGCATCACAAGATTATTATATTGATCATGATCCTGATGTTTTAACTAGACCAGCTTATATTTTACGTGCAAAAAAGGAACATATTAGATTTTTCGATAATTGGAAAATTGTTGCAAGATTAAGACATATTTTACAAAATGTACCTCATGATTGGTATGATGAAACAAATTTATTAATGCAAAATAAAGATTTTAAACTTCCTGAAAATGCATTTGAGAAAGTAGTTGAAGTTTATGCAAGTTGGAGAGCTTGGGAATCAAATAATTCTCAAAGATTACAAATGTTGAAGTCAATTTTTTCAATTGATGCTGATACTACAACAAAATTAACATATCATTTACAATTTTACATTAATGAAATTATGATTAAACTTGCATCTCAACATCAAACTGATTTTATAAGTCTTCAAAAAATTTCTTTATTAATACATGAAGGTCTGTTCTTTGATATGGAGAATTATAATATTTTGAATGTTGTTTTTAATTTAGAAGATTATGAAAGTAAAATTGGTACTAAATTATTTGATAAAATAAAATTATTAAAATTTGATAAAACTGATTCTGAAGAGGCAACTGAAACCAAATCGAGTATGAATTATAAATTTACAATTAATATCAATTCATTTATTCAACAGATATATTTCCCAATAACTACAATTGAATTAAAAGCAACTTCTTTATTGACAATGTTTACATTTGAAGAATCTCGAATTTCAGATTCATTAAATTGTAAGACTTTAGAATTTAACATATGGTGTTCATCTCAACATTTATTTTCAAAATCAATTGAAAATTTATATTTAATTTTTATTAAAACAGATGTCAATGAAGGATTGAAATTGAGTTTAGAAGTTCAAAAATTGGATATTCAATTATTAGATAAATCAAAAAATTTCTTATCAATTGTTCAAGATGTTCTTGAAACTGATGTTGAATATGTGAAGAATACATTTAAATTTGAACCAAATACCGAAGAGAAAGAGCCATTAAAATTGGGGTTGATTTCAGCTGATTTAAAATTAAAAGAATGTTCATGGAATATAGAAGTTTTAAATCCATTTGTGATTTCTGGTTCATTAGTTGGTGCAAATGTTAGTTTATTAAATATTGATCAAGTTATGATTATAGATTCTACCTTGACTAAAATTAGATTAAATTTAAATTTCAATCGTCATAATCTTTTAGAATTTCAAGGTTCTGAATTTAAAAATAATATGGAAGCTAATTTATTTGATGAAGATTTGATCTTGATTGCATTAGATTCATCAATTGGGTATACAAAAATATCTTCACCTGATTTAATTTATGTAATTGGTGTTACTGATCGAAATATTCCAAAATTGAAAAAGAAAATTGATTCAATTACTAAGTTATTCAATACAGAAAAAGTAAGTGAACCTAAAAAATCAAAAGATTTAGCTTATAAAATTAAATTTTTAAATAATTATACAGAATTATCAACATTTATTCATAAAACTAAAGTATCAGTTAATTTTGAATCTACATCATTTGGAGTTTATAATGTTGGATCTATTGATAATAAAAATATTCAAGTTCCAGTTTATGGAGATTTTCAAGTTCCAACATTCCGGGTTTCTATATTGGAAAGAAGTATTCCAATTGGATTATCTAATTTATTAGAAACTAACTTTGCAATTAAATTATTAAATGATTCAGGGGAAAATCGTCAATCATTACAAATTGAATCTCAATTTTGTCGAATTTGTTTATCAGAAAAATCTGTATTTAAAATTATAAAAGTTGTTGATGATTTGACAAAAGTTTTACCAAAGGGTAAAAAGAAACCTATTAAAAAAGATGATGATTCATCAATCAAAGATTTCATTACTTCAATTTCATCATTTCAATTTCTTTCATACAATTTTTGTTTAGGTTGGATTTTCAATAATGGATCAAAAAATTATCCTGGAATAATTATTGGTGCCGAACGGTTTTTCGCTGCTACGGAGGAAAGTTTAGGTAAATTTACTTTGATGGATGCTTATTTATCAGTTGCGAATGGTTCAAGATCATCAAATTTTTATAGTACACTGTCAGAACGAAAGAATTTGAATCGAGCATTTTTACCAAATTTACAATTGATATATATGATTGAAAAAAATGAAAAAAGACATTTAAGAATATCTGTTCATGGTGATGAAATTGATATTAAATTTTTATCAACATCAGTTGCTTCAGTGGTTGCTGAATCTACAAAACTGGCAAATAATCTTCAAATTTATATGGAAAATCGTGCAAGTTTAAAGAATTATTATGAAGAAAAACCAATTGACGTTGAAGATGAAAAAGTTTCATTGTTACATAATTTTTTCGAATCTATTGAATTTATTTCTACATTTGCTGGTTCAAATGTATTGATTTATCGTTTAGAGGATGAAGAAATGGATTCGCAATCATTATTTTTACATTCACCAGCTATAAAGACTGCTTTCAAATATACTAATATTGATGGTATAAAACGACAATTACATGGAGAACTATTAACTACATCATCAGATAATATTTTATATCCTAAATGTGTACCAATCATACTTGATTTGATTCAAAGTGTAAAAGGATTAATGAGGAAAAAGAAACCAGAAAATAAAGAAATTCAAAATGATGATCATAAAGTTACTGATTCATTCAAAAATTTGATTGAAGATATGGATATTCATATTGGTGTTCGAATTGAAAAGCAAAAACTTACATTTAGTTGTGAACCAACAGCAAAAGTTGCAGCAATTGTTGGATTAGAGGAAATTTTCATACAAATAAATACAAATGAATCTGAAATACCTGCAATTGCAATATCATTATTATTTGATTCAGTTGAAGCTTCATTACAACATATTTATTCAAGAGATATAAGTGCTTCAGCTAAAATTTCAAGTGTTTTATTACTGAGTGTGTTTGAATTTACTGATGTTGCACAAATTTATTCAACTGGATCTGTTTCTGATATCGATGGATTTATTAATGTTAAACAATATCAAGATGTTGATTTATTCAAAGATATTTGGTTTCCAAAAGAAATTTTTGAACATGAAGAGGAAGAAGAAGAAATTGAAGATACATTTGCTAGTTTACAATTATCCAAGAATAAAAATATATCTTCTAGATTTAAAGAAGTTTCAACTACATATGCATTCCCATGGTTTGTTACATTTATAATCACAAATGTTAAATTGGGTGTTCATGTTGGTCAATCGTTGGGTAATTTTACATTGAATGTTGATAATTTTTGGGCTGTTTCCAAGAAATCTTCTGATTGGTCTCAAGATTTGAAATTAGGTTTTAATTCAATGAAATTGAATTCTGAAGGTAGATTAGGTGGTAGTTTAACAGTTCAAAAAATTAATTTACATACAGCAATTGGTTGGAAATTAAATTCTGGTATAACATTAGATGTTCCATTAATTTTCATGAGTGGTGGAATTGAAAAATTACATTTAAAAATGTCATTTGATTATCATGTAATTGCTATAGCTAATATTGAAGATTTTATAATCAATGTTTATAATAAGAAAAATGAAGTTTCAATTTCAAAAGATCATTTAATTGTTTATATCAAATTTAAAGCACTTGAAATTTATATGACATCATTGACAGCATCAAATTGTATGGATATAAATAATACAATATCAAGAATGATTCAAGAAAATAAATTATCTTATAAAGAAACATTGAGAGATTCATCAAAAGGTAATTCAATTAAAAAAATTCCATCAAGATCACAATCTGATAATACAATATTAGCAACAATTAAAAAATTGGAGACAAAAATTCATGTTGAAGCAGGTAAAGTTTTAATTCATATTTATCCATCATCAATTGATAATTCAAAAGTTTTAGTGATTAAATTAGATGAAAGTACAGCAAATTTCCAACAAAATGAATATAGTAATGGTATATCAAATCAATTGGATATAAAATTTAATGATCTTAAAGTTTCATTATCAGATGTTAAACCAATTAGTGAAGATTTCTTAAATCAATGTACAGTTGAAGAATTTGTTAAAGTTGCAAGTAAACCAATTGGTGGTACAATTTTTATATTCCCATCATTTAAAATATCAATGAGAACGTTTCAAAAGGATACATCTAATTTAATTGAATATTTGTTTCAATCATCATTTGATGGGACAGTTGATATTAGATGGAATTTAGGTTCAATTAATTTTATAAGAGAAATGTTTTCAATTCATACAAAAGCATTAGCTTCAAGAATGGAATATAGAAAGAAAATGGAACCATTTCATGAAGAAGGGAAAACAAGTACAATTTTAGAACAACAATTAAATTCTGAAGATCCAACACCTGAAATTGATAATGCAATTAAAGAGACAATTGAGAAAGTTGAAAAATCATCAAAGTTTAAATATTCAGCAATTGCACAACCAATTATTGAAGCTCCACAATTGAAAGAATTGGGTAATGCAACACCACCATTAGAATGGTTTGGTTTACATCGTGATAAGTTTCCAAATGTAACTCATCAATTAGCTATCGTTAGTTTACAAAAATTAATCCATGAAATTGAATTACAATATTCAAAAATGCTTGGTAAAGCATAAAATTTAATGACAAAAATATACGTTTATTTATTTATTTACAGAATCTAATGGGATAAGTACCATCTACCTTTTGCTTTTCTTCTAGCCAAAATCTTTTGACCACCTTTAGTTCTACGTCTAGCCAAAAATCCAAACTTTCTTTTCCTTTGTAATTGTGATGGTTGATAAGTATTACCTCTTGTATTAAATCTTTTTTGCATTAAATTTATCACTGATGAAAGTGGAGTGGATATTATATTTGATGTAGATAACGAGTTAATACATGATGTTGGTTGTGTCGATACTGGAGGTTTGAATAGTATTCTTGATGGGTTTATAAGACTTCTTGTCCCTTGTTTTAAAAGATTTGAAAACATGATTATTCTATTGTTGAAAATTTATTTTCCAGTAGTGTAAAAATTCAACCTGGATAATTTTTTTAATCTCATCATTGAAAGTTGCAAAATATATTAAATGTCAACTTATAGATCTAGAAGAGTTGTACCAAACGCTTTAAACACTCCTACATCAGTGCAGGTGAATAATGTTGAAGATATAGATGAATCTGAAGCTGAAAGAGTATTGACTCAATTTATAGATGGTAGTGATCCAAATAATAATGATAATAGTTTAGGATTGAGTAAATCTAATACTGAAGCAAGTGCTATATTATCACAATTGAAGAGAATACAAAGAAGTTTAAGAGGATTGCCACCTTTGATAACAGAACAACCACCAACTTCCACAATAGAACCAGCAAATAAAAAGATAAAATTTGATGATAATGATGAAAATAAAGTTAATAAGAAGATAAAGTTTGATGATAACGATGAAGACACACAACCAGTGAATAAGAAGATAAAATTTGATGCTGCTGAAGAAGAAGAAGAAGAAGAAGAAGAAGATGATATAGTACCCACATATGAAGAAACCAATGAAATTGAGGATGAAGATGAAGCTGATAAAGAAGTAGTAGAAGAAGAAGTTGTTGAAAAGAAGAAAGTAAAGAAAGATAAAAAGAAGAAATCAAAGGATAAAGATGAAAAGAAGAAGAAGAGGAAACATGAAGATTAAACAACTGTATAGATAATGTATATAGGTAGTGCACGACGCCTCAATTTTATAGAAGATTTATTGTTTACATTTTTTTTTCTTATTATGATCTATTGACTATATTAAACTATGAAACGTAAAAGAGGAATTGTCATTGACGATACTGATACTTTTATAAATAATAGTGATTATGATGATAATAAACAAGATGAAGTAATGAATGATGATAGTGTAATACTAAATAATGAAGATTTAGACTCAAAACTACCTTTGGATAATGTTAATATACCTGAAACAGATAAAAAACCAATACTGGATGATTCAATACTATCACCATCTGATCCAGAAACAGAACATTCCAATAATAATCTAACAATAGTCAGTCTACAGAATGAAGTACAGTTTTCAACACCCAAACAGGATAATATACCACGCGATATAATAAATGAAGTATCACCAAGAAAGAATATACTAGGTTCAAAACCTGTGAATGAACCTAGGCTAGTCATTGATAAATTAGTTTTAACAAATTTCAAATCTTACGCTGGAGTACAAGTAATTGGTCCATTTCATTCTTCATTTTCAGCAGTTGTGGGTCCAAATGGAAGTGGGAAATCAAATGTTATAGATTCAATGTTATTTGTTTTCGGGTTTAGAGCTTCAAAAATGAGACAAGGTAAACTTTCAGAATTGATTCATAATTCTTCAGGTCAGAAACTAGATTATTGTCAAGTTGATATTTATTTCCAAATGATTATAGATAAACAAGAAGGGTATGAAGTTGTTCCTGAGCTGGAATTGATTGTATCCAGAAAAGCACATAAGAATAATCAATCACTGTATTATATTAACGGTAGAAATAGTAATTATACCGAAGTAACAACTTTATTAAAAGGTAAAGGAATAGATTTGGAACATAAAAGGTTTTTAATTTTACAAGGTGAGGTTGAATCTATAGCACAGATGAAAGCTAAAGCAGAAAAAGAAAATGATGATGGATTATTAGAATATTTAGAAGATATTATTGGTACTACAAAATATAAACAATTGATTGAAGATGGAATGTTACGAATAGAAGAATTGAATGAAATTTGTATGGAGAAATCAAATAGATTTGAATTAGTTGAAAAGGATAAAAATCAATTGGAAGAAAAAAAAGTTGAAGCTTTAAGATTTTTAGAATTGGAAAAGAAATTAACAAATGCAAAAAGTGTACAATATCAAGTGAAAATTCATCAATGTCAAAAAAATATTATTGAAAAACAAACTGAGATTGATACTTTAAATAATGAATTAAATGAAAATAGAGAAGCAAATAAAGAAATTCTACAGGGTATTGAACAAGAATTTGAAAAACAAAAGGAAATTGAGAAAAATTTAAAGAAAATATCAAATGAAATTGAAAATTTAGACAAGAAACGTAAAGATGTATCAAAAAAGAATGTATCTATTGATGAAAAGACAAAAAATATTAAAACAAAGTTGAAAAAGATTCAAAAATCTTTAGAATCCCTGAGACATACTGTAAATAGTGATACTCAAAAATTGTCAAATTATTCAGTATCTTCTAATCAATTTAAAACAGAAATTGATAATTTAAAAAGTCAATTAGAAATAGAGGAAGCAAATTTGGATAAAATTAGACAAGCTTTAACAACTAAAACTTCAGAATTTACAAAAGAAATTGAAATTTTACAAAAGAAACTAGAACCTTGGAATTCTAAATTAATTGAAAAAGAAAATGATATAAAATTGACAGAATCAAATATTCAAATTCTTACAACTCAAATGAATAGTACTAAAAATCAAATTGAAGACCATAAACAAAGGTTAATAAATATTAAACAAGAAGGTAAGAGTAAAGAATCTGAACTACGAGAGACTGAATCCAAATTGGACAAGATTCAAGAACAAATAGCATTAGGTGAAGAACAATGTTCAGTTGAAAAAGCAATTATTGATAAACTGAGGAATCAATTATCAGATTATAGACAAAAAGTTCAAGATTCTGCAAATGTAGCAAAAAATTTTGAAAATAAAAGTAAAGTTTTATCTGCATTGTTGAGATTAGGCAAAGCAGGTAGAATTAATGGATTTCATGGTAGATTAGGTGATTTGGGAACAATTGATGAAAAATATGATGTTGCAATCTCAACTGCTGCTCCAGGTTTAGATTCAATGGTTGTTGAAACAGTTGAAACTGCACAAGCTTGTATAGACTATCTTCGAAAAAACAATTTAGGTTATGCAAATTTCATATGTTTAAATAAGTTGAGAAATTTTAATCTTTCACCGATTCAAACTCCAGGTGATCCATCAAAAGTTAAACGTTTATTTGATTTAATAACACCCTCAAAAGCTGAATTTGCACCTGCATTTTATAGTAAAATGTATAACACATTGGTTGCACCTGATTTAAATGAAGCTAAACGTGTTGCATATGGTGCAAAAAGATGGAAAGTAGTTACTTTGGATGGTAAAGTTGTTGATACTTCAGGTACAATGTCTGGTGGTGGATCTTATGTTTCAAGGGGTGCAATGAGATTGAATAGTTCATCAAAAGTTGATAATTTAATATCAGATAAAGAATTGGAAGAAATGCAACAGAAATTACGGAAAATGGAATCTAAATTTGATGTAGCAAATAATGAATTTAATGAAAAATTATCAATGTTAAAACAACTCAAAGATTTAAAACCAGAAACTGAAACTAATTTATCAAGATTAAAACTAGATATTGAATCATTGGCTCATGAAAAGAAAGAAATTACACAAGTTTGTAAGAATTTAATTTCTGAACAACAAGAAATGGAAAGGAATAATCCTTTTGAAACACAAATATCACAAAAACAACAACAACTTGAATCATTACAAGAAGAAAAGAAGAAATTAAAATTGGAAATGTCAGAGTATGAAGAGAAAATATCAGTGTTTGAACAGAAAATCATGGATGCTGGTGGTGTTGAATTAAAAATACAAAATTCAAAAGTTGATTCAATAAAACAGAAAATATCTATAATCAATGAGAAAACATCTGGTGATAGAATGGCTATTAAAAAATTGGAAAATGAAATCAAACGTCATACAAAAATTATTGAAACTTCAGAAAATGAACAAAAAGAAGCAGAACAAGAATTAGAGTCATTAGATCAATCTTTAATTGAAGTTACAAAGAGTTTAAAAAATTATGAAGATCAAATTGAACAATTAAAACTGACCAAACAAGATTATGATGCACAATTAGAAACTTTAAAATCTGAATTGGAAGAAAAACAAGAACAAATTAATAAATTTAAACTGTTTGAAATTGAGATTAATAATAAATTAGAGAAATGTAATGGTATTTTAAACAAATTGAAATCATTAGTTGAAGAAAATGAAGATGGATTGAAATCTATAGTAGTTCGAGATGCAGAACCATATATTTATTGGTTAGAAAAACAAGACCAAGCTAAATATAATGGATCTGAAATTCATCAATTGACAGAGACTGAAATTTCCGAAATTGACATGAATTCAGTTGACAATGAAATTGAAGAATTGGAAAATTATATGAAACATGTTAAAATTGATATTGAAGTATTGAAAGAATATGGTATTAAAATTGTTGAATATAAAGATCGAAAATTAGAGTTAAATACTGCAGTTCTTGAAAGGGATGAAAAGAAAGATTATTGTGAAGATTTAAAACGTAAAAGATTGGAAGAATTCATGGATGGGTTTAATACAATTTCAACAACTTTAAAAGATATGTACCGTATGATTACAATGGGTGGAAATGCAGAATTAGAATTGGTTGATAGTTTAGATCCATTTTCAGAAGGAATTTTATTCAGTGTAATGCCACCTAAAAAATCATGGAAAAATATATCAAATTTATCTGGTGGTGAGAAAACTTTAAGTTCTTTAGCATTAGTTTTCGCTTTACATGCATATAAACCAACACCTTTATACGTTATGGATGAAATTGATGCTGCATTAGATTTTAGAAATGTTTCAATTGTTGCTAATTACATTAAAGAACGTACAAAAAATGCTCAATTTATTGTTATATCATTAAGAAATAATATGTTTGAACTTGCAAAACAATTGGTCGGGATTTATAAAGTGAATAATATGACGAAATCAATATCATTAGCTAATGTTGAGTTGGAAGCATTTAATAAATAATTGTATTATTATAAAATATAGAATATCTGTAAACCATATTTAATTGTTTCTTAGCTGAATCAGATAAATGATCTTGTAAATGTATTTGTAGATTAGCTAGTAACCAGATTATATAATTCAGGTTCTATTAAGTATTCATGTTTCAAGTCTGTATTGTTTCTTTATATTGTACTTCAATCGCAGTTGCAAAACCTGGTTCGCCTTTCCTTTTAACTACAAAATGCTCATCCAATAAATCAATTAATTCCATCATTGATTTCAAATCATGAATTTCTCTAATAATTTTCTTTGGTACAATTTGATCTAGTAGTTGTGAAATATGATGTTGAGTTAATTGAAATGGTAATCCATAACTTGTAGTTAGATGCATAAACATTTCAACTGCACTCCATGGAGTTTTATCCAAACCAGTGAATAACGCAGGATTAGCTAAAACCCCTCTTGCTGACATTACACCATCAACTTTAGTATATTC
Source organism: Insectozyma xiaguanensis (assembly GCA_030555925.1). Classification (NCBI taxonomy): domain Eukaryota; kingdom Fungi; phylum Ascomycota; class Pichiomycetes; order Serinales; family Debaryomycetaceae; genus Insectozyma; species Insectozyma xiaguanensis. Next base: position 178,640 of record JANIVQ010000008.1, on the reverse strand, counting down.
AACAATTTTATTAAAATCCAGTAATGTAAAACAATCACCATTTGCAATAACTGGGACTTTCTTTATATGTGTACGTAATAATTTTATTGCATCTAAATCTACTGGGATTGAAGATCTTGTATTTTTAGTTCTACCATGTATAGTAATTATATCAGTACCTGCATCTTCAATTTTTTTAACAAAATCAATTGTTTCATTTATATCAGGATGAATACGAATTTTTGTATCAATACATATTGATTCACCATATTTTGATTTTGCAGCTTTGATCATTTCAGCAACTAAATCTGGTTTTGACATTAATGCAGCTCCAATACCTTCACGGATTTGATCTTTTATTGGACACCCACAATTTATACCTATACCATCAACGTAAGGGTTGATTAATTTGATGAATTTCATGAAATCTTCAACGTTGTTAACACCACATTGAACAATGACTGATTTATCTTGATCATTTGTTGTAAAATCTGAATATCTTGCCATTTCATTTCGTACAAATTCTCTTGCTAGAATCATTGGTGTATATACGATATCAACGTTATAAAATCGACATAATTCTCGAAATGGTAATTTGGAGTATCTGACCATCGGACCAGCAACTGAAACTGGTCTTCCTTCAATTTGACATTGTTTTATAACATTTGTTGGTTTATATTTAGCATCTCGCATTGAATAATTTTTTCACTCTCTTTTGATGATCATCTTTGATATGACACTCAAACTTGTAATTCACTTCTAATTTGATTTATAAATTGTAAGATGTATATTGTTTATTTCTTGTTGTTGAATTTCTTGGTTCCAATTGACGAGATTTTAAATTGTGAAATATTATTTTTGTAAACATTCAAATCATGTATCTATGATTTTTGAGATTCAATATTTAAAACATAATTGGATTAAATTGGCTGTACCTGTAGGTATAGTTCTAACCATGGGGTATTTAAACTTTGCCATTAATTATTCATTGGGGTATCAAGAGATTTATAAACATCATTCAAATGGTGTTGCAATTTTACTTTGGATATTAATTGGTGGCTGTCAATTGATTATTTTCACATATTGGCTATTAATCTTTATTGTTGGACCTGGTAAATCACCTAAATTCCCATTAATCAATTTATATAATCAACCAGACTCAGAATTGATGCCCATACCTGATTATTTCTTTTGTGATGAATATGGATTCCCATTCTATGATTCCCATGAAAAATCAATTAAAATTGATCGTAGCTTTTATTCCAAAGATATGGGTTATACAGTTTTAAAATTCGATCATTATTGTTTATGGTTAGGTTCATCAGTAGGTCAAGATAATTATTTATTTTTCATGAAATTTACATTATGGTTTTTGATATTTTTCATTATAACTTTGATCTATGTTGCTAAATTCACAAGAATTCATGAATTGAATCATAATTTCATTGTACTATATATTTTATCTGGGTTTTGGATCTTAATGTTAGCTGCTTTATTTGCTGAACATTTGATGTATACTCTGATGAACATGACAACATTGGATGATATTACAATAAAACAAAGAGCAAGATATTTAAGGTATAAAAATAGAAATAAGAATAGAAGTAAGAATGTTCCAAAATGGTTGGAACCAAAAAAGCCAAGGAAAGAATTGGGTGATAGATATATTAATGTTAAACAAGATGATTATAGATTAATTGTGAAATTTGATGTTACTGACAAACCATTTGATATGGGTTTTAAACAAAATTGGATAAATTTAATATTTAATGGTAATAGAAATCATGGTAAATCTGAACTGTTTTATACAACTGGAAAATTGATACAATCATTTATAATTTTATTCATACCGTTTATTGATATTGTATTTGTTTTAAATCAAAGATTTCATGATTCAGATGGAAATTCAACAACTAGATATACAAATTATTCAAGTAAACTAAATCCTAAGTTTACAACTCTAATACAAGATAAAATTTTAAATAAAGATTGTTATATACCTGGTTATTTAAATAAAGATTCTTAATATACATTTAATTTGCACCCAGAAAAAAAAAATACTGCATCATCATGGATATCGGAGATATTGTAGAACATGAAACTGAAATACCCAATGAACCATTAGCACCTATGACTGATGTAGTTCCAAAGAAAAAAGTATCAAGATGGAAGAAGCAACAACAGAAACCTGAACCAAAGAAAGTGCTATCTGAAGCTGATAAAATCCATCAAGAAAATATGGATAAAATATCCAAGATGTCACAAGAAGAGATTATGCAAGAACAAAATGAATTACTTAATGGGTTAGATCCAAAATTAATCAAGAGTTTGATGAATAGATCGAAGAAACGTGACCACCATGATCATCAACATGCTGAAGGTTATAATGGATGGATTGGATCAATGAAAACTTCAAATGGTATATCTGAATTATCACAATTAGATAAAGAAGATGTGGATAAAGCATTGGGTATACAAAATTTATCAATTGATGATAAAAAAGTTAAATTTGATCAAGATGTTAAAACAATAAATTATGAAGATTTAGATGAAGGGATTGAACTAGATCCAAATGGTTGGGAAGATGTCGATGATATCAATGAACTAATACCAAATGCAAATGCAATTGCCCCTGAAGGATATCAGATAAACACTGAAGAAGACGAGGAAGAAGATACTGTACATTTCACTAAACCAAAACAACAAGAACTCGATTTAAATGATCCTGATTTCTATGATAAATTACATGAAAAGTATTATCCAGATTTACCAAAAGAAACTGAGAAATTATCATGGATGACAACTCCAGTACCAAAACAAACTAGTACAACTTATGAATCCATATCAGATCTTCGATTTGATTTTCAAGGTAATTTAATTGAATTGAACAATGATGACAATATTCCAACTTATTTAGGTTTACATCATCATTCTGATAATCCTCATTTGGCAGGATACACATTAGCTGAATTATTACATTTATCAAGAAGTACATTACCTGGTCAACGATGTATCAGTATTCAAATTTTAGGTAGAATCTTACATAAATTAGGTTTACACAAGTATAACATCTTGTCAGAATCAGGAGATGCTGAAATTGATGATGAAGTAAAGAAGATGGCTTTGAAATTTGAAGATATGATGTGGGATTTAATCGATGAATTAAGAATTGTTGAAAGTATAACAGAAGCTGCCGATGAGAAGAAAACTAAAAATCTATCAGTTAGAAATTATGCTATTGAAGCATTATGGTTATATAAATCTGGTGGTGGTAGACCAAATACTAAAACCGATGAAATTGCAGAAATTATTTAAAATTTAATCATATTTTTGATAGACTCAACTATTGTATATATTTATAATGTATCTACCATCTCTTGCATAACATTAATACCTGATGTAAAACTCTCCAAAGGAAACTCATAATAAGAACATTTTTATAATAGAAATAAAGTGAATGAACTTAGTAGATCTAACCACGTATAGTTGTAGATAATGCGCAATTTAGCGCAATTATATTTCAATGACATTTTCCAAATGACAATTTTCCAATTTACGACACACTAGAAAATTTATTAGACAACATGATTCTATCATTATGGTTGGTGGGATACTTCATATCTTTGGTGAATTCAGTGTTTATAGATGATGCATTTACCAGTGAATACATCAATTATTTATATGGTAAACAATTGAACAACATTTCTTTGTTGGATAATCATTTATTGGTTGGATTAAATTCTAAAAATCAATTGATTGGAATAGACGTATTGAAAACAAATACAATACAATGGAAATTGAATGATTTAATAAAAACTGATTTCAAAATTGAATATTCAAATTCTCATATATACATATATGGTTCAAATAAAGAAATTTTTAAAATAGATACATTTGGACAAATCGAAATTATCAAATTGAATGAATCAATTAATCAACTTTATATTTCACATGGCGAGATTTTTGTAATTGATTCAAAGAAAAACTTGATTCATATTGATGAATTGAATAATGTTTCAAATTTACAAACTGCAAATTCATTAAAAGTTGATTATTTCAATGGGTATCATTATTTGATCATTGATGATTCAAAGTTATTAAAACTAAGAAAAGGGACCATATCTCATTCAAGTGATTTAAAATTAGGGTTGATTAAACTGTTCAAACTGGGGGTTATAATAACTGAAAATGATCAAATTTTTAAATTCAATCCATTGAGTAAAAAATTTAATCGTATTGAGAATAATTCATTCAAGAATTTAGAAATCATTGATGGGAATTTCTTATTGTCGGAATTATCTGATTCTGTAAAATTGATAGATATACAAAAGAAAGCTAAAGAATTGAAAAGTATAAAATCAAGCGGGAAAGTTGAATTATTAAGTTTACCATTGAATGAATTTTTGATAATATCAAATGATAAAGTTAAGCAAGTTTATGATTTGACTGATTTGTTGGTTACAAAGAAAGCTGGCAGTATTAGACAATTGAATATTAAATCTTATAATCATCCATTTGATTTCATTGGTATTATAGACAACCAATTGGGTTTATTATCAATAAATTCTGAATTACAAGGGGAGTTTGTAAGTTTACTTGATGGTAATACCATTTCATCAATTAGATCAAAATATAATCAATATTATTCAAAAGAAAATAAATATATTATTATTGATCCAGTTGAAAATGAAGATGAAATTGAATTGATTTTACAAACTGAAACAGGATTGATTTTTACAAACTGGTTACGTAGAGTGACTAGACACTTATCTGAATTGGGGAAATTTGCAACATCATCAACAAGTTTGAAAAATTTATTTAAACATTCAGAATTAGATTTCACAAAATTGATTGTTTTTTATGATGATGACAAATTTGTAGCCATAAGTTCAGATAATGGGGATATCAAATGGGAGAGTGAGATTATTAAAGATTCATTTGTGAATTTAAAACAAGTTGATGGAAAGATTTATGGTATTTTCGAACTGAAAGTATATGTGATTAATGTTAATGATGGATCAATAATTGAAACTTTAAATAATGATATTTCAAATGTTATTTCAACCGGGGATGCTATCGTATTTGAAGATGATAAATTCACCAGTGATAAACCAGTCAACACAAAATCATTTTTCAGAAAATTGGATAAATATGAAATCACTGGACATGCAATACCGGCTAATTCAACTCAATCTATTGAAACATGGAAATTTCATTTCAATGATCCAATCATTACAAGTTCTAACATACCTACAAATTCAAAAACAGCATCATTGGGAATCCCATTAGCTGATAAATCAGTATTGTACAAATATTTGAATCCAAATTTAATTTCAGTACTCACATTTGATGAAAAATTGAAATTTTACCTCATAGATGGTATATCAGGTAATCTTTTATACACTTTTACCCATCCAGAAATTATAGATCCAAGTTCAATTAATTTAGTCATGGATGAGAATTGGATAATATATACCTTTTTCACAAAATCACCAAGATTAGAACAAAGAATCAATGTTATAGATTTTTTTGATACAAAATTTGAAGGTAAAATAGATAATGTATCGACAAAATCATTTATATATCCTGAACGTATTTTAAACATAGCTTTAACAAGATCAAAAAATGGAATAACGACAAAATCAATTGTTGCATATACTGAAATGGGTAGTTTAATTGAAATACCTAAATTTGTTTTGAATAGTAGAAGACCTGAACATGAAATCCTGCAAAATGATTATTTGAATGATTATAAAATGATACCATATGATCCAATAGTTATGAAAAATAATTATCAAGTTATTAATCATAAATATATTTTGGATGGAAGAGGACAAATTTTAATTGATTCAACTAAATATGAAAGTACTTCAGTTGTATGTTATTTCAGTGATGAAGTACAGTTTTGTTCTTTAATTCAACCTTCATTAAGTTTTGATTTGTTGGGTAAAAAATTTGATAAATTAAAATTATCAATTACTATAGTTGTATTATTTATCGTTTACATAGTTACAAAACCATTTGTATTTAACAAAAGATTAAATTCACAATGGATTAATATATAATAGATTGATTGAATTATGTTTATAAACCATATTACAACATTAAAGCAGAACTATATATAACTAGAGTTAGATTGTGTTCATTATTTGAGTGAATTAAATTGCGATGAAAATTTACACAGATTCAACCTTATTAAATTTATATTATAGATGAATTAGATTCTATATACTCTTTTACTTCGGGTTGATTACCAAATATTTCCCAATTTATACCATTTTCTTTTACATTACCCTTTTCATTCTCATAAATTAACCAAATCATTTCATAATTTAAACTTGAAACAAGATAATTTTTCATTTTATTAATTAAAAAAAATGATTGATTTGAATTTTCATCAATCATTCTACTCAATATGAATTTATTATCCAATTGATTATATTTTTCAACAATTTTAAACAACTTTGAATTTAAAAATTTCCAATCATTATCATTTGATAATTTATCATAAAGAATGTTGAATTTTTCTCTCACCAATTCATAATCTGAAGATGAATCTAACAAAGGTGACTTGTAAAGTTTTAACAACACTAAACATGCCAATTCAAATGGGAATTTATAATAAATTGGTAAGCTTGTATAATTTTCTTTTGTTATACAATTTACAATTTCAAAACAACAATTCTTAATCTTGGAAATATAATTTTTATATTCATTTAAAGTTATATCTGATTTCGACATTGCGTAAATAAATAACTGCAACTTTGAATATAAGATTGAAATTTTAATTAAATTGTTGGTATTTAAAATGTTGCTTAAATCATCAAGTATGATTTCAAACATATTGAAATTAATTAATTTTGAGGTATTTATTTGATTTGGTAACAATAAAATCGAATCATTATTATTACAATTCAATACATTCATATTTTCATTCAATTTTGATTGAATCATTGAAATTTTCAACATGGAATTTATAAAATTTTCAGTTGAATCACAAGATTCATAAATATCTTTATTTGTGGATTTATTAATGATATAATCTTGTGTGAAACCATTATAATCATTATTTGATAAACCTAAATGAATTAACCAATAATTTGAATTTATATTTACAAATTTATAAATTCGTTCTCTGATTAAATTATTCATATTAATTTCAGAACTTATATTTATTTTAGTCTTGTGACTAAATTCATCAATAAATTCTAATTTGTGTAAACCAAATTGTAAACTCAATGATTTCATAATCGATATGAATTTTATTGATAAGTTGTCTTCAATTTTACAATTCATGCTAGGTAATGGCCAGGTTGTTAATATTAATAATGACGATATGACATAAACTGATCTTGGAGTTTGCATCCAAACTTTGGAAACAACTAAAGATTTTAAATGTTCAGATAATAATTTATAAGTTTCAGCTTTATTTGATTCATTTAATAAAGAAGTTGTTATAATTGACCAGAATAATAATTCATTCTCTTTATTTAACATGCAAAGATCTTGGTTGAAAAATTCTTGTGGGAAAATTGGTAAATACTGGTTGAAATGAGTTTGATATTTCACAAATAATTGATTTGCTTGGGTATACGGTATAATTACTGGTGATGAATTTGAATTTGATAAAATTTGGAATGAGTCTACCGACGGTATATGATTAATTTTCTTCGGGAGTGGTTCATCAGTTTCTATACATGTTTGTATTTCCGATACTGGTGGCGTAGTTGATCGTACAACTTTTTTACTAGGTATTTGTAAATTTTTACCACGTTGAATTAATAAATTCATAACTTGTTGTTTTCTTTCAATATACCCATCAACTATAACTTTTAAATTTTGTATATCAGCATTCAATTTCTCTAGAACATCTAATGATTTAACTCTACCATGTGGTTTTGAAGTTATCTCCAAAGTACAATTTAAATTCTTTTTAAAACAATGAGTACAAGGTAATGGATTTGTATTGATAGCATCACATTTCGTCTTATGTTGTCTACATCTAACACATGTTTTTAGTATTTTGCCATCTCTTTGTTGTTGTGGTATAATTAATCGAAGTCTTGATTTAGATTGTAATGACATTATCATGGTTAATAATAATAAAGATGTAAGATGGAAGAAAAATTAACTGATGATAGATGGTAAATAATATATATAATAAAGAAATGGTAGTCCGGTGTACGGTTTGTTTCAAAGTAAGATAATCAATGGTTATGAGAAATGATGCAAAGATTATATCAAACGAGATTAATTGGTTAATGTTATATATCCGTGTTTCTAATTATATCTACATTACTAACCACTTGTATTTGATTGGTTAAAATAATTTATACCGTACTTCGCACCACAAAATCTATTTTGGAATTATATCGCTTTATTATCTTTGTAAAGTTGAAACAAAGGTAACACATGTTTTGAAATCCTTGACCAATTAAATTGGCATTCTTTAATTCGAACAACCAGGCGCAAGTTTATCTTATTATTACTCCTCTCTTATTCTATTGTATACCCCTCTCTTCTGTATTATTGCTGGTATCACCACCACTCCACTCTACCCCCTTTTTTTTAATCTTCATCTATTTACCTTTTTTATTGGTTGATATTATTATGGCTATTCTCACCTGAGACAACAATAGATCCAACATCTCATCAAGTTTTCAGTATTTATCTCTTTGTTTACTTATTTTTGCTGCAAAATTTATTTATCGCGATTATCGCTAAATTATCATCTCATCATCAAAATTTAATTACATGTCAAATAAAATAAACTCTCAACAATCAAAACTACTACACTTGTATGATATAGCTCATGATTCTTCAAGTATAACACCACCATTATCCCAATTATATTCCAATCTATTTCAAACACAAGTAGAATCCAATTTAAATACAAAATTACCAAAACAAATTGCTGATAAATTTTGTCAATCATGTGGTAATTTATTCATACCTGGTCTAACAGTTCGTATCAAAATTGTTTATCCTAAAAAGAAACTGAATGGTAAGAAGAAGAAAGGAATACGGAAATTGAGATTTAAATGTGTTTCATGTAAAAATATCCAATACAATAATGATGAACTAATACAAGAAAAGAAGAAACCAGTGGTTATTACTGAAAAGATTGATAAAAATGTTAAATCAAAAGAGAGAAGTAAGAAACGGAAACAAGGATTATCATCAATGTTACAAAATAAGAAACAAAAGCAAGATTCAGAATCAAAACTAAATTCATTAAATTTAATGGATATATTAAAATAAACAACCTTTTCTAGCCTAACCATTCAGTTAAATGAGAATGATTTTTTTCCAATTCTTTATCTTTGTAATTTTCCCTAACCACTTTTCGTATCCATCTTCTTCTTCTATAAAAATCCAAATTATCTTCGTTATCTTCATTAATTAATTTATCATCTTTTGATATACAATCATAAACCCATTTTTCATCATCATCTAACAATACCAAGTCTTTGATTAAATTTGTCTCCACCCATTGATTATCAAAATCAACTATCCAATTCGATCCAGTGACATATTTATAATCTATTGGACAATCAATCTCAGATATACTTTCTTTAATCACTGGTTTTTCTTTCATTTTCCTCAATACCGTATTTGTAGTATAAAAATTATTAGTAAACCCAATCAATTCCCATATTTTAGTTTCATTATTTAGTTTTTGTAATTCATAAATCTCAACATACTTAAAATCATCATCATTGAACATGACATTATTTGGATTTTCATGTAATTTTTCTTGTTCATGATCATTGATTAAAATACTAGTCAATTTATCTTCAAATTTATTAACCCAATTTTGACAATTCATCCTTGTATCTTCATTATAAACCCATTGTAAAAGAATCTCACGCGGGTATGGATGGAATAAAATTGTAATTGCCCATATTATAAAAATTGTACTCAATTGAACAATTATAAAATAATTGTATAAAAATCTAATCAATAATGGTGAAAAATATAAATTTAATATAATCACACTTAAACCCGCAAGTAATACAATCGAACTTATTTGTTCATTTTTAAAATATAAGTAATCGGAAGTCAACCAAACTCCGAAATCATATAATTGAGTTTGCATAGTCATGAAATTTTGAGTATCAGTTAAATTTATAAAAAATGTCTTTGAAAATAATGGTGCTGGTTTAGGTATTTTATATAAATTTAATGGTTTGGTTGATGGATATGGATTATTTTCAATATAATTTGCTCTAAACGAAACATCAGGTGGATAAATCATTAAATAATGAGGAATCAAAGTATTATTAATCAACAAAACAATTGGTAAAATATTAAATAAATGTGGTTTTAAGATCAAATGTGTAACAATCAATAATATACCAAGTGTGAAAAATGGATCTTTCCAATTTATAAATTTCAACACATTATTAAAGAAAATATAAGTTGATGAGTTTCTTTGATGTAACATGTTCGAATTCTTTTGCATTAAGGCAAAACTAAGAGCTGGTCTTGTCTTTTGCCATTCAAGTCGATCATTTATAATCTTGGTTGTAAAATCATCACTAACTTCATTGGGGATAATCATTGATATAACTTTTTCCATCACTTTATCAGCCATATATTGTGATGAATAGTTCAGTGAAGAATAATTCAGGGAAGATGTTGCATTATGACTAGAATCTTCATCAATTGATAATATATTATTGAGTATATTCATTTGTGATTCAGAATTTTTCGGTTCAAAATCTCCGCAATATTTATATAATTAGTAAACTACAAATAATTATAATTATATAGTAAATTCTATTACATTGAAATAAAAAATATAAATTGATGTAATCTGACAGTTCTACTACCACCAATGGTATTATATGTAAAATAAGAGAACAAGACCGACTCAGGCATTTGTTCTTGAATAAAAAATCTCTCTCCCCATAGCAATCTGCGAATAGACTCAAGAATGATTAAAAGATTTATGAATAGAAGAGTTACCAAATTGAGCCAAATCAGTATTTGGTATAGAGACAGCATCCTTACAAATAATACAACTATTTTAACATACCGTTACCTCAACACAAGAATATATGAGTTTTCACATTCAATGTATCCAATTCAACTTAATCGACTGTTCTCCCAACATTTCTGAATTGTTTAAAATTGATATTCAACTTTTGAATCAAGGCTGTACATGAAAGAAGGTCATTTATAAACAGATTTTAAACAAATTTAATTCATTTATTTATGAAACAACTTTCAAGGCGCAATCACGTTCACATTTGTGTTCATGATTTATAACGCGAAATTAATCTATTGAATTACGATAATAATATCATCAACTCAAAGCTTGCATTAAATCAATTCGTGTTTGTGATTTGTAAAGTATTACTCAAAACCTTATTTATGAAAATAGAAAAAAAAAGAAAAGAAAATTTGCAGCCAAATTAGGACGGTAAAATTATAGAATAATCACAACAAATTTCCCTCGTCAATGGTCGTAAATTTCCTACAGTATTTACCAACTTTTCATTATTTATATATTTTTATATATTTTATTTATTTTTTTTACCAGTTACGTCAAATCTACCAACATATTCAGTATAAGTATAATTATTTCTTTTCAAATAATCATTAACCATTTTTTTAATCACAGAAATCCCATTTTTAGAATGTATACCTCTACCGGTAACAATTGAGATTGGACCAATACTAGCAATATGACCATACTTGTCTAAATTACCAATCTGTTCACGTTGCTTCAATTCCAATTGCCACCAATGTTGCAATACAATTTTTGTCAATTTCAAAGCTTCAGGACATGTCAATCTATGTAAATCAACTTCACCTTTTCTGATATAATCGTCAAATCTAGTTTGTTCATCAATTGTGGAAAATGGATTATTACTTGGCTTTTTATATTGATTGAATTTTTGAGCTAAATTCTTATATGAATCATCATCTTGATTCAATTTAAATTTGAATTGTGGTTTTGCGTTGAAAGTTGAAAATGTTGAGAATTCGGATATGAATTCAATAACTTTGAAAACACTACCTTGGAAAAATTCCAATGAATGGATTATGAATTGCTTGTTATATTTTTTCATAATGTTGTTACTTTCATAAATCTCCCATAATTCTTTTGATTCTTGATTATTTGGATTATATTTATATTGACATTTGATAGTTTTTGTCTCAGTACCATTTTTAACATTTCCTCGTTGTACTCTACTTTTATTCTTAACCACTTTCACATGTGTTTCAGGTTGACAATTTGTGATTATAGCAGTAACTGTATTTGTGAGATTAAACCCTGTTTTTCTTAACCAATATGTCAAATCAGCATCATTTAAAAAATATTTTGGGTATAAAAATTTATCAAATAATGAACGTACTTTAGTTGTTGTTTCATTATTTGTCCATTCATTTGTCTTAGTTTGGAATTTAGTTTCTTTTGGTTTTGTTAATAAATGGTTTGTTGTTTGTTCAATGTTGTAATCAAATTTTTCTAAATTTTGATTTATAAAATCAAGTGGTAAACTTGGAAATATATCTTTGATTTGATATACCGATTCATGGAAAGTTTCGACGTTTTCTTCCATTGAAGCTGTGTATACATCTTGAAGTTCAATTGTTTCTGTATCCAAAAATAAATCTTCAATTAATTCTTCAACATTGTTACAAGTTTTCAATCTTATCTTGATTTCAGATTTGTTTATTCTTGGAAATAAGTTAGTTAAAGATTCAACAAGATCAATAAAGTTTGCATCGGTATCCATTTCATCATATAAGAATTGTTCATATTCTTCATCATTAATTTGTAAATCTTTTTCTGTACGATTCACTAATTCATTAATATCGAAATCTTCACTTTCTTCCTCCTTTTCACTGTCTACATCTGGATCAGGTTCATACGACAATTTTTCCATATCAACAGATTTGAACAATGGATATTGGATTTTATACTCTCTTGGTTCAACTTCTAACTCTTGTACAGATTCATCATCGTCGTATTCAACAGTTTCGGTATCTGAAACTTCAAAATCTTCGTCATTTATTTCTTCAATATACTTTAATTTCTCCATTTGTTTTAAATCAAGTTTTAAATTGTTTAAGATTTTATGAAATTCATTTGAAACCTCTCCATTCTCAATCTTTCGATCAGTTAACCTTAAATCAGACCTTTTAATATTCGATTTCGTGATTAAATTATACGCGTCTTTTGAAACAATACATAATCCTAAAATTGTAATACCTTCACTGACTATAGCTTGATTAAACCTGAAATCAAATTGTAAAGTTTCATTAAAATTCAACGGGAATGCAAATGATTTTCTATACATATCATGTAAATGCTTGATATTCGGTAATGGTTTGCCCAGTAATAACAGTGGTAAGCTCGAAGATGTAAGTTCTGCTTGTAATAATTGAGTTGGTGTTGTCTTTTTAAGTTTTGATACAATTGTAGAAACAGGTAGTTGAATGATGGCCGAAAGATAATAAACAACTGGATCATTGATTAAACCTTTCTTATTGAACGTCTCATATCTAATCCGTTTTAATGTTGACTTCACATGTGAATATGTTTCATAATTCGAAATAATTAATTTATTTTTCAAATTGATTTCTCCAATTAAACTTGAGTTTCTAGTTTTATAATAAATGTTGTAATGATAGGGATTAGCTTTCCTTAATTCAGGAACACTCTTAATTTTATCATATTCGATCTTTTTAAAAAGGGGATCTTTGAATGGTGGGTCCAATCTTGAAGTAGTTGTCATGTTATCGTTTTAAACTTTATTTGGTGCAAAAAAATTTTACTGGACCAGTTTAACTTTCAAACAAGATTTGAGAATTTTTAATGATCACATTCAAACTTTTAACTCTAGAATGTTTATGATGATTAAACTTTTGACAATTGTATTTAGCTCGGAACAACGCGTTTTAATTGGTCTGAATTCGGGTGATAAATGAACTACAAATAATAAGTAGCCCGTATCTGTTAATACTTCTGAACTTCACACATATCTACAATTGATTCAAATACAAATAACTAAGAAGCGAGCAAACATATCAATTTGGAATAAATCCAATTGTTAGTTAGCTTTATAATAATATCAGTATCTATAAAATTTAATTCAGGCGATATTAAAGGAAAGAGATCTATACTCCAAGAGAGTCGAATCAAGTGATTTCTACATTATTTAGTTTAAATTAAAAGTATATTGTAACAGGGTATGACTTCTATCATTTTTAAGTCATTGAATTCTATGAGTTTGATAACTTTGACTTCAAATTTTATTGGAAACAAGTTGTTTAACGACAATTTGACTTTAACAGGAATAATCTATTAACTGTGACAGGAATATTTTATCAGATTCGTAAAGGTAAACATTGAAAGAAGAATAAGTGATTGACTCAACCAATAAATTAATAAAAAGTTAAATTTGAAACTATTTAGTTGATCTTGTAGATCTGCGATGAATAAAATATCACAAAACAACCAACATATTCAAACTTAAAAATACTAATCAATTATCTACTCTAACCAAACCTTCAATGATTGAGATATTCAATTTCATTATCTTTGGTTGGTTATCATTTTTTCCCCAGTCAAGCAAAAAAAAGCCATTTTTTTAAACCGATCAACTTCAAGACTTTAGATCAATGACAACAATCAATAACCCATTGTTGACCAAGTTTAAGGATAAACCACATTTAAAACTTGACACACAAGATTTGAACATTCATAGTGATTCTGAATTGATATATAAAAATTATAATTATAAAGATATCCAATTTGAACCATCAAATAGCAAACTTGAACAGATATCTAATTTGAAGCATCACTTCAACAAACAAGTATCATTTGATGATATAAACATATCTTATGATGATGATGATGAGCCTGATGAAGATGATGATTTAGGTTGGAAATTGTATAAGGCTCAGAACAAACCATTGAGAAATTATTATTCAAGAGGTCGAGATATGAGTCCATCACCAGGTAGAATCAGTCCATTGAACTCACCCACGAGGAACTATGAAGATTTGGACAGGTATGAATTGATGAAATTGGAACAACATTTGGAAAGAAACATGGTACATTATCCAACAGTACCAATTACAACATTTCGATGTTGTTCAATTACAAAGAGACATAAATTATATGAAAAGTTATATAATGGGAAATTAACCCTGTTGAGTCCTGTATTACCTCACCGTACGATTCTTGTATATATCAGTGGTAGAGTTCATACATGGGTTGCATTAGATTGGGTATTGAATAAATTAATTGAAAATGGTGATAAGATTATAATTGTAGCTGCACTTGATAAATTGGTCAATGATAAAAAGAGGAAACTGAAAATTAAACCTAAAAATGGATATGAACGGTTTAAACAAAGAAATCGACCTGAAAATGCGGTGGGAGTTGCACAGAATCTAATGAATTATATAATGACGGTGATTAATCCAAATATAATTGCAAGAATTACAATTGAATTAGTTTGTGGAAAGACTAAATTAGTTTTACAAGATATGTATAAATTATATGAACCGAATTTAGTTTGTACAGGTACAAAGCCCAATTCGAAAACAGGTGCACCTTTAAAATCATGGTTATCATCTAAATTAACTGATCGATTAGTTAAAAATTTCCCATTACCAGTTATAGCTGTACCTGCAGTTAATATGACAAGATTTGAAATTGAATTAGAAACAGAGATTAATGGAGTTGAAACTAAACATGTTGAACAACAAGATGAATCAGATACTTCATCAATTGATACGAATTTTTCATCAACATCTGAAAAATCAACTGATTCTTATGATTCATATGAAGAAATTGCAAATTTATTTACTGATTACAAAAAAGATTTGAGTAAAGAATTGAGACAATTGGAACAAGCTAAAATTGATGAATCTTATTATACAAATTTAACAAAATGTATATCTGATGCATCATTAAATTTATGTGAAGATATTATAAGTGTACAACCTAATTTCACAGGGTCTGGAGCTAAATTAGCAAGATTAATCACTGGTTCAAATAATTTTGGAAATCATCCTTACAAGACCAAATCATTATTAGATCCACAACAAGTTCCAAAAGAGCATAAAATGTCGTTTAAACAAGTACAAGAACAATTGAGATTGAATAAGATGAAATCTGAATCACCACAACCTCCAAGTATAGAAGTGACAAATGCAACACCAACAGAATCAAAGCTGTTAAAATTTGTTAATTTGGAAAAACCAACCACTACCACAACAACAAACAAGAAGAAAGATCAACATGCTTTAGCCAAATGTTTAAGTTATGATGGTGATAGTAGAAAAACTACAGGTATGAATAGTAATAGATCAAGTATAGATAGACCTAAATTAGAACCAAGAAAATCCCATCCTGGGTTTACACTGGATCATCCAAATATTGATTCAAATGATAAAAAGAAAAAGAAGAGAAAAAAAAAATTCTTTGGTTTATTTTAAATATATAATATGATTTTATTCTTTTTACTACTACCGTGTATATTCTGCTATGATTTCTTATTTGATACAAATACAAATACTACAATTGATATAGATCATCGTGCATCAGAAGAAGGGTTACAAGAATTCACTCCGATACGAGATACAATCATACAATCCCAAGTAAAATATTATTCATTTTCAGTTAATACAAGTACTGGTATTGGAGAATATTATGAATTATTAATCTTTTTATCAGGGAATATATGTACACAACCAAATAACTTACATATTAATGATACTAGTTTAGCAGTCTATTATTCATTCAATGCAACAATGTTTCAAAATAATCAAGTTGGTCAAATGGAATTATTTAAAAATGGATATTTCCAAGCATTGGCAGATTTACCAATTGAATCAAATGATGTAAATCAGAAGATCTTGTATATAGCTGTGCGAGCACCAGAGAATTTGAATGTTACAGCTAGTTGGACATACCAAATTGGTGTATCACAAAGTGATTTAGTTTTCCAATGGGATGATCGTTCATGGGGTTCAATAGTTGATACAGATGATAATTCAGCTTTGATAGTCACAGGGAATTTAACTTCGAAATCAAATGATGAGAATTGGAATGAATTAAACGTTACAAATTCAAGATATTTCGTATACATTTATTCAAAAGATAAACAAGATTATTTTAATGGAATGAATAATTCTTGGTGTGCAGTACGTAATGGTCCAGCATTATTAAAACCAACCGATATTGAAAGTTCTTATACTACTAGAAATGGTGGGTTACAACAACAATTTTATTTAAAAAATTTAAATGAATCAACTAAATATATTGCTTATGTGGTTGCTGATTTTTCAGGTACAGATTTTGGTGGTGCTGTATACCATCCATTTGAATTTGAAACAATGTCAAGTTCCGCATGTGAGTTGATTTATGATTTGGATTTCTGTACACGTGTAGCATATTCAGTGCCTGCAGTTGGTAATTTACTGATTCAATTTGATAAAAATACAACAAGAAATTTATATGATAATTATGCTAAAAGCTTGTACACGAATTTTTCAAAAGCTTTACAACAAATTAATTGTGATACTGTTCCAGAAGCAATATATTCAAATTTGAAAACTTGTGATGATTGTGCAAGTAGTTATAAAGATTGGTTATGTGCTGTTACAATCCCAAGATGTACAACTTCAAATTCAACAGGATTAAAACTACGTACAAATGATAGTCAAAGAAATGATTATATGTTGGATGTAATAAAACCTCCTTTGGATTATTACGAAATCCTACCGTGCGTAAACGTATGTTATGCAATGGTAAGAGATTGTCCAGCAGATTTTGGTTTCATGTGTCCTACAAGAAATGATAGTGTTAGTTTAAGTTATTATTGGGATACAAATAATACTGGCCAATGGCCAAGTTGTAATTACGTTGGTAAATCAATCCAAGCTGAAAGTAAAAGTTATAAATTGATGATTAATTGGGTTTTGTTATCTATCGTACTTTTTATAATATAGACATCTTTTATTTTCTTAAAAATTTTCCTTTTAGCTCTTTGAAAGCAATTGCAACTTCATGCTTTAGAATCATATTTATTTAATCTATAAACTCGATTTGAGTGTTTTCAATGTCAAAATATATTATACAGATAACAAGTTTAAATTGTTTTGTATTTTTAAAGTCATTAAATCATATATAAGCAAAAGGTATCCATTTGAAATTATCATCATACCATTTTCGTAATATTAATTTATCATATAGCAGGATTGTATTTAGATTTGCTTTTTAAAGCGCAAATATGCGTAAGACGCAACTTAAGCCGCACTGCTGTTTTGGGAGTTACAATAGTTTTCAATCGTCTTTTCACAACGCGTAGTAATAATTTTTTTCACTCCAAACATGTCTGACAACTTACCATGGGTTGAAAAATATCGTCCTGATAACTTATCTCAAGTTCATGGACAACAAGAGATTGTCGACACAGTGAAAAAGTTTGTTGAAACTAACAAGTTACCTCATTTATTATTTTATGGACCACCAGGTACTGGGAAAACATCAACAATCATTGCATTATCAAAAGAGATTTATGGTAAAAATTATAAAAACATGGTATTAGAATTAAATGCATCGGATGATAGAGGGATAGATGTTGTACGTAATCAGATTAAAAACTTTGCAAGTACTAGACAAATCTTTGGTAGTTCACAATTTAAATTAATTATTCTTGATGAAGCTGATTCAATGACATCAGCAGCACAAAATTCTTTAAGAAGAGTGATTGAAAAATATACCAAGAATTGCCGATTTTGTATATTGGCCAATTATAGTCATAAATTGAACCCTGCATTGTTGAGTAGATGTACAAGGTTTAGATTCCATCCTATACCACAAGAAGCAATTAAACAAAGGATTGAAAATGTTATAATCAAAGAAAAAATTGATATAAGTGATGATGCATTGTCGGCATTGATGAAATTATCAAAAGGTGATATGAGAAAAGCTTTGAATGTATTACAAGCTTGTTTTGCAGCTTGTAATGGTGAAACAATTGATGTCAATTTAATTTATAATGTTATTGGTGCACCACATCCAGATGATATAAAACAAGTATTGGATTCAATCTTACAAGATGATTTTACAACCCTGTATCTAAGATTGAGAGATGTACAGAAAAATTTGGGATTATCATTAATTGATATAATTGAAGAAATTATTCATGAATTTAAACAATATAAACTTGAAAATAAATCAATAATTTATTTACATAAACAATTATCTGATTTAGAGTATTATATATCAAGAGGTGGTAATGATAAGATACAAAGTAGTAGTTTAGTTGGTATAGTTAAAAGTGGTTTTGAATTATGAAGTTTGAAATAATGTATAAGTCAATTTTTTTTCTCCGTATATGTTAGGACTAAAAATTAAATAAAATCTAAAAGAACCTAATCAAAGGTATTAAATTGCTTATCTGAAGTATAACTTTGTAGTTGTTGTTGATGTGGAATTTGAAATCCTTTGTTGCTAGTGAACAACCACGTTGATAACAAATTTTATAATATATTACATTAAAATCAAGCTCTAAATCTATTGATTTAGTAACTTCTTTGAAAGAGGCTTGTTGTTCAATTTAGTGGGATAACTAGGAAGTCTATCAGCTTGCAATTACAGCACTGATATGGATAAAAAACCGTCGATTATTATATTCGGGAGACCGGGTGGAAATCAACCGAAATTAAAATATCCGTTGATATCTATAAATTATATGAAATCCGATTATTATTAAATGGCAACGTTTTACCCTGATTTGAGATTGTTGAATTATATATAGATTTGCAAATCATGGAGATACCTATAAAATCCGCTGACGTTGTGTAGATTTACGGAATTTAATCAAAAAAAATATCTAAGACATGAAATTCTAAAATCAAAACCGCCTATAATTTAAAAATAAACTTGTAATTTGATAAATGATACAGCCTAGTGTTTGATTGATCATATCAAACATAAGCAAAATACTTTAACAATATAAAAATATAGATCCTTAAAAGTTTACAATATTATGTCGTCATTTAATAGTTTGAATAAGCCCATGTAAATGAAATTACAGCTTCTGTATCTACATTTATCCTATTGTTTTAAATCTAAAATTGGTTCATGTAATCTAAAAATGTATAATAATGTAATTAATATTAATACAGTAGGACTTTAGAACAGAATTTCAAATTTTATAAAACTACAAAGCAGAATGGGTTAAGATATGAGACAATCTACTGTTGAACAAACTATTTGGTATATTAGAATCAACATCATCAGTAATACCTAGCCGCTCAACCACCACTTGAAAACTAAGCAAGCAAGCATAGTGCTTGACCCTATGAACCCCATGTGGTTTAAGAGATATAGTAGGACTAAAAATAAAAAGATGTACAAGTTGCAAAAACGTTTTTTCTCAACAAATTTAACAAAATTTAGATTTTTAAATCTGACCATTTGATTGTTCTTTGAATCTTTTACGAGTAAGAGCAAATATATCATCAAATACAATTGATAATGAACCCCATGTTACTTTATATGATAACAATTTCTTTGATGTTACATAATTAATAAAATTAGCAACCAAAAGAATTTAAAATGATTTACTTTTGGTAGTGGCAAAAGTTCAACCATTGGGGTGTAGTGTACTAACGCATAATTTTTGGAACTTATCTGAGAAAAAACCCCTTAAAATGTCTAACCCCCTATAGTAGTTTCTGATAATAGTTGTACAGGAATCGTTCGTATATACTAATTGAATTGATCTAAATTATCTGAGTTTAATTTAGAAACATTGAAAACTATTTACATCAATTTCAGCTATTGAGAATGTTGTGTGGGACAAAAGAAAACATTAGTGTAACATTAAAGGGGGAGGGGAGAGTAGGTTGTAGTGGTACAAATATAGGAGAAGAAAAAAAATAGAAACAAAACGTATGATGATATTCAAATTGATATTGACCTGGGATTTCTATGGAATGAATGTTCACCCTTCGCCCTATTAATCGAAGCAATTGAAGAATGGTAAAGCGGAGAGAGAAGATAAAGTTGGATAGTTATGAATAAAATAATTCCCTTTAAATTTAGACAATAAAATTGTTGTCTTACAAGATCGTTTCATGTAATTGTGTTAAAAATCATAAAAAAAAAGATAAGAAACAAAGCAAAATGACAAAACAAACAAATGGGTGAAATCATACATACATTATTACATGTTTGTTATCTTTTTTTAACCCCCTTTTTCTCAATTCAATTGTATAGCTAGTGAATTGGTCAGTTAGTTAAAGTGTTTTACTACAGAATAACAACAACGTAATGAAAACAAAGGAAAAAAAGAACAATTGGGTGTGTTTAGAAACAGATGAAATGTCAAGTTACAACAAAGTGTAGATTGTAAAGTTTATACTTTAAACACACACACATTGAATTCAAAACAATTGAGATATCTCAATCATTCTTCATCCTCCATATCATCATAAATTCCTCATAATTTATACATAGTGTCTAAATGAAATTGATTGCAAAATATTTACTAGGCAGAGAAAGAGAAAGAGAGAGAAAGCAGGGAAATATGAAAATAAAAAAAAAAACCAAAGAAAAAAAGAAATTTATAATATTTCTTGTTTTGTGTAATTAAACAATAAAATAATTTAATATATTATACATTTAACTAATTAAAAATTTAATACATTATGCATTTTTTACTAAGAGTAAGAAAAAAAAAATATATAAAAAAATTTTTAAAAAAAAAAATTTTCTAAAAAAAAAAAAAATTTAAAAATTTAAAAATATATATATACCATTCAATTTCAATTTTTATATTTTAATATTTAACCAGAGTCTTTTTCAATTGATTCTTTTATCACCATCGCCACCACATTTATTTATTTATTTTTTCAACCACTTCAATTCTAACATCTACCACGTCAATTCATACATTTTTAACAAACTTATTTTATTTTTTTGCATTTCCCATTAATTTTTCATTTCATTTCAATCATCATGTCTTTAATTCGTAAGTCTACTCGTACTAGAACTTTAACTAGAAAAGCAATAACTAACACTTCGCCAGTCAATAAGGTTAATAATATCGCTAATAATATCGCTAAGGAAGAAGGCCCAAGGAAAAAGAGAAAATTATCTATAGAAGAAGAAGAAAAACTAATATCATTTGATAAAATAGATCCAGTTGAGAAATTGTTAAGTTTAACAAATATTAATAACGATTTTTTAACTGATTTAGAAAGTGAATCTGAAAATAATAATTTAATCAAACAACAAGAGGAACCAAAACAAATTGCATCTGTTGACTTTACAAAGATATTACACGATAATATTCGAAATTATTATAAACGAAAATTACAAAATCAATACAATGATTCATTTGCATTATTAAATAAAAAAGACGAAAGTATAAAATCACAACAACAACAACAACAACAATCACAAAAGGCACAAATAAAAACAGATGTACCATTTTTCAAGAAAGTTAATTTTGCATCTAATTCAAAGGAGTATACAATTGACGATTATGTTTCATATGGAGATGATGAAGAAGATGAAAAACATAGTGAGTCTGAAGTTGAAACTGAAACTGAAACTGAAAGTTTATCATCACCGATTTCTTCTCCAACTACACAATCATCTACATTATATATACCAAAGATTAATAACTTATATCGTCAACAATCTTTTAATTTTGCATATCAATCACCAAAGGATTCAATTCATCAAAACAACAACATTTACATACAAGATGTTTCAAAGATATTGAATAAAAACAGCTTATTAACTGGTAAAGCACTGGAAATGGTTAGTACAGGTAATTTTATGATTAACGATTTCTTTTTATAAACTGTTTTCAATTCATTTTCAATTCATATAACATCATTTCAATTCAGTTTATAAATATATAGGGTCAAAGGGAGTTCAGTTTTAGTATTAAGTATAAGTATATAGTTTACATGTATAAAAGATATTTCAAATCCCATACTCTCTCTGATTGTTACATATCATAATTTGAAAAAAAAAAATTTTGAAAAATGTCACAAAGTCTAAAAATATAAATATTTTTTTAAAAATTTAAACTTTTTTTTTTTGCAATTTTTAATTGTTTATGTTTTACTAAATTTGATATATTTTTGACGGGTATTGGAACATATTACAAAATCATATTTGTACTAAACACCTATTAACACTAAACAACAATGCCCTTTTAAATGTTTGTTTGGTTCTACATCGACAAGAAATGTTTAAAATGCCTTGTTTGTGTAGTTTGGAACTTACATAACATTTTATTTCTATTCTATAATAACAATAAATCTAAATTGTTGCAATTAAAGTATAAAACAAAGTTTTTTATTATGTATCAAATAATGTAAGATCAATTGAATTTATCTCAATTTAGAATTAAACTTTGTTGCAAGAGGGGGGCGATAATAAAAGGTAAAATATTTGTGGTGGTTTAATTGCCACTGGGTTACGGTTCCCTAACACCACTACTAACCTTGCAATAAGTCAACGGTGGCAAAAATAAACTATAAAATTTGTTGGCTATACCTTGGAAATAGGATGCAAAATTTTTCACTTACTTAAAAAAAAAAAAATTAAAAAATAAAAAATAAAAAATAAAAAAAATTTTCAGTTTTATGCATCTCGTGTTAGATTCAAATTGAGAGGAAAAATTTTTTTGTAACTTTTTTTTTTCTATTCTTAAATATGATTATTTAATTTTCATTCAATTGGTTGAAAGGTTTGGTTCAAGTAAAGCATATACGGTTAACAAACCATAAATAAAACATACATTTTGTATTTGGGCGAATCCCTGTATATACAAATTCAATTTTTGTGCTTGTCTTAGTTATTTTTCCAATCATGTTTTATGAATTAAATTTTTGAAAATTTAATGATCAAAATTTACTTAAATTGTTTATATAATTCTTGTGATCATATCATATCATATCAAAGTTTAATATTTTTGATATTAAGGTTCATTAATTTAGTTTTTTACGATAAAAATTTTTCAATTTGTATATTTTTTATTTTTCTTTTTATTTTTAAACTTTGCTTTGTGTTCAAATAAAGTACGACTGGAAAAACGGTTAAAATAGTACCTCAATTATATTCTGTGTAACATCGCTACCAACTGCAATTATACCATGGTTACACGACTCAATCGCTGTAAATAAAAAATTATAACGGCAATTGCCCTTTTGTAACTAAATTTTAGACCGTTTTTTTCGGTCCACTTTGGATTAAATTTTTAAACCACAGTAGATTTAATAGAATTTGAATTAATCTTGACAATGAGTAATTGCTAAAAAGATTTATGAATTGATGAATGATAGTATAATCAAACAGGCCTGTCAAAGCAACATTTTTCCGATGATAACAGGTATCTAGACCGTTATTCTCGTAACTAATCTATTTTATTTGTGTACATCATACATAATCAGCTCAATTACCAGTATTATTAATCAGCCACTAATTGCACAACTAAACGAACTAAAATAAAATAGAAGTTATAAGCTTAAAATACACTTTTGGTCATTTATTTAGTATAATTTAAAGCTTACTCTGCTCTAGACCTACTTTTATGTATCCCACGTACATGTAGATTTCAAATCATCAAAGTACATGAAGCATACATCCTTAGCTGGTCCAATGAATTGTCGCAAGTGTACCCATGGGACATAATTCCGAATCCCATGATTTCCAGATTAATGATTAAAAAATTAACAACGCATTCTCGGTTGCAATTTTATCAGATCAAAAAAAACTATTGAACACATGAGTATATTAGGGGTATTATTCATTTATATATTTGGAGGAATTACATTCATACCTGGGATAATCATTATATTATATTATATTCTACCGAAGAATGAACAACTACAACAAGAATCCGAATTGAAAGCTGGAGAAATTGAAGAAAATAATCAATCAGGATTAGATGCATTTAAAAATGGTTGGATTATTGTTACTCAAGATTATATGGATTCACCTGATGATATCACTCTGAATGTACAATCAATTACTGAATCGAATGAGACGAAATCCGCATATTCATCATTGTACAAATTGGCAAATGAAGAAGAATCATCCATTGATGAATCAACAGAAACCAAAGTGAAGAAACATAAATATTATGCTGTATTGAAACATGGGAATTTATTTTTGTATAAGGATCAAACTACAAAAGATGTCAAACATGTCATTGTCTTGTCTAAATATTTCATATCCATTTGGCCACGAGATTTAACTGATGCACAATTATTCACGAAATATTCATCAATTGCATTAATAAATGGTATAAATTTCAAAGATATCAATATCAGCACCAAGGGATCATTTTTCATTTATTGTGATGTTAATCATGATAAAGAAGATTGGTATTTTGCATTACTTCGAGCAACAAAGTTGGAAAATTTAGAAATACCTCAAAATTTAAACCCTAATCTTAAAGCAAATACATTACATTTCAAAACTTCAGATATGATAAATTTGATTCAAACATTGTATAGTTCAGAACAAAATTTACAAACGAAATGGATCAATGCATTGATTGGTCGATGGTATTTATCAATCAAGGATACAAATTATTTTAAAAATTATATAAAGATGAAATTCGATAAGAAATTAACTAAAGTTAAAAAGCCAGATTTTTTAAATGAATTTATAATTACAAATGTAAGTCTGGGTAATTCAGCTCCATTTTTCACATATCCAAATTTAAAAGAAATTAATCCTGATGGAACATTATTATTAAGTTCATATATTACATATGATGGAGAAATATCAATTACAATTGAAACGAAATTAGACTTAACATTTGGTGCAACAACAAAGAAAAAAGAAGTTGATATAGTATTAAAAATTACATTATTGAAATTACAAGGTCCAATTTTAATTAAAATTAAACCACCACCAACTAATAGAATATGGTATACTTATGAAACAGAACCGATTTTAAATTTCAAAATTGAACCTTTGGTAAGTACAAAATCATTTAATTTTAATTTCATTACAAATTCAATTGAAAAAAAATTTAAAGAATCGTTTAAAGAAAGTATGGTGTTACCTCATTGGGACGATATTGTATATTTCGATACTACACAACAATTATATCGTGGTGGGATTTGGAAAGAAGATGAACCTTTTGATATTGAAGAGAAAATTGAATTAACTAAAAATGTTCCAGAAACTTTTGAACATCAACAAGTTAAATTGAAAAAGAAATCTTCATTTATGGAAGAGAATTATACAAAAACAATCATTTCAAAAATTGGTAAATGGTATAATAAAGATAAATTGGATGAGAATTATATCCCACCAACAATGATATCAAATCGAAGAAAACGTAAAGATTCAACTGTGAAATCATCAACACCTTCAATTATTGAAGATGTAAATCCAACTTATGATTTTGGTAATTATGATCAAAATTCAGATGATGTTTCAATACGAAGTGGGTTATTTGTAAGTGAACCAACAGTTGGATTATCCTTACCTTCATCACCAGCAAGATCGAAAACAATTAGAAAACCACCTCCAATGGAAGAAGAAGAATAGTATATATTTTATAGATACCCTGCCCAACCACCATACATTTGTGACAATTTCTCAGTTGATGTAGCCTCTAATATCAATGCTTCAACTTGTCCTTCAACACTCATTGGTAAATTCTCATCATTTATAAACCCATTCAATTTTTTTTGAATTGAACCTTGACTGAAAATATTTAAAATTTTATTCTTATTCAATTTCAATTCAGATAAACATTTTTTACAACTACTTGAAAATGATTCCAATGTTAATCCTAATACTTGACACATATTTGGTGTCAATCGAAATGGTACAACTTCAGGGATAGGTAAATTCGAACCTTGATCAAATAAACATTCAAAATCAATATGTAAAATCTCACCTGTATTTGTTAATAATAAATTTTCTAAATGTCGATCACCTAATCCAATAATAAATCCAGTCATTGACATTGCAGCACTAGAATGATTAAACCACTTTCTAGCAATGATATATGATTCAGGACTATTATATTTTCTGATGAAATAATTACTAAGTACAGGTTTATTCTGTTTGACAATTTCTTTATATAAATTCTCTAATTTAGATACATTCTCATGATTATAATTCTTATGTTTAATAAATAATTGATACTTTTGTAATCTTTCAAATATCTTCCGTTCTTGTATTGGTTTACCCAATTTCGCATATTCATTAGATATAACTTTCTTTAATGTTATAGTATTTGAAACAAATTCAATTAATCCAATATCTGAACATAAAACTGTGACTGCGTAATTTGGAATATTTAAATTCGTATGACGTGATAATATCTTATTCACCAACGATGTGAGTTCCCAACATTTCTGATCTTGTCCAACATCAGCAGATTTCACCATCAACATATATTGTTTCCCATCAGATCCACGAACTGAAATTTGTTTCGGTTGTTGTAATGAAAAAAAGATATTCACCAAATCTTGAAATGATGATATTGTAACTGAATTTTTAGTAAATGATGAATGATTTCTTAACCATCTAATTTCAAAGTTTTTCTGCGTTGGTACAATTAAATCAAAACTTTGATGTAGATCAATTTTAAAATATGTTGATAATGATAATTTCTTATTCTTGATATTTTTCGCAACTGGTTTTTTAGCAATTGCCATTAAGATGTCAAATAATTTATGTGCATTTCTTGTATCAACTTTTAATATATTTCCAACTCTTGATTTCCGTTTTTCATTATTTGAATATGTATGTGATAATACATACCATAATACATGTCGTGGATATTCTTTAATTAACCCAGCAACAATTTTAGCTAAGATCTTGTATGAAGGTTCATGTTCATGAACAATTCTTGATAATATTTGGGTTATAACTGTATACCAAGCATAATATGGAATAGCCTTTGCACCACGATTCAAATCATCAATGATTTGATTCAAATATCGATCTGGTTTCATTGCTGCATCTAACCATATTGTAATCAATTTCGGTAATGCTTCAAATATATATACATTACCAACAGATACTGCTTTGATGAAATTTCTTACACTTAAATATTTATATGTACCATCATTTGAACTTTCCATTAATTTTGTATAATACATTCCAAGATTGTAATATGAATGTTCATATTCTAAATCTAATTCAACTGCTTTATTATATTCTTCAATGATTTGTTTTGCTGAAACATGATTTGATTCATTTAACCAATTTGCATATTGTAATTGTACTTTTGCTGTACTTGTCATTTCAGATATAGTTTTAATAGCTTCAGAATGTTTATTTTGTGCCCATAATAAATGTGCATATTCTATAATTGCAAGTTTATCATTCAATGCCATTGCTTTTACAATTGATCTTGTAGCTATATCCAATCTATTATTCTTTCTTGCTAATTCAGATTCATATATTAAACATTGTGAAATTTTATCATTTCGATTCAATACTTTATTTGCAACATTATGTAATGTTAATATTTTCCTTTGTGATTCAAAATCTTGTTCAACATTTTCGATTCTAAATTTTAATTCATCATCTTTTGAATTCATAATTAAATCTAAATCATATATTCCATGTAATTGATTCATTAATTTAACATTTCGATTAAAATTTGATGATGTAGGACTGACTAATGAATTACCAATTATATTGTATAATTTATCAATTGATTCTTTATACTCGTTTGGTTTCTTATCATATAAAAATTTTAAAGATTTTGCCAATTCATATGTAACTAAAGTTGTTGTATCTTGTGGTTTACCTAACGAATCAGTGATTTGTAACCATTTATCAAGTTCAGTGAAATTACCAGCGTAAACAGCCGATCTTAGCCCAACTAATGACCAATTTAATGGTATTGATTTAACATTTGAATCTGTTTTCGCAGCCAATGTAGATAACACTTCATCATATAATCCATGATCATTCAATGAAGTTAACAATTTTGTATCATGATCTAATACTTGAAATGTTTCATGAGCTAAGTTCCAATTATCACTATATTGAAATGTAGATAATTTCTCTTGTAAATTATTTGTTGAAAATATCTTTAAAACCCCATTTAATGCATCATAATCATTGATACCAGCATACATGGCTTGTAATGTAGTAGCAGCATCTTTATCCAATTGTTGACCATCAAAACTTTTCTCAAGATATAATATTGTACGTTCATAACATTCGAATTTAGCTGATTTATCAGCAATTAATTCAATTGGAAATTGATCAAGAAACAGTTGTGGTTTTGAACCATATTTCAAAATCCATTCATTTATATAATCAAATACTGAAAATATACTTTGTATAACAAATTTCATCGATTCAGCTTTATCTGATGATAAATTCTCACAATCCATGTTTAAAATATGTTGAAACTCAATTGATACTTGACTACCATGATTTAGAATATGATCAAGACATGCATATTTTAATAAATGCTCACATAATTCAACATCTTGATTCTTTTGTAATAATATACAACATGTTTGAAATACTAAATTTGAATTCTTAAGTAAATGTATAGTTAAATCAACTAACCATTGTTCATATTTCATACTTGATCTAAAATATGGAAATTCTAAATCATCAATTTTCGGCTTTGAAGCTGCATATTTTGATGTTAATAATGGTGTTAATGTTGATTTTGCAACATCACTAAATTGTGATAAATCCAGATTCAATTTTAATAAACTTTGACATGCATAAGCAGCATACAATTGTTTATGAGGATCAGTTGCTGACCAAAAAATTTTAAGTATATAATTTTCAATCAAATCTACTAAAAATGTAGTATCTTCAAAATCTTGTACAACTATTGATTTCTCAACTGTTTTGAAATTAAATTTGTTATTATCTAAAGCTCCAATTACTGCTAAAACTCGTGCACATTCCATTGAAATTGAATTTTTAAATCTAGATGCTAATTCCATTATGGTACGTATTAAATCAGTAATCACATTTGTTAAAGAAGAATCTTTAAAATATTCTCGTTGATAATTGATTTGATATTGTTGGAAATAATTATATAAATCAAATAATGCTTGTTTAACAATATATTCATTTCTTGTTTGTAATCTTCTTGTAAATTCTTGAAATATTACAATCTTGGGTAATGGTTTCATCTTTTGAAATTCTTTTTGAACTAATTTATAATCATTCATAAATGTAAGGAAAGGTAATGATAAATAATATAATGAATAATTGTTATAATCATTTTGTTGAATCACTTGATAAATAGCTTTTAAAATATCAATTGCAATAGATTCAGCTTCATGATTAAATTGTTGAAATTTTTGAAATATAATTGAAATTATAATATCAATTAATGAAATTAAATTTGTTGATGATATTCTTTTAATCAATTCATACCAACATTTTAATGATAATACATGAAAATCTGATTCTTCAAGTGTAGCTTGTAAACAAGTTGATAATTGACCTAAAGCTGAAGTAATTGGGTATCTAATAAGAAATTGAATTGCATGAAATGATTGCTTTCTTTCTAAATAAGGTTTTGCACCACGTAGAATCACATCACTAAACTTTTGAACTAGTAACAATATTTGTTCTTCAATTAAATAATCAATTGTACCACCAAAATGTTTAGCCACACATTCTAATGCAGATATTATATTTGAAAGGTTATTATCTTGAATTTCTAATAATATGAACCAAGTTATATCACCTATATGAGTGAATATTTCATTTGAAGATATCAGTTTATACTGTGGATCAACTGAACTTAAAACTTTGATGATATATTTCTCATTAAAACCTCGAACTAGATAAGTTGCAATTATTCTAGGTAGATTATTTGCTAATAATTTCTTCACTGGGATATTTGCAGCATCAGCTATCTGTTGAATCAATGTTGGATCTTTATAATACTCTAATAGTTTGGAAACAGTATATTCTTTAGTTCTATTTAAAAAGAATTTCTTTTGAACACCACAAAGTTGTAATATTCTCTCAAACACTCTTGGTTTTTTAATTATAATTTCTGCAATACTTGGTAGATATGGTGATAACAATTTATAAGGTGGAATTGATTTTTTAGTTGAGATTTCTAAAATCCCACAATAAACATAATTAACATGTTGTTCGTTTGATTCACCTAACCAATCGACTAGTTTAAAATATACAGCACATAATTTTTCACCTTTGGTTACCATAGCTAAATTTACCAATGCTTTAATTGTAGATTCTCCAAGATGAGGTTTAAGTTCAATTGATGTGATTTTTTGAAACATGGTTTTAAATGTATCATCATCTAAATCAAATAACGGTAAAATTCTTGTTGTCAACAATCTAACATCTCGATTCTCATGTTTTAAATAAGACAACAACTGGGTTAATAACCGGTTGTCTGGTGCATAACTAGCAAATAAATTATGGATTAATAATAATGTGTTTGTAAGTAGTAATGCTGTTGTTGATCTTTTTAAAATATAATCCATTAAATCGTATAGTATCATTGTTTCAGTTGTGCTTGTCACAGGTGGTCTATTTGGATCTATATCACCATTACAACGTCGACACTCGCCAACTTCATAATTGTAATCCTGATTCACAATACACGGTAGATGACTTAATGAAGTTATTAATCGATGGAAAGTTTCATCATTTAGTTCTTCAATTTCTTCACGCACATGTTTGATCCAATTAATTGTTGAGTCAACTTGTTCATTATTAAAACTTAATAGTTCTTGTTTGGTTATTGGTGTATCAACCGGTAGTTGAAATTTCCATTCTTCCATAATTGAAACCTGTGACCAAGTAACCAGATGATCCAATTTAATATTATCAACGTGATTCATCAACAAAACTGATTTCAAATCATCATTTTCAACTCGAAACCATAATCTTCTACTTATATTTTCCAATTTTAATTGAAATGAAGATAATGACAATTTTTTTTGAATATCATAATCATTTATAACTGAAAATAAATGTACACATACAGACAATTTCAAATCATCTTGTTCGCTAAAACATTGATCTAGTAGTTGATCTAACTCATTTAATAACAATTTCCTCAAATTTAATACAAATTTATAATTCAAATTTGATACAAGATTTATAACGTGAATAATTAATGATTTCACCAATGGATTTTCAATCTTGAACAAATAATTCAGTATCACCCATTCATATAACAACAATTCCTTCTGTAGTTGACCAATAATCCTTGTATCTTGACGTGTTAATGATAAATTCAATAAATATAAATTTTTTGTTAAAACCAATTCTATCACATTAAACAACTTCTTATGATAATTATCATTTGTAAATTTAAACAAATACAATATAATCTTCTTAAAATCAGTATCATTACTATCAATATTCAATTCAATATCATTTATAAATTTCAATAATTCATCTGAAGTTATACTCTTCATAAACAACGCGTAGTGGTGGGAAAAAAAATTAAATAATATACATTTTATATACAAATATATCATTGACCATAATTCAATGGTCTTTTAAACAATAATATATGTGGTTCTGGTGCGTGTGTCTCGTAATGAACCCAGCCTAAACTTTGGGTGATTCCTAATCCTCTCCATTCTTCTTCTAATAAAATTCTCAATGTACCTGTTTCTTGATTGAAATAATCCAGTGGTATCGATTTCAACATATTCTTGGGCAACATCACATGTCTAAATTCATAACTATCATCACTATACCTAGGACTATAATGGATCATATCTTGGAATTCCAATACTTTGGCTCGCTCTGTTTCTGTTAAATACCTTGGTTTTGTCATTAGATAAAGAAAGTTTTTTTTCGCAATATGAAAACATTTTATCTTTTACCTTTGCAACCATTAACCAATGATTTAAGCTTGGATATATATGATCAATTCGAATTGGATGAAGTGAAATATGATATTTATAAAGAGGCAATGGAATTGGCAATTGAGGATTTGCTTTATAAACGGGAAAATTTGAAAATTTTGATTATTGGCCCTGGGAAGGGGAAATTAATTGATAAATTATTTGAAATTTGTAATGTAAACATTGTAGCTGTTGAAAAGAATAGAAAATGCATTGATATATTGAATGAGAAGAATAAAACGGTGTGGGATAATAAAGTGGAAATCATTTGTCAAGATGTTCGTTATTTCAATTATAATGCAGATTTGATCATTTCTGAATTGTTAGGTTCATTTGGTGACAATGAATTATGTCCTGAAATTTTATACAATTTCAAAGCTCCAGTGATGATCCCATCAAGTTATACGTCGTATATACAACCAATATATACTCCTGTGAAAATACCAATACCGTCTTTAATTGATTTACAAGATTATGTTGAGTTGAGTGAACCAAAACAAGTTTGGGAATTTAACCACACAGAGGGTTATAAATTGAATATAGAAAAAGAATTAGAATTCAGCATTAAAGGTGATAAGATTAATGGTCTACTAGGTTGGTTTGAAAGTGATTTATATGGACATTTATCTATACAGATTAAAGATAAAACAAAGCAAAACTATTGCAAATCATGGTATCCTATATTCTTTCCAATAGACTTCCAACAAGTGGAACCTGGACTTTTGAAACTTGAATTCAAAAGAATTAACAATGGCAAGCAAGTCTGGTATGAATATAAATTTAATAACAAAATTTATAACAAAAATGGTGAATGGTTGAGTTTTGATATTTAACTATTTCTTATGTTTCATTTTATGTACCTTATTTTGCTTAATCTTCATTAATGGATCATCGGAATAATCAAACTTCTTCTTTGACTTTCCAACATTTACAATTTTATTTATTCTATCATTTGATTTATCAACTTCTTTTTTAAAACTTCTACTCCCATTTAATAAATTCTCAACTTTTGTTTTCCCTTCTGTAAATTCTGTAGTTGATTGAATAAACCCATTTGAATCTTCAAAGGGTACATCCTCATACATCCAATTTAATTTTGATACTTTTAATTTCTCATTTTTATTCAACTTTGATAAATCACCATTGTGTTGTAAATTCAATAAATCTAGATATTCTTTTTCCTTTTTAAACTCTTGATTTCTCTCCTTTATTAGTTTAAGCTCCTTTAACTTCTCTTGTTCTTTCTCCCACACTTTCTGTTGGTTCTTAACTAACGCAGGATTCCATGATTTCTTTAAATTTAAATCACCAGCCATAGAGATTAATATTTTTTTTTCCCGCAAAAGATGTGATGATGAACAAGACTTTATTATCTATACATAGAGTAAGCTGTAATGTGCCTTTATTAAAAACCATGGGGATTAGAAACCATGGATCTTAATATTCTTCTTTGGTAATTGTAATTGAGTAGTTAAAAATTCTGAAACTTTAACTCTTTGATCACCTTGTAATTGAATAACTTCACCTAAATCATCATCTTTAACAATATTACCATTGCAAGCAAAATCTTTCTTCAAGACTTTTAAAATTTTCTTTAAATCATATTCTGATGGAACACCTTGAACTGTTGTTAAAGTTTTTCTACCGTTTCTTTGTTGAATACGAATATGGATATAATTTGTTGGTTGAGCTTCGGAATCACCAGTGTCGGCAAATGGATCAAATGCGTTTAAGTTTTGGATAGTTGACATACAATAAATAAAAGAATAAAATTAATTTATACTCCCTTTGATTGATTTCTTTGATTAAGTAGGAAAATCTGATTTATAAGAAAAGAAAAGAAGAAGAAAAATGTTTATCACAAAATAAGAGAATAAAAAAATGGTCGTGTCTTCTTGTGATTTGTGTGACTGTGACACTTAGACACGACTTTGGAGTATGTGCACTACTTATTATGTAAGCTATTATGTAATATATCAATCTTGTTTAAAGATAATGATATTTGATAGTTAAAGTATCATAGTTGTAAGATGGATTAATAAATCTTGTAAAATCTTCTGATATCTAATTTATTTGTGTGTAGATCTTTTTGTTGGTAATTGGGTAGCACCAAATCAACCATTTTTTTCCTAGCAAGTTTGTTCAATAATGGCTAATACAGAAAAGAAAGATGACAAGGTCAAAACAGTAGTCAATGAGAAAGAAAAGAAGAAGCAAGCATTCATAACTAGAACAATTTGGACATTTGTGATGATTGGAGGTTTTTTCCTCATTTTAGCTTCAGGTCATTTATCATTAATTGTTATGGTTTTATTATTTCAATTATTGACTTTTAAAGAAATTATTAGTTTAACATCAGAACCTGCAAGAGATAAGAAAATTCCTTACAATCGATCATTGAATTGGTATTTTTTAGTCACTACCTGGTATTATTTAGACTTCCCATCATTGGTTGAATTTTGGCAAGATTTCATTTATTCAAATAAATTTCTCATTGTTTTAGTTGTTAATCATAAATTCATTTCTTATACATTATATATTTCAGGATTTGTATTTTTTGTATGGACATTGAAAAAGGGTTATTATAAATTTCAATTTGCTCAATTATGTGTTACTCACATGACTTTGTTGCTTGTTGTATTCCAAGCTCATTTAATCATAGATAATATTTTGAATGGTATAATATGGTTCTTTTTACCTGCATCTTTAGTTATTGTCAATGATATTTTTGCATATTTATGTGGTATCACATTTGGAAAAACCCCATTATTAGAAGTCTCACCAAAGAAAACAGTTGAAGGATTTGTAGGTGCTTGGATATGTACCGGGGTAGCTGCTTTATTTGCATCTTGGCTCTTGAGTAAATCTGATTATTTAATATGTCCAGCAACAAATTTATCAACTCATTTATATAATTATGAACATTGTGAACCAAATCCAATTTTTATTAATCAAGTATTTGAATTACCAGTTAATTTGAGTAATTTCTTGGGTATAAAATTAATAACTTTAAAACCAATGTATTTCCATACAGCTGTACTTGCAACTTTTGCTTCATTGATTGCTCCATTTGGTGGATTTTTCGCTAGTGGTTTGAAAAGAGCATTTGGTATTAAAGACTTTGGTGACACTATCCCTGGACATGGTGGTATAACAGATAGATTTGATTGTCAATTCTTAATGGGTTCATTCACTTATTTATATTATCAAACATTTTTAAGTTCTGATCATATGACATTGGGTAAAATCTTACAGTTGGCAATTATTAATTTATCAGCACCACAATTATTACAATTGATTAAATCATTATTAAGATTTTTAAATAATGAGAATATTATAAATGATCATAAATTAGAGATGATTTTTGAATTGTTAGAAATTAATATATGAATATGACTTAGTGTATTCTCACATTTGCCCCAAGTAATAACTCTGAAAAAAAAAAAAAATTATATTTCAATTTTTGTGTCGCACAGCAGCCAGCATGCTGGCAAATGTTAATTGTAATTGTCAACGGTACCCGTTGATTCTAACTGTCAACTGTAAGTGACAACCAGAAGCTGTCAAAGTATAGAACTTATACTGTCTTGATTCCACGCGTAGAATTCAATCATAGAAAGTTGTTTTGAGTAATGAAAGATATTAACCTCAAATGTTATTCAATTTTAAATTCTTTCATAGTATAAATTGATCATCTTTGATAACGGATTATCTTTTTGACATTCATTTATGATCTTGCTGGAAAAGGCTTTGATCGATGCTGGATAATCGACTTAGTTTGTACTTGATTTGATCAATCTTGATTCTATTTTGACTGCACGATCTGAACCATTGCCTAATTGGGAATGTGCAACAAGAAAAAATTACTGCAAAATATATTTTATACCAGTATCAAGAATAATATAAAATGAATGCAAATTATTCTGGATTGGAATCAACCCACTTTTTATTCAATCCTTATAAATACAAACTACATCACATTCGTTAAACATTAAAATGATTTCAATACTATTTACATTTTTTTTAATTCAAATAATATCCGCTTTACCATTACCTGGTATAATAACAAGAGTACATACTGCTCAAGCTGTCACACAAACTATTTTAACAACAACCGGAACAACAACTGTTTGGTTACCACCAGTTGGTATATATATTATTGATGGTGAAACTAGTACCAGTACTATTAGTTCTACACAATGGAATACTTATCCTGTTACATTTACAAGTATTATGAATAAAAATCAACAAGCTACTACCGAAGCTCAACCAACAACTGAAGCAACTACTGAAGCTCAACCAACTACTGAAGCTCAACCAACTACTGAAGCTCAACCAACTACTCAACCAACTACTCAACCAACTACTCAACCAACAACTACACAATCAACTGAAACTGAACCTATTATATTTACTTCTGAAACTACTCAAGCTGAAACTACTCAAGCCACTACTTTAATCACTTCATCAACTACTCCAACCACTTCATCAACTACTTCAACTTCAACTTCCTCAACTCCATTTACTACTAGTCAAACAACTCAATCCACTCAATATCAACCAACAACATCAACTTCTAGCACAAGCTCATCTAATTATCAAACTAGCTCATCCTCATCTTCATCATCAACTTCAACCTCAACTGGTTCAATTTCACCTCCATCAAGCATTGTCTACTCACCATACGCAGATAATGGTGGGTGTAAAACACAAGATGTTATCAATTCAGATTTAGAATTAATTGCTTCTAAAGGTATCAAACATATCAGATCATATGGTACCGATTGTGGGGCATTATCTACAGTTTTATCAAAATCAATTGAATTAGGTATTAAAGTCAATCAAGGGGTTTGGATTTCTGATGCTGGTGTTGATTCAATAGATTCACAAATTCAACAAATTATAAGTTATGGTCAATCAAATGGATGGAGTGTTTTTGATTATCTTACTATTGGTAATGAAGCTGTTAACTCAAAATATTGTAGTGTTTCAGATTTAGTCAACAAAATTGCATCAGTTAAAACTCAATTACAAAATGCAGGTTATTCAGGTCAAATCACAACTAGTGAGCCACCAGCTACTTTCATCAGTTACCCAGATTTATGTAATGCCAATATTGATTTTATTGGTATCAATCCACATTCATATTTTAATGCAAACATCTCACCAAAAAATGCAGGTTCATATATCATGTCACAAAAATCACAAGTTGGTTCAATTTGTAATAAAGATGTTAAAATAACGGAGACTGGGTACCCATCTCAAGGTCAAACTTTAGGTTTGAATACACCAAGTGAGGCTAATCAACAAATTGCTATACAGTCTATAATAGAACAAACTGGTGGTGATGTCACCATATTGACTACATACAACGACTTCTGGAAAGATCCAGGTCCATATGGTATTGAACAATACTTTGGTGTTATAAATTTATTTAATTAATGTATATTAAAAATCAATAATCTTTGAAGGAAAATATTCATCAATCAATTCTAAATAATAAGGTTTTAATTTCTCAACATCATAAGTTTGATCAATTTTGGAATATAAATCATACTTGTTAAAAGCTTTAACTGCTTGTAACATTTCTTTATCGTGATCATCCATTAAATAAGTATATGCCATTTCTTGATGCCATGGGTAAAATGAATGATATCTAATCATTGCCAAGGCTTCAATTGGTAATTTTGAATTTTTCTTTGCAATATGATACATATATTCATCATGACCCCAACTTAACATTACTTTATCTAATCCACAATGTTTTGAATAAATTCCATATTTAGTATTATACAAAGGATTTGAAAAATCAGGATTCTTACCAAAACTATCTGGAAATATTATTCGTTTTGAAAATTTACATCCAACTGGGAATGTATCACCAACAACATCCCATTGACCTTTTGAATCGAAAAAATATAAAAGTTTACCCAAATCATGAATTAACCCAACTAATTGGAACCAACGTGGTTTTCCATCTCTTCTTATTGCTTCTGCTGTTTGTAATGCATGGTCTATTTGTGATAATTCAGTATCTGGATCTGAATCATCTAATAATTTATTCAACTTCTCTAATCCATCCCAAATTGTCATTCTATCTCTTGTTTTCGTTTTGAAATTAATTCTAGCTTGAATATTATATGCCACTGTTTGTTTCTCATGTTGTTCTTCGTAAAATGACTTTACTCTATCACAAGCTAATTCATATTGTCGAAATGCCTTTGTATCTATCGATTTATAATATTCAGAAGTAACTGACCAATCTTCTTGTGGTATTGTCTGTCGTATCTTGTTGACACTTGTTATATCGTCATCTAGTTTCTCTAGTACATAACCTTTAGGTTTCTGTTTCTTTGGTTTTTCAATTTTAGACATGAAAATATTTAATGCGTAAATTTAATACAAAACTATAAATTAAATAATGCGAGTAACAATAATGGTCCGGTCAACCAGACAGCATTGTTTGAAGCAGCACCTTCGTATGTAACAACTGGAGCTGTTGGTGAAGTAACGTTTGAACCGTTATAAGATGGGTATAAAGTAGAAGTTAAAATGACATATTCAGTAGTTAAAACACCACTTTCAACTGATTCTTCAGCCTTGGTGGTGACAACAACTGATGGTGCAACTGATGAAGATGCAACAGTAGTTTGAGCAACTAAAATTGGAGTAGTTGATGAAGCAGCTGGAGCAACTGATTCAGGTTTGGTTTCAACTTTTGATGAAGCAACTGATTCAGGTGTGGTTTCTGCTTTTGATGAAGCAACAGTTGTGGTTTTAGCTGATCCAGGTATGGTTACAGAAACAACTGGTTTAGAAGATTCAGCTGATGGGTTTGGAACAACAACAGCTGTAGCTGTCAATGGACAATATGTGGTGTAAACAGTTGATAAATCGGTGTAAGTAACAAAACCAACGGTTGTTTCTTTGGCTTCACATTTGTTTTCAGAACATGAGGTTATAGTGACAACGGTTTTTTGAATATCAGTGACTGTTTTAACTGGTGAGACTGGTTTGGATGAACCTGATGATGAAACTGGTTTAGATGAACCTGATGCTGATGAAACTGAGGTAACTTTTGGATCGGTTGAAGCAACACTTGATGAACCAATCTTGGTAGAACTTGAAACAGGAGCAATGCTTGATGAGTTACCGTATCTGACACTAGTTGAAGTAACAGCGTCTTTGTTAACAGTTGTAAGATCAATTGAAGTTGGATCAGCTGAGGTTGGATCAGCTGAAGTAGTTGGATCAGTTGAAGATGATTCAGTAGTTGATGGAGCAGCGGATGATGAAGATGAAGATTGACAAACGTTATCATTCAAAACTTGTTTAGCTTGTTCAACAAAATTTTTACCATCAACAACATTTTTCCAAGCACCTGAGGCATCCCAAATAGAAATACCACCGAAATTTTTATCACATTTGATTTGTGAAATAGCTGTAGATAAAGCTTCTGAGTTGACATAACCAGAAACAGATGAATCAGCTGGAACACCGACGTATAATTTAACATTTGAGTTTGGTGCTGAGTTAGCATAAGTTTGCCATGTTTCGAAATTGAATTGTCCATTGATTGAACAATAATTGTTATAAAATTGAATGAAAAGGAAATCTAATGGAACTGATGATACTAATTCACCAACATGAGCATCTGGGTATGGACATTGTGGAGCAGCAGATAAATAATATTGTTTTGAACCATCAAATTTAGATTTTAATGAATTGGCTAATTCTGGGTAACCAACGGTTGAACCAACTTCAATATCAAAATCAAAACCATCAACAATAGCATCGTCAAATGGTCTTTCATCATCTTGACCATTACCAAATTTATTCCATAAAGTAGTTGCAAATTCACTTGCTTCAGTTGTAGATGAAAATCCATAATTTCCAACACCACCACCAATTGATAATAAAACTTTTTTACCTAATGATTGACAAGTTTTAATATCTTCACCAATTTGTGGACAATGTAATAATCCGTCTGAAAATGTAGCACCACATTGATTTGCAAAATTGACATTTAATGGATCTGGGAAATCATTTAAAAATGATAACAAGACAATATCTAAATCTGTTTCTTGACAATAAGTTGATAATCTATCTTGACCACCAGCACCATTTTGACCCCAATAAAGAGCAACACTATTTGCAGCCAATGTAGAAGAAGCTAACAAAGTTGTTGATAACAAAGTTTTAATAAACATAATGAATGACTAGAGTTAACAATTAAAGAGTGACTAAATTTAGAAAATTTATAAAAATGGCAAATTAATCAAATTAAATATAATAACTTGTTCTGTATCGTATTTTTCTTTGTAAACAAAGGCAAATTATAATAATAAGAAAAATTTTCGTTCTTTAAGCGTCGTATCGTTGATTTACTAAACAATAACAAAGTTTAGAGGGTTTTATTACCGCTGTACATTTAATTTATGATTATTTGACGCGTTGTAACTTAAATTCAAAGTTTCTAAAAATATAAACTACTACCAATTGTAATTTAATAACTCAATTCAAGATTAGTTTGATGGCTGCATAACTCTACGTGATGATTTGATGTAACGATAGTCTTGAATAATAATGTTTGCCAAGGTTTAAAAAATAAAAAAAAAATGTAGATCAATGTGGAGTACAAGAGCCTCTTTGTTGAAAGGTAATTTTACGAAGTGTGATTTGCAAAAGTAGAGTGAGTTAAAAAATTTTCAAATATTGAACAATTTATTCAACTTTATTTAAATGTTAACCTAATCCAATACTTATTAGAATAATTGTTCAAACTAATTTCAACTTTAATTATACATGAGTCAAATTATAAATGTTTGTTTACTCTGATTTAAATTTGTTTTGATTCAAGAATTAAAGTTTGGCGTGTTGTGCTCAAAATATTAAAATTGACTAATAAGGATATATTATTACCCTAATAGGGTGAATCATAACATGACAAATTGGACTAAATTAATTATGAACCAATTGAAACGTGATATTTCTTATTGATTTGACAGATTTGGCTTAAATCTGGAGACATCTTGATTTAAAACCATGGTTTACATTTCATTTAATAACGCACTATAAATTCTATGAATTTTCAAAAAGCATTTTGAAATCTAACATAACAACTTGTTGTGCGAGAGTATAAATGTTTTTGAAGCGTTTGATGAGCTTGTTTTATTGAATCTCTTGATTATACTTAAACTTAAACGTGGCTATTATGTGTGAGGTTCATATAATAATTGACCTTAACCGCAATATAGTTTGAATATAAAATACACACACTTCAAAAATAGAAATTGTTTTGATTATCGATGTTTTAAAATCAGAATCAAGTTTTCAGATGCAATGGACAAAAACGAACTACTTAGACGTATTTTAAAAGCAATGTCATATAACTTTTTTTAAAGCTCTCGATGTTATAGCATGCCTTTGGTCGAATTAGTTGTTTAGATATACGAGATTTGTACCAAAATTTATGCTACCAATGATCGCCGCATGGGTTATCTTGTGTGGCTCCAAATGAACAACTTTCACCATCATTCAAATGGAATACCTTACCAACCTTTCAAAAGAAGACCCATCTGTTGCAACTAAATCAATATATAACCTTGAATTCACCTATCCAATTCAATATTATGATTTCCACGTATATTACATTGCTCATAATAAAGCTTCGGTTTTAGAATCAACAAATTTACGTGATAAACTTCTTGCTGATTTCAAACAAGATTGTGAAAATGGATCGATTATAGTTAAAAAATTGTACACAGATGAACATACAATTGGACCTCATATTACTCATTTCTGGGAAGCTGATGTAGCTAGACCAGAAGTATTTGTTAAAGTTTTAAGTTGGTTTCAATTAAATCATGGTAATTTATCAGTTTTGATTCATCCACAAACTGGTGATGATTTACAAGATCATACAAATAGAGCATTATGGTTAGGTGATAAATTACCATTAATTACTGAGTTTCTTCCAGAAAGAGATGATAAAGTACCACAATTTGGTGTTAAAAATGGTAAAAGATTACCTTACAAATAAATTTTGTGTAATGTTCCTCTAAGCGCATGGAAAATATAATACATATTTTATCGGATGAGTGAAGAACTTGCAAAAAATTATCAACTATTCTAATGGCACAATTATCATCTCAAGGTAATAATGCTATTATTTACCTTAGTTATGCCTTTATGTTGGCTACTGGGTTGCTTCTAGCTTGGAAATTTCATTCTGCTGATCAATTTTTATCTTCAAATGGGACTCAAAGAGGGATTCCTTTGGCTTTAAATTTTATTGCATCTGGTATGTAACAAACTAAACGGGTATCCATAATTGGATTGAGATAAACCGTTTGAACTCGATCAAGTTGACACTTGCGTGAGGATTAGTTTGTACTAACTATTTAGCTATGGGTGTTGGTATAATTAACACTTATTCACAAATTGCAAATTTATCAGGATTGCATGGTTTGTTGGTATACACTATTTCTGGAGCTATTCCGATTGTTGGGTTTGCTATGATTGGACCTATTATTAGAAGAAAATGTCCTGATGGTTTTATTTTAACTGAATGGGTAAGACATAGATTTGGAGTTGTTACTGCATTGTATTTATCATTTTTTACATGTTTAACAATGTTTTTATTCATGGTTGGTGAATTGAGTGCAATCAGAGGTGCTATTGAAACTTTGACTGGATTGAATGCATTAGGTGCCGTTATTGTTGAATGTGTTGTGACAACAATTTATACATTTTTCGGTGGATTTAGAATTAGTTTTATTACTGATAATTTCCAAGGTGTTTGTGTATTGATTTTATTGATCATTTGTGCTTGTGGTATGGGTTCTTACATTCATATTGATCCTTCCACAATTGGTCCTAGTGGATTATTGAAAGC
The DNA here is from genome assembly GCA_030555925.1 of Insectozyma xiaguanensis. NCBI lineage: Eukaryota > Fungi > Ascomycota > Pichiomycetes > Serinales > Debaryomycetaceae > Insectozyma > Insectozyma xiaguanensis. The sequence goes on along the minus strand of JANIVQ010000008.1, from coordinate 134,893 downwards.
TAATAAGTTGGGATGGCAATTGATTTATATTTTACTTGTTGCTATTGTGACTAATGATTGTTTTATGGCTGGGTTTTGGTTAAGAACATTTGCAAGTAAGACAGATAAAGATTTATGGATTGGTTGTTCCATTGCTTCATTTGTCACATTTGCAATTTGTACATTAGTTGGTACTGCTGGGTTTTTAGCTGTTTGGTCAGGGGATTTAACCGTTGGAGATGCTGATGGTTCTAATGCATTTTTTATTTTATTAGCTAAAATGCCAAGATGGTTAGTTGCATTTGTATTGATATTTTGTATTGTTTTGTCAACTTGTACATTTGATTCTTTACAATCAGCCATGGTTTCAACTATTAGTAATGATGTTTTCAGAAATAAGTTACATACAAACTACACAAGAATTTTAGTAGTTCTTGTTATGGTTCCAATTGTTGTATTAGCTGTGAAAGTTGCTGATAATATTTTGCAAATATATCTTATTGCTGATTTGGTATCTGCTGCAATTATCCCAGCTGTATTTTTAGGATTATCAGATAAATTTTTCTGGTATCTTAGAGGATTTGATGTCATGTGTGGAGGTTTGGGTGCATTAATAGGTGTTTTCATTTTTGGTACTGTGTATTACGGTAATGCAAGAGATGGAGGAAAGTTATTATTGGTTTGGAATGGTATCTATGATTCGGAAGATTGGGGTGCATTTGGTGCATTTGTAATTGCACCTGTAGGAGGTATTATAATTACCATGATAGCTGCTGGTGTTAGAATTCTTGGTTTATTCATATATTCCAAGTTTAATGGAGAGTTTACTGCGTTGGATAGACCAGAAACTGTAATTATAGAACAGATAGAAGATGATTCAGATAAAAAAAGTGTATAATTGTTATCAGAAAAAAATAATGCTCTCAACACAAGTTTCTTCTAATAAAAGATTAGCCCAATGTATATGTGCCATAACATGGTGCTTTGTATCTGGGGGTCCAATCTTTGGTTTTGCTGCTTTAAAACCTATTCTTATAAAAGAACATGTTTATGAATATTTATGTGAGTTTGGAACACAAGAAGATACAGTTGCAAAATGTACAAAACAAGATTTAAGATTGAATTTAATGTTTACTGTAGCTGCAGTTTTAACAAATGTATCTGCATTACCAATTGGTAGGATCTTGGATGTTTATGGACCTAAAGTTTGTGGATTAATTGGTGCATTCTTTTTATATGTTGCAAGTTTTATCTTTATTTATTCTGAACATTTACAATTTATAGATCCTTATTTGATTGGATATGCATGTTTGGCATTGGGTGGACCATTTGCGTTTATATCATCATTTCAATTATCAAATTCATTTCCAAAAAGAAGTGGGACAATCTTGGCATTAATCACAGGAGCATTTGATGCTTCAAGTGCTGTTTTTTTAATTTATAAGATTATTTATAATTCAGCCAAAGTTTCATTAAAACTGTTTTTTGGAGTTTATTTGTTTGTTCCAACATTCATCACCGTGGCCCAATTATTCATAATGCCAAATGAATCATATCAAGCAGCCACGACTTTGTGTAATGATGATGAAGAAAATGTAGCACATGTTGAATCTGAAGAATCACCATTAAATCGTAGAAATTCACTTGGTGATGCTATCAAACAGACTTATGCAAATGATGAAGCGTTGCAACATTCCGTTTTTGGAATCTTGCATGGTCGTACAGCAAAACAACAGATTTATACATATTGGTTTTTATTAATCTGTTTATTTAGTACAATTCAAATGATGAGATTGAATTATTTTGTTGCTACAATTGGTTCTCAGTATCAATATTTACTTGGTCAAGAATTGGCAGAATCTATCAATAAATTTTTTGATTTAGCATTACCATTGGGTGGGATTTTAAGTATACCATTAGTTGGATTATTCTTAGATAATTACACAACTGTGGTCGTACTTTCAGGACTTTTATTAATCTCATTACTAATTGGTGTTTTCGGATTGGTTGCAAATTATCTGATTGCAATAATTGGAGTTTGCTTATTTGTTGGTTATAGACCATTATTTTACACCACGATCTCTGATATTTGTGCAAAAGTCTTTGGGTTTGAAACTTTTGGTACTGTTTATGGATTAATCATGTGCATCAGTGGAATTGTCAATTATGGTCAAAGTTTATTAGACGAATTAACACATACCAAATTTAGAATGAACCCATTACCAGTTAATATAATTTTGGTTTCTCTTACAGCAATAATTGGTACAATTACAATTTTATATGTCAATCATCAAGGTAGAACATTCCATGTATAGAAAATAGAATATTCCAAACGCGAAATTTTTCTTGACCATGTCAAAATATTTATTGGTTATAATATTTCTACCGTTTATTGCAGCTTCCATTGGTGATACATTGCCCGATTTTGAGTCATGTTTGAGTCTGTGTATTTGTGAACCAAGTTTTTTATGGAGTTGTAATTCAAATTGTAATTATTATTGTCAACAATTTATTACTGATAAGAGACAAGAACAAAACTTGCCAATGGTACAATTTTACGGCAAATGGCCCTTCAAAAGATTCTTGGCTCAAGAAATTTTTTCAACTATATTTTCATTAGGTAATTTCATGGTAAATTATCATAATTTTAAAAAGATTTATAGACAATATAAGAAGGGTAATAAAATATATTATTTTCAATATTTAATTTTATTGGGTGTCAGTTGTATAGGATGGTTGTTTAGTAGTATATTCCATTTTAGAGATATACCATTAACTGAAGTATTGGATTATTTTGGTGCATTTGCAATTATATTGTCAAATTTAAATGCAATCTTTGTTAGAGTTTTCAAATTGAAAAGCTTAAATTTGAAAATTTGGCACTCATTTTTAATTGTAACCTATATTTATCATGTTATAAAGCTAACTAATAAATGGGATTACGCATATAATATGCATATAAATATGGTATTTGGACTATCAGCAATGGTTTTATGGATTTATCATTCATTATATACTTACAGAATTTATATAAAAAACCAAGTTGTATATTCAAGTCATTTATTACCATATGAGACAAAATTGTTGAATAAATTATCACTATCCGGACATAATAGATTGATCCCACTAATACCGATTGTGAATAATTTAATATTGACATGTGGTATATTATTAGAGATTAATGATTTCCCACCAGTAGCTAGATTAATAGATGCTCATAGCTTGTGGCACTTAATTACAATATTTCCAAATCTAATCTGGTTTGATTGGAATATATGGGATATAGAAATGATGAAACTCACTAATATATATTAAGCTAAACTAGAATTTTTCTTTTCACCTATCCTTCTCCGACGTATGCTTTTGATAAATTTATAAACTGATGCAAATATTAATAACAAGATTAAAAGGTTGAATAAATTACTTAATCGAAATATATCATCGTAATCAAACTTTATAAACGATATGATTGTTTTTATATCATGGGTATTTTCTGATGAATAGAACTGGTGTTCTTCTAATAAAGTTTTATCTGAGTGTGGTGGGGGTATCATTCTTGAAGTGTTTTAATCTTGATGATGAAAAGATGGCAATCGATTGATATTTATAAATATTATCCGATGCATGCATTTCTAAATTTAACCTAGTTACATCATAATAATAACACAAAAAAAAATTATATGTAGGAATAGCAATTCCTAACGTTTCACCTATCAACCAAGAATCGTCTCACTTATCATCCAACTTTATCATTGATATGTGGAAGATTGATGACTGATGTGAGGTAGTTTGAATGATTAGGTATCATTAAGGGTAATTAAATTGTTTATTTTTTTTGATAAAAATAGAAACCATGCAGCCCTTCGTATCATAACCTTTCTATTTTGGAACAAAAATTAAATTAGGCCAAGACAATAACAAAGTAAAAATTTGTTTATCTATGAAATTGATTATGCCACAACTGGATAAGGTTATGAATAAGTAGAGAAACACTCCTTTACTCTTACATGGGAAAATGTGTTAAAATGAGAACTAAGTTTAAAATCTAGAGACATACCAAACATATCTCCTTGTACATGTTTAATAATCTTTGGTGGTTTCTAAATTCAGTAAACTTAAATATTGTCTGGTAAACATCGAAACTCACCCATCATCAGAGTTAATTATCATGATCATGATCAGATTTCATCAAATCAATTTATGTATGGTTTCTTAAATCTGGGACCTCACTAATATTGAAAATCTTCAACAGATCTTGACATTAATGAATCAACCTATTCCTGAATCAATTACATACACTGGAATGGCTTCAATTAGTAAACATTTTATGAATTGGGTTAGCTTCACATACTAATATAAGTGTTTGCAACCATAGCTTTGGCTTATTACAATTGATCAACAATTCAAACTAACACAGCAATTACAATAAAAGTCTAAATTGGGGATGATACAATATAATTTTTACCACCTCATTTAATACAAAATTTCATACAAACTTCAAGTTCGTCAGTTGGCTCGATTTTGTGTAATAAACTAAAAATTGCGAAAAAGAAATTTAAACGCATTATTTTTGAACTGCCGCACCCATCGAAAAAATTTTCATCGCTAACAAAATGTTGCCTTGAAACCTATTAAACAAATTTATAAAAAAAGAGATTACATAAATTTGGCAAAAAATAATGCTCAGAAAGCTATTACTCCAATGCGGGGAGTCGAACCCCGGTCTGCTCGGTGAAAGCGAACCGTGATAGCCGTTACACTACATCGGATTTTGATGCGATTTTGATATAGATCTAGAGAGATTCACTGTAAAACCAGCCCGATCTTTTAACATTTCTAGTCTTTACATCTAGTTTATTTTGCAATTTAAGCTCATTATAATTGACAGTAATTGTAGATCCAGATATTAGTTACAAACTGTTGTAATAAGATATCCAAATATTGAGAAAGTTGACATAAAATTTAGGTAAGTCTCGGTTTAAATTAAACTTTTGCAAAATTTGCAACAAAATATAAACTGCAAAAAGTTGCAATATTACTTTACAATATTCTTACAAAATTATCTTCATCTTTTGCAGTCAAGTCTACCTTAAGTGTTCATAAATTCCACAATGATTGAAGAATTCGAACTAAACATTATTCTATAAGTCTTTAAATCTATGATTGCTTGACTGTGGAATTACTGGCTAGATTAGTACAGTTATTTATTAGTATATTATAACCTGCATAAGTTATTCAAATCTGTAGGTCTGTTCAAGATGTCAGATTTTTAATTTTCAATGCGAAAATTTAATTATGGCTGAAGTAACATCAAAATTTGAAGTCATTTCTATTAATGATTCACAACCTGAAGAAGGTCCTATAGTACCACATGAACGTCAAGTTGTTGATAGTGTTATATCAATATGGAAAGAAGATCCTTCAACTGAATCTTTAGGTATTGCAAAATTACACAACATTGTCAAACAAAAACATCGTAATTGGAAAATCAGTGAAAAGAGAGTTCGACAATTATTGAAACAATTTGGATTATTGAACAATCAACAACAGTTCACATATGCTAAAGATATAAAATCAGAGTTGATCCCAGACTTACAATTACCATCAAAAGTTCAAATACAAATGACTTCAAAACGAGGTAAAGGTTTATATGCAAAGAAAGATATACCAAAAGGAGAATTAATCTGGAGTGAAGAACCATTATTTTTTGTCCCACCTTTGGCAAATGTAAATTTGATAAAACATGGATCTGCATGTTGTTATTGTGGAAAGTTATTAAAACAACCAGAAAGTAAAACCATACTAAAAGGTTTAGATTGTAATGTTTGTAATGAAGTATGGTGTTGTAAAAATTGTAAACAATTGGATCATTTACATAATTTATTAAAACACAATGTTTATGGGAAGAAAAATCATCAATTTGATCCATCATCATTTTTAGAATTGCAAGATTATTGTTTGAAAGAACAATGGAATGCATTATATGCTATTGTATTAATTTATGCAAATATTTTAATTGATAAACCGAAAGAACAGCATTTTAAATCAATGGCAAGAGTGAGTCAAGATATAAGATATAAAGCTTTGAATTCATCTGCTGGATCATTTGATAATATGAGTGGAGGAGCATTATTTGTCCAAGAACAACAAGAAAGTTTATGGAAAGAAGGGTTTGAGAAATTTCTTCGAGTTTTCCCAAAGAATCCAATTGATTATAAAGAGTTTTTATACATGATGGGTACATATAATATCAACAATCTCGATTCAAATGTTTATTTAATCCAATCTCATTTAAATCATAATTGTTCTCCAAATACATCAGTTGAAACTGAAACAAATCGTACAGGGTTGAAAGTTATTGCTGATCGAGATATCAAAGCTGGTGAAGAATTATCTACTACTTATGTTAACCCAGCTCATACCGTTAATCAAAGACAAAGAGAATTAAGAGTTAATTGGGGTTTCATTTGTGGGTGTTCAAAATGTAAATCGGATTTAGAACCAGAATCACCAAGTTCAATCAGAAAAATGTTGAATGAAACAAAACAAACCGAGATTGAATTAGAAGTCCTTGAAGGATCAACTGAACGTAGAAAGTCTGTTAGATTTGATGAAAAAGTAGTTGTAAGTAATTAAATATAAGCGATCGCGGATGAAAAATTTTGTTCTGTAAACATGGAAAGAGAATATTTTGAGGAAACACAACCTATAGTAGATGAGGAAGAATTACTAGCTGCACAAGCAGCTGCGGAAGCAGCAGCAGCAGCAGCACAACCTGGGGATGTATTTAATAACGTAGCACAAGGATTAAACGGTAAACACCGAGATATGATGATGCAATATTGGCAAGAAACAATAAATTCAATAGAACATGATGAGCATGATTTTAAAAATCATCAACTACCATTAGCCAGAATTAAAAAAGTAATGAAAACAGATGAAGATGTTCGAATGATTAGTGCTGAAGCACCAATACTATTTGCAAAAGGATGTGATGTATTTATAACTGAATTAACAATGAGAGCTTGGATTCATGCTGAAGAAAATAAAAGAAGAACATTACAAAAATCAGATATTGCTGCTGCTTTAACCAAAAGTGATATGTTTGATTTCTTAATTGATGTTGTACCAAGAGAAGAAGAGAAACCTAAAAAGAGAGGTTATAAAGAAGAAGAATTGTTACAGCAACAATTGTTAAATGAACAACTATATAATTTGTAATATATATTTTATTTCCGCAGCAATGTTAAAATTTAGAAATTGTTTAAGACCACTTAGATTTCAACAAGCTATGCCTTTAATAACAATTGCCCAATCATTAACTGATTCTTATACCAAGAGTAAAATTATCCCTGATGTTGTTGATGAATTCGAAACAAAAGGTTTAATTCAAGCTGTTTACCCCAACCATATTGTTACCATGGGTAACACATTACCAGTATCTGGTACACAATCAAAACCACAATTTCAATTCACTTTAAATTCATCAAAAGATCAAGAATTGGAATCAATTAATGAAGATGATAAATTTATTCTTGTTTTGACTGACCCTGATGCACCATCAAATACTGATCATAAATGGTCAGAATATTTACATTGGTTAGTTACTGATTTAAAATTGACTCAAACTGAAGAGATTAATTTTAAAATTAAAGATGGTAATGAATTAATTGAATATAATGGACCTGCACCACCACAAAATACTGGTAAACATCGTTATGTATTTTTATTATACAAACAAGATCCTAAAGCAGAGATTAAAGCTCCATCAGATAGACCAAACTGGGGTACTGGTAAACCAGGTAGTGGTGTTAGAGATTGGATTAATCAACATGCTCCAAATTCAAAATTATTAGGTATTAACTTTTTCTATGCACAAAATGAATAATCTTTTGGACTAACAACTAACCCCTTACCTTTCCTTGCACCTCTGTATATAGTCTCAATTATGTCAATTAATTCTTGCTTTTCATAAATCATGAAATTTAATTTATTGTTATTTCCTGTACCAAAATCACACATCATATGCTTGTTTCTGTAGAAAAACATTATTGAAAAGGAGTCTAGGTCTAGTTCATACATTTGATTAAAATCAGGAACTTTATCAAGATTGACTAGGTAAATGACAGCAAAGTTCTTGACCTTCTCCGAGATTGAAAACAATATCTCATCGATAATCATACACTGAGTTTCCTCTTCTCTTCCAAACCTTATAACAACAACTCTATCATCTTCTGAAAGTATAGCTTGATCAACGTGCCATCCTGTGTTTAGATGAGGTAAAAATACGGATCCCATGAAAAAATGCAGAAACTTGCGACTCGACTATAAATATGAACTGAAATGTAAATTTAATCAGTAAGATGTTACAAAATATTCAATCTAAACAACAATTTTCCTCAGCTTTACAAAATCAAGACATGATTGTCTTGGATTTCTTTGACAGTTGCTCTCATTGCTCAGATATGAATAATAAATTGGATGAGTTTTCAGAGATGTACGAAGGTAATTTCTACAAGGTTCATATTGATAATGATAAAGAGTTAGCTAAAGATTATATGGTTTCATCCATCCCAACAACTCTTTTCTTTAAACAGGGAAGACTTGTTGATAAGGTTGTGGGACCTGAACCAAACGAAGTTAAAAAAGTTCTCGAAAAAATTTAATTAATATACATCATAATGAATTTGGGTGTAACTGCTGACATGCATGTCCATCTACGTGATGGACCTATGTGCGATTTAATAACTCCTACAGTTAGAGCAGGAGGTATCTCTATAGCATATGTCATGCCAAACTTGGTCCCTCCAATAACCACCAAGAAACAAGTTGAAGATTACCATAAAAAATTATCACTGTTGGCTCCAAAAACTACATTCTTAATGTCATTATACTTGTGTAAAGAGTTGACTCCAGAATTAATCGATGATTGTAAAGATAATATCCATGGTGTCAAGTGTTACCCAGCAGGTGTTACCACAAATTCCAAATTTGGTGTTGATCCAAATGACTTTACATCATTTTATCCATTATTTGAATCTATGCAAAAGAATGGGATCGTTTTAAATATTCATGGTGAAAAACCAGCCACAGAAAATGATGATATCAATGTTATAAATGCAGAACCAGAATTCTTACCAGCTTTAAGAAAATTACATTCTGATTTCCCAAAATTGAAAATAATTTTAGAACATTGTACAACTTCAGAATCAATTGATTTAATACGTGAATTAAACACAGGAGGTGAAGTCTTTGTTGCAGCAACCATAACTGCTCATCATTTATATTTAATCATCGATAACTGGGCGGGCAATCCAATAAATTTCTGCAAACCTGTTGCAAAATTTCAAAAGGATCGAAGAAAATTAATCGACGCTGCAACAAGTGGTGAACCTTGGTTTTTCTTTGGATCTGATAGTGCACCACATCCAATCCATACAAAACAACAACATGTTGGTGTTTGTGCAGGAGTTTATACACAAAATAACGCAATCAGTTACGTTGCAGAAATTTTCGCTAAAGAAAATAAATTGGACAACTTGAAAAAATTTGTCAGTGATAATGGAATCAATTTTTATGGATTAAAGCCAGAACAGAAAGAATCAGTCTGGTTGGTTAAACGTGAAAATAAAGTACCTGCTGTCATTGGTAATGATAGTCTTGAAGTTGTTCCATTTAAAGCAAATGATACTTTACAGTACACAATAGAATGGAAATAATACACGTTTTTCGCAATTGCGCTCTCGTAATTTAATAAATGCAACATGAAATTCTATAAATATACATGAAATAGTTACTTTTTCTCATTAATGGCTTCTAGAGATTTACCACATTCATTTAACGATTTGGCTTTTGGTTGGATTAACCATATCAAAGCAGAAGTCACTATCGGTAAAAACAAAGAACAATTATTAGAAGAAGATTTTGTCACCGATGATGAACCAAAAGAAACAAAGGTGAAATTTCAAAATTTATGGCCTGCATTTGCTTCAGGTGCCGGTTTATTTGCAGATGGGTACGTCAATAACACAATTGGTATTGTCTTATCATGTTTAAAACTTATTTATGGTGAAGAATTCACTGAATCAAGCGCAATTTCAAACATTGCAGCGATTGGATTTGCAGGTACGGTTATTGGACAATTATCATTTGGTTATATTTCCGATAGAATTGCAAGAAAAGGTGGTATGATGGCTGCAAACATAATGTTGATTATATTCACATTACTTTGTGCTGTAGGATCTTGGGGTAAAACAACTCAAGGATTCTTTGCTTGTTTGACTGTTTGGAGATTCTTCTTAGGTGTTGCTATTGGTGCTGAATATCCAACTTCATCAGTCATAGCTTCCGAATTTGCTAATCAATTACCAGCTGGTCACAGAAACAGATATTTCATTTGGTTTACAAACTTTATGATCGACCTTGGTTTTGTCATTTCCGCATTTGTTCCTTTCGTTTTATTATTCATTTTTAAAGAAAACCATCTCAGAGCTTTATGGAGAGTAGCTGTTGGTTTAGGTGCAATAGTACCATTCTCACTTTTTTTAATTCGATTGAAAATGGGAGATTCAACGTCGTTTAAGAAATTACACATGAAAAATATCAATTATAGAAATTATCCTTGGTGGTTGATTATCAAATTTTATTGGTTTAGACTTACAATAGTCTCCATGATCTGGTTCATCTATAATTTTTCGGTTTACGCTTTTGGAACATTTTCAACAATTATCCTTGGTCAAATAATACCAGATGCACCTTTGTGGAGACAATGGGGTTGGGCTGTTGTTTTTAACTTATTCTACATTCCAGGAGGGTTTTTAGGAGGCTATTTTGCCGATATAATTGGATCTAGATCCACATTGGCTTTAGGTGTTGGTTTACAAGGAATAATTGGTATAATCATGTCCGCTCAACTAAACAGCTTAAGGAAAAGTATAGCGGGGTTCACATTCGTCTTTGGTGTTTTTACTACGCTTGGGGAACTAGGTCCTGGTGATAATATTGGACTCTTAAGTTCGAAATCTTCAGCTACTCCTATTAGGGGTACATTCTATTCAATTGCAGCTGCTATTGGTAAATGTGGTGGTTTCTGTGGTGTTTATATTTTTCCAATTATACAAAGAAAGTATGCGAAAGTAAGTGAAAACGCTTCATTACAAGTTCCATTTTATATATCTGGAGGTTTATGTTTATTCAGTGCTTGTTTAGCTTTATTTTTATTACCTGAAATTGGTCAAAGTGCAATCAACAAAGAAGATGATGATTTTATCAAATACTTGGAAGCAAATGAATTTGACACAACTCAATTAGGTGATGTTACCTGTGATACAGAAATTCACGTTGACAATCAATGTTCATCAGATGAAAAGATGTCAACTGAAGTGAAGAAAATGTGAATTCAAAAACAATTTAATAGTCTACTCTTAATTTCTCTAAATAATATTATAATGGTTTAAAATCTTATTTCTGAACTTTATTCTTGGTTGTAGATTTATGTATGAAATTCTAAATTTTAAAATGATATCATAAACCATCAATGGTGTATTTTTTTTTTTTTCAAATATTGTTTAACAACATTCTGTTAATACTTTGGTACAATAACCATATTTATACACTTAATTTTGGTAGTTAGGCCTACATAAAATTGATCCCGTAAAATATAGTATAATTCTTATGATCCTATGGTATTTATTAGATGTAAACAATTTAGAAATCGGATTCTAAATTTTTTTTTTAAAAAAAATTTTGCAGCAAAACAAATCAAAAAAAAAATTTGCAACTTATCTGAATTACATTTTGCAACTTATTTAAATTACCTTGTATATTACAGTCTACAACAATCTACAACAAATGATATAATCTAAACTGATTTTTGACGAACGTGAGTTTCAGTTTTTTCAACTGAATCAGCTTCACTAATTACAACCTCTCCATTTGAATCAACTTGTGAGACTTCACTTGTATCACCCAAAAGTCCAATATCAAATCCATTATTTTTCAAATATTCAATGAAATCCCTGTCTTCTTTATTAACAGCATCTTGCCCAACTTCTGGTAAAAAGAATAATGCTAAACAAGCACTAAACATACATAATGCTGAAGAAATGTAAAATGGCACTTGTAATTGCAAATCTTGATTTACATTGTCAGCATAATGTTTTTGCACAGCACTTAACACCCAATTACCGACATAAGCCCCTATCTTACCTACAGCTTTAAAGATGTTAGTACTTGATGTTTTTAAGTTAAGTCGTGCAATGTTGATAAATTTCTTTTTGCTCTTTTTTGCGAGAAAACAAAAAAATTTACAATTCAGTTTAACACAACAATTAAAACAATAATTTAAGAAACTTACCAGCTGCAATACCATAATAGGTTCCTCTTATACTAGTTGAAGAGGTCTTCGAGCTTAACAATCCAATATTGTTACCCGGACCTAATTCTCCGAAGCTCGTGAATATCCCAAAGACGACTACAAAGCCGGCGATATGACGTTTAAGTTCTTCTAGTCTAGCAGACATAGCAAATCCAATGATTCCTTGAATACCTACACCTAAAACAAGCGTTAATCTAGCTCCAATCCAATCAGCAAAAAGTGCACCTAAAAAAGCACCTGGCAAGTAGAATACGTTGAAGACAACTGACCAACCCCATTGTTTCCAGATAGGAGCATCAGGTATTATTTCTCCAATGATAATTGTGTTAAAGTTTCCAAAGGAATAAGTTGAGAAATCATAAATGAACCAGATCAATGAGACTATAATCAATCTAAACCAATAGAACTTGATAATCAAAAGCCATGGATAGTTTCTGTATTTTACTTGTTTCATGTTCATTTTTGAAAAAGTTTTTGAATCTGACATTTTCATTCTAATGAAAAATAAAATTAAAGGTGGTACAACACCTAAACCAATTGTTACCCTCCATAAAGCTCTTAAATGTTTTTCAGTGAAAATCCAAATCAAAACAAATGGAACAAATGCAGAAACAACAAATCCAAAATCAATCATTGCATTGGTGAACCATGAAAAATATCTATTTCTATGACCTGGTGGTAATTGATTTGCAAATTCGGAAGCTATGACTGATGAAGTTGGATACTCAGCACCAATAGCAACACCTAAAAAGAATCTCCAAACAGTCAAGCAAGCAAAGAATCCTTGAGTGGTTTTACCCCATGATCCTACAGCACAAAGTAATGTGAATATAATCAACATTATGTTTGCAGCCATCATACCACCTTTTCTTGCAACTCTATCGGATATATAACCAAATGATAATTGTCCAACAATTGTACCTACAAAAGCAATTGAACTGATATTTGCCATGGCATTTGATTTTGAAAATTCATCACCATAAATTTTCTTTAAACAAAATAAAACTGTTGATATTGAATTATTAACATAACCATCGGAAAACAAACCAGCTCCTGAAGCAAAAGCAGGCCATAAGTTTTTAGCTCTAACTTTTGTTTCTATCACTTCATCATTATCAAAAGTTTCGTCCTCGTTGATTAAATCTTCTTGTTTTTTGAATAACGTTATTTCTTTTGGGATTCTAGTTGCCCAGTCAGTAAGATTATGAGGTAAATCTCTAGTAGCCATTATAAAGTAGTTTTAAAGAATTTGAAAACTTGCAATTTACTTATCTTATATAAATTAAAATTTTTAGTTTAAGAGTTCATGCATGAAAGATTAAATTAAAATAGAAAGGCTAAGAGATAATGAGATTTCTGTAACCAAAATCTTACCTGGTATCAAATTTGTAAGTTGTATTTCAACGTGTGAGCAATGTAGATGATTGATACATCTTGCTATGTTTATGATGAGATGATTCTTGTAAATGTGCTATTTCAAATAAAAAGAATTAAAAGTTTCTATGGTTATGATACGCGGGAACGTGGTTAATTAATAAATTAACATGCACGTGAGTGTCTAAAATTTTGTAGCCTTCTAATCAGAGTAAAATAAGTTTTCTGACTTAATTTTAAATAAGAAGAAATTGTGAAAAGTTACAATAAACGTCAAAGTATTAAAACTAAAATATTTACAGATGATGAAATTTTTCTTGGTCTGTCAAAAACTTCTCGTAATTTTATTAAAGCTATTTACAAAACATTATTGATAGATATTCAAAATATCCTATTAAACATTTTGAAATTATACATAAAATATGAACATGGCACTCTTCCTGTTCAAAAAGTTTTAAGATTTGGAGTTACAATTACCATGATTTGACTTTTTATAGTTTAAAATAAATCTTTAATTAGTAAAACGTGCATCAAAATAACCTTTACATTTCCCTTTTATTAGCATCACAAGTTTATAAACCAACTATATCAAGATTTTGCAATGATACCTGTAATTTTGCATGATTTATTTCCCAATCTCTGTTGCTATTGATTCTACTTATTCAACTTTATTCCTATTCTATTCAAAGGCCATATAATTGTCAATACTTTACCAACGACCAATCCTTGACTTATTGGACCAAAATTATTTGAATCTATAGAATGGAATTCATTATCACCTTCTACCCATAAATGATTTCTTGGAATTTTCACTTCAGTTTTTGGATAAGAATCTTTTGGTTTTATGATATCATTTTGTACTCCTGTTATTCTTTTAGTTAAAAGTTTTTCAGGATTTTCAGGACTTCTAAACATGATAATATCTCCTCTTGTTAAATAATTTTTAACATTATATTTTTTCACTAGTACGATATCATTTGTGAATGATGAAGTGCCTGGGTTAAAAGTTGGAGTCATTGAGAATCCTGTTATTTGATAAGGTTGTAGAACATGATTTGTAAATGTGTAAAGCACGGGGAACCAGGTTAATGTGATTAATGCAGTTTTAATTCCAGTGGGTGGCATATTTTTTTTTCCCAACATGTTAGATCAAATCTTATTAGAGGACATTGCTAGAAATTGTCCACAACAGTTTTTATCATTTCATCAATGTATGTCAACGGATACTGATTGTGATAAGCAACAAAGTGAACTAGCTAAATGTATACATACAATAACATCATTTCAAAAGATTCAAGGAGAATGTAGTGGGAAATTACAAGCTTATGAAGCATGTTTAAGAATTAACAAAAGTAATACAAGTAAATGTCAACATGAATTGACTGGGTTACGAACATGTGCATTTAGTTCTTTAAATTAAATATTTATTACATAAATTTTCAATTTTAATGTTTGAGAGATAATTGTTTGTCATTTCTCTTGGGAAACCTTGATGAGTTTCTTCAATTTCATGTTGATGATGTAACATTTCATGTTCGATATCTTCTTTATGTTTTATAAGTACCTCTGGATCTTGATCTTTATGATATTTATTCCAATGATGTTCTTCATATTCATCTTCGAAATTTAAATGATGACCACTACCATAACCGAAATCTGGTAATTCACCACCATTTTCAATAAATTGTTCAAATTCATTCCATGTAATGACTTCATCATGGTTTATATCAAATAATTTAAGAATATCTGAAACAACCAGATCTTGTAATTTTGAGGTAATTTCAGTTACACTCTCACCCATACCTGAACCGTCTCCTATTATATTATGAACAAGACCATATAAATTTAAAATGTCATTTCTATCCCATTGACCATTACCATTTAAATCATGTAAGCTGAAGAATGTCTTTGAATCGTATTCCTCAAGCCCATGTTCCTCCAACATATGCCAATCTTGCCATTTTTGTGCTATAACACAGGATGCTAATAAAAATAAAAGTTTCATGTTGGCAGAAAAAAAACATCAATCATGGTAGAGGAAGATAAACCACCTCCATATAAAAAAAGAAATAGAATACCTGCATCATGTTCAGTTTGTCGAAAAAGAAAGTCTAAATGTGATAGAGTAAGACCAGTCTGTGGGTCATGTATTAAAAAATCAATTGCTCATTTATGTTACTATGAAGATGCCAACAAAATGCCAGTACAGTATGATCATCAGTTAGAACAATTACCAATACCGCAGATCCAGATACCGTCTCATATTCCATTACCTCAACAACCTATGCCACCTATGCCACCTATGCCACAACCTATACCACAACCTATACCACAGTCTATCCCTCCTATACCCAATCAATTACCGAGATTTAGCATGCCTTTTATACCGAGTTCAAATCATAGTAGTCCTAGTTCAACATCATCAGTTCGTCAAATTCCGTTACCACCACCACCATCAGCACCTTTATCTACACCACCTAGATTGACACCCAAGACTCCGAGTGTATTTGATGATTACTTTGCATCAAATTCTTTAGTGGCTATTCCATTAGGATCAAGTAGTTTACAATTGAACCCCGAGGATAGAATAAGCGTGTTTTCAAATGCAAATTATTCTTTATTTTTAGAAGGCTCACTCTGGCAACAACAAGGAACATTATCATATATTGGGTCAACCAAAAGTGATCCATTTATTACAATTTTACGTAATTTTGTTGTACATTTATTCAAAGCTGGTGAAATGACAAAATTTATAAAGAGTGATACAACAAAAAAACGAAGGAATTCTGGTAGTTTGTATTCTAAAAGTCCAATAACTCCAAAAACTGATGAGAAAAGTCCACTTGATTCACCAGGTAGGAAAAGAGAACGTAAGTTGCCGAAAAGTTATCCATCAATTGAAACTAAAACTTATAATTCATCAGTTTCACAAATTATTTTAAATATATTACCGGATAAGATCAATCTGTTTCAATTATTTTGTCGATTTTTCAAATATGTATCACCATTTATTCCTATAATTGATGAAAATTCATTAATTGTTGATGTGAGTAAATTATTAAACTTTCCACAATTTACTCATGAATATTTTAATAAACTTGAGATTAAAAATGATAATGATTTGAAAACTTTGGGAATTTTCTTATTAATATTAAAATTAGGATACATGACCTTGATACATAATGAGAATGTTTATAATGATTACAATGATGAGGAGATTAGTATTATTGAAGATATGTATTTAATTCCATCAAAAGATTATTTAAAAATTGTTAATTTATGTATTGGGAATAGTTTGATTACATCAAAATCTACATTTAAAACTGTACAGTTGTTAGCATTACTTCATCATTATAAAAGTATAGCTCCAGATGATCTGAATGGAGTTGGTGGAGCAGATTCACAAATATTATTAGGTGTAGCTATCAAACATGCATTGTCAATTGGATTAAATCGAGATCCAACGAATTATAATGAATTTTCAAAAAACACAATCTTGATTAGAACATGGAGATATTTGTGGACATATTTAATAGATGCTGACGCAGTCAGTTGTTTACATATTGGTACAAGTTTGAATTTATCAAATTTAGAAATAAGTGATGTTCAATTGCCAATAGAAAAATCAAATGAATACAATCAATTTATACAAAACTTGTCAAACATTTGCACGTGTTATAGAAGATTGGTAAATAAAATCACTAATGTTAATTCAAAACCAAGAGTGATTGAAATACTACAAGAAACAAATTATCTAGAAAAGACATTTTTCGACATGTTTGGAAGAGATTTCTTTAAAGATGAGATAATGAAACCAGCAAAATTTAATCCAAACGGGTGGGATTCAACTAGTATTGAACATGAAGAAAGTATTTTAAAAGTTATGAAATATTGTATATTTATCCAATTAAGAACTAATCTATCAGGAATGTATTACATGATTGCAATACATTATGAAAATGAATATAATGAATCACAAACCCCATCAATGAATGCTGGGATTGAATTATTTAAAATTTACATAAAACTGGTGGTACAATTAGTCTACATAATGTCATATGTTTTGGATAATTCAGTTGAGTTATTTGGTAAATATTTTGATTATTACATCACAGCAGTCAATGAGAAATATATGATCAAAATTCATTCATTTTTACAATCATTTTTTGTCAGGTTGTTGCTGCAAAAGAAAGATTTATCATTTAAAGTGTTTAAAGAACCAAGTTTAATACCAAGGTTGGAAGTTATTGACAACTTATTTACAATGATTTTGCTAGAAGCTGAATTATTTGTAGGAAATTTCCGAAAATTGTCACGAACTTATATTAATTCTTATCGCTTATACATTATAACATTTATAATCCTAAGACAATGTGTTGAAAATCCAGATGTATTTTTCGAAAAAGCAATCAACGATCAACTGTTTTTCCACCAAGGTACAAACATGATTGAGTTTTTCACTCTAGCTGAACTACAACATTTAGTTAGATTATGTGGTGAATTCAGATCAGTTAAACAAGAACATACAAAGCAGAAAAATGAGAGAATGAAATTAAAAGGTATAAGTCACACACCAAAAGGGTTTGAAAATGATATATTTAACAATTTGTCATTTTTTGATGATGAAAATATTTTTAATAATTTGAATAATTTGAGTGATGATCTAATAGATCCAGTCAAATCAAATGATGATTTAATGAGAATGTTTAATTTATTTGGAGATTTTGATCTCGATTTAAATAGTTAAATATATACTGTTATACCGATCTGTCTCTTACTAATTGAAAATTAATAATAAAAACGACAGCTTTCAATTACCAAAATTGTCGAGTGAGGTTTCCATACATTTTCATTTTTGTGTAAGACTTTACGTAATAATTTATACTTTTATTATGTAAGATAAATCTGATTATTTTTCATCATGCAGAGTGTATTTCACTTGAATAAAAAACCAAAGGTTAATAAGCCAAAGAAACGAAACAGGATCTCGCTTAACTGTTTGAGTTGCAAGCGAAGGAAGATTAAATGTGATAGAGCCAACCCATGTAGTAACTGTGTCCGATATAAAGAAGAATGTTTATATTCCGAACCTGTTTGGAACTCAAAAGATGGATTTTCAGTATCTCGATTGAATCAACCAGATGTTCATACCCAATTAACCATTTTAAAAAATAAACTCCATGAGCTAGAGACTAATCTACAAGGTTTAAATAATAATCCAACATTTATTGGAGTCAATCCATATCATGATGAAACAGAAACAATCAATTTTTATCAAGATTATACATCTATTTATAAACAAGATGATAATAGGAGGTATAATTATGGACCTTTTTCATGGTTGTCTTTACTCAAGAAAGATCCAGCAATGTTTCAAAGTTGGCAATATTTACAAACTTATCGAGATGATTATAAGAAAAAATTATTGAATAAAAAACGGGATGAAGATGAAGTTAATGAACCAGAAGAGCAATTTCGAGAAAAGGCTATTGATCGAGATGGGTATAATGATATAAGGTTGTATCAGAAGGTGAGTGATGTTAGAAGTGAGAAACCAAAAAAGAAGTTGAATAAGTTAACTTTAGGATTAACAATTGGTAAAATTAATCAAGAATTGGAATTAATTGAAAAGATTAAATTGATTTTACCAAAACAAAAGGTTATTTGGATATTGATTGATAAATTTTTCATCGAAGTCTACCCATTCATGCCTATACTAGATGAATCATCATTTAAAATTGAAATTGAACGAATTTTAGGTAACCAAGATTCTCAAGATGTAAAGATTGAGAAAAGGTTAGATTTTGCATATCTTGGGATAATGTTAATTATAATCAGGTTGACATATTTATCATTATTTTCAAATAAAAATGAAGTTAATGAATTTAATTTACAATCAAACGATGAAGTAAAGTATTTGCTATTAAATCCAATAAACATCAATTTAATAGATATAGCTCAGTTATGTCTTGATCAATTTGAAGTTTATCGAAAGACAAATTTGGTTGTATTACAATGTTCAATATTATTACGATTGTACCGTGTGTTTGCTCCCGAAGATGGTGATGGTGCCGATGGTGGTGATGCACAGACTTACAATGGAATGTTGATACAAATGGCATTTTCATTAGGGTTGAATCGAGAACCAGCTCAACAAACTAGAATTGATAATATTGATAGAAAGATTTGGCATTTCTTGGTTGAATATGATATAACGCAAGGGTATCAATATGGTAACCCATTGAATATTGATGAAAAATATTTTGATACTAAATTACCAACATATGTTGTAGGTTCAGAAAATACATTCAATGTAGAGTTGGAGAAACAAGTGATGAATCAATATAATCATTTTGAAAAATTTCATTACAAGTTATTGAATATATTAAATATGACATTAGATATAAACAAACAAATTAAACTTTCAGATTTAACAAAATTAGTATCTGAATTAGAAAGTTTACTTCATGAAACTTCAGGTACAATAAAATCTTTCCTACTTCCATTAAATGAATATTCATTCACAAAGATTTTAAAATTCAAAAATTATTTAAATATCAAAATATTTTTAAATAACATTTTTTTACATTTTTACATTCATTATGAAGCAAAGCAAAATTTAGAATATTCCTATTTTTATTTACGAAAAGTGTTTTCAATTGTATGTGGTGAATTTTTCACATCAATTTATCAATTAATTGAAGATAATACTATAAATTTTGGTAGTTCAATAGCTGATTTAATGTTGAATCCATCTATACAAGTTATGATTCATCGAACAGCTCAAATCATTTTTAGTATGTTATTGCGATTGAATGCAACAATATATAATATGAGATCATCCAGTACTCATGAAATCAATCTACGTGATGATTTCATATACCGATTGAGATATGCAAAATCTTGTAAATTATCATTATTATTACAAAAAATGATTCAATTTTGTATCACAGCAATGTCAAGATTAAGTAGAAGATATTATTATGCATGGAGAGTTACAAAAGCTCATACATTTATTTTAAAACATAGTAATAATCAACTATATTATAAAGAAAATTCAAAATTAACTGAATTTTTAAATTTAAATAATGATCAATTCAATGAAATTATTCAAATTTGTGAAAATGCAATCAAGAATCAGAATGAAGTTCCTTTAAAAGTTGATATGGAAGATTTTAAATTCATAAATGATATTGAAATTGATCAATTATGGAAACAAATGGCTCAATATAATGATGAAAAAAACGTAAATAATGAAACAAATTCAATTCCACAAGGTCCTGGTAATATTCTAGATTTAGAAAGTATTGATACAGATATATCAAATGAAGATTTTTTTAATAATTTAGAATTAGATTTAGATTGGTTTAATAAAAGTTGATGTTTGGATCTTTTTTCAGTATAAATTCTCATCTTTGAATGAAAAATTTTTTTTCAATTAACAACCACTTTCTTTCATGATCTGAAGTAAGGTTATTTCAAATCAGTAAAGTTTACTATTATATTTATGTGATGACAAAGTAGCTGTGCACCAGTCTGAGTACTCAACTGCATGACAGATTAGTATATACCCAAATTTCTGATTATTTATAATAGTTTACTAAAAGAAAATGGTTGAATAACAGGAGTTTATAATATGGATGCATTGATTGCGATGATTGTAATTTTTATCCAATGATTGAAAAGTTATCAATTCAGCTATTTGAATATGGGTGCAAAAATTTTTTCAAATTTTTCTAATTATTCTGTTTTTAAACCAACATTGAAATTCTCAAATTGGTATCTTAGCACATTATTAACAATGTTGGATTTAGTTTCAAAAATGTAGTCACTGTTCAAATTTCCTCATATAATAGTGAAGTGATTCGGTGTTTTACTTAATTTGTGAATTTTTGAAAAATCGTTACAAAATTTTTTGATAACCTCTAAACCAATGTTTCATGGTAACTGAGAATGAATTGTAAATCACAAGCAAAGAGTTTGAAAGTTCGTGAAAGAATAGTATTAATAGTTTTAAATTTTACGAAACGATCATAGTAGTAGAAATTAGATTAATTGTATAAACTTTAAAGATAAAATATAATATGGTTTTCCTGATAATTTCTACGTGAAAATTGTAAAATGATGCCACTACATATGAAAATCAACCGTTATTACAAATGTTTACTCTGTTTTAAGTTACCAAATTGGTTTCTATTTCACGGAAGTAGATATTCCATCAATTTTTCCATAATTTATGTAGATCACTATCACTTTTCACAAGATAAGTTAGAATCTGAAAAGGTACTGCTTAACAATTTAGTTCAGGGGTATTGATAAAATGAGAAACGTTTGATAATTTAGTCCAACAATTAAACCCAATTGGGTCTGAATTGATTACATTCTCGCGAATTAATAATAAAGTTAATCTGTAAATCATAATGGTAGATCCTAAGGGTTTGAGTAGTGTAAAAAATGATATCAACAAGTTTGACTAAATAGGTTAATTATGGAACACAAAATTTAATTACCCCTTACTGTATAGAAACATTGAAACTAATTTAAAACTTTAAAAAATGTCACCCTTCGACGCGACGCGTAAAAAATCTTACTCCTTTTAACAAACGCGTTTGGACTAGTACGAGATCAGCCCCAGCCTTGTTCAGTAACACACGAGAATTCAAAGGTATAGAACTGATATGTTGTAGATTCATTAATCAATTATATGAACCATCAACCATCAACCAACATCAATCAACCATCAACCATCAACAATCATTAATATACGATTTCCGACACAAAATTGAACGGTATAACAAATTTTTCAGTCGCGTTTCAAAAAACATCGAGAATATTTTCAAGGGACGTTATTTGTTTATTAATTATGTTTTTATTTACATTCCAAATTAAGATATTTAATTATTTTCAGAATATCAAAAAAGTAGTATAAGAAGTGAAAGTTTTCTGGAAATTTGAACAACAAAAATGGTTTCTTCATTAGACTTACAAGCATTACAAATCTTTCTCAATGGTCCAATCACTCATGATATGATTCATAAATTGGTTGTTGCTACATTACAAGTGATACCATGCAAAGATACAAAGTCATCTACATATACAACTACAAATAATACTGTCAAACAATTACCATCATTGATGACATTTCTTACAAAATTGATTAAATATACAAATATTTATACTGGTACATTAATGGCTACATTGATTTATCTTCAAAAATTGAAATCTAAATTACCAAAGAATGCACAAGGGTTACCATGTACAAGACATAGGATATTATTGAGTTGTTTAATATTGAGTTCGAAATTTCATAATGATTCATCACCAAAGAATAAACATTGGGCTAAATATACTGATGGATTATTTAATGTAAAAGATATTAATTTAATGGAAAGACAATTGATTTATTTATTAAATTGGGATTTAAAAGTTTCAAATCAAGAAATGTGTAATTCATTACATTCATTTTTGGAACCAATTAAAATGGAGATTATAAAATCTGAAAAAATGAAGAGATTCAAAGAAGAACCACCGGTACATTATAGACAAAACTCAAGTAGTTCAATCGATACAATGTATTCATCAGCATCATCAGTATCTAGTAATTCACCTGTTCAAGTTAAACCACAACAAAATTATGATTTGGTTGATCCAATAATTGAGTTGACAGCATTGAAAGAGGAGATTGAGTTGAAGAATTTATTGAATAAACTAAATAGTCATTCAATGGTTTATTAGGTATTTTTTATTTCTAGTCGGGATTTTGGGTAATATATATTTTTTAGCTATCTTCTTCCTCCTCTACTACTACCACCACGACCTGAGCCTCTACCACCACCACCACCACCTCTTGAGCTGAATCCACCTCTAGATGAACCTCTTGAAGAACCGCCACGTCCTCTGTAAGAGTCACCTCTGGAATCGCCTCTACCTGAATCTCTACCGGAATCTCTTCCATAATCAGATCTACCTCTTGATGAATCTCTACCTCTTCCTGAATCTCTACCTCTACCGGAATCTCTACCTCTACCGGAATCCCTACCGGAATCTCTACCGGAATCTCTACCAGAGTCTCTACCTCTGCCAGAATCTCTGCCTCCAAATGGTTCTCTGAAATCATCATTACGCAGGATTCTTGAATTCAAGTCACTTCTACCTGGACCTCTTGGATCAGAGCCTCTTGGATCAGAGCCTCTTGGATCATCTCTTCTTTCATCTCTTCTTGGTTCATTTCTTGGTTCATTTCTAACTTCATTTCTTGGTTCACTTCTTGGTTCATTTCTTTCTTCTCTTTTAACTTCAACTCTTTTATCAGCTTTATCATCTTCGAAGAAATTTTGTTTACTAATAAAATCTTTCATCATTCTTTGTCTTTCAGGATTAATATTAGCTTCAGTTTCAGAATTTCTCTTCTTTGGAGTATTTCCATCTTCAGTTTCAGGTTTTCTCTTTTCAGGAACAACTTTAGCTGGACCAGTTGGTGTTTTAACTTCTTTACGTTGAACAGGTTTACCAACTTTCTTTGTTGGTTTATAATCAAATAAATTTGTTGAAATTTTTTGAGAATTTGAAACTTGTAAATCATTTAATAATGAACGAACTTTTAATGGAGTATAAAACTTTGGACCTTCAATATATTTACCAAATTCTTTAGCCAAGATTTCACAAAATGCTTTTAAATTTAAATTATCACTCTTGAATACTTTGAACAATGGTCGATAATATGAAGGTAAAATCAAATAAAGAAATTTATCAATTTCATCCATTGAATTTTCTTCAAGAGTGATATAAAAATCAAGTAATTTAAATGGTGTATCTGATTTTTCAAATGAATCCCAATAATTCGATAATTTTTTTGAAATTGTATCAGCAATTGTAAATGATTCAGTACCTAAATTTTTTAATAAATCACCAATTGTAACATTTGATTCTAAATTTTTTTCAACTTGACCGATGAATGAACCTTTCTTTTTCAAAAATGCAATAAATGCATCTGAAAATAAGTTCATTGAGACTTTAATACCCCCCATCATATCTGGAAATGGGAAAATATTAGAAACTCTCAGTTTGGTCAAGTTGAAAGTGTCAGGGTTAGTGAAATAAAGATCTGAATTGGAGAAATATTTCAATCCATGATTGATATATTCCTTCCATTTATTAGTATCTAAATCATCTGGAACAGGTTGATTTTCATAAGCCTGTTCAATTTGTTTGTTGATTGTATCAACCCAATCAACATACACTTGACGAAACTTCTCAACAGTCTCTGCATTTTGTAACATTGGATCATCTGTAGCTTCAGTGGCTATATTATTTTCTTTTGGTGCTTCAACAGTTGGTTCGGACATTGTTGGTAAAAAAAATAAAAAATTTTAATAATTTATAAATTAACGAAATTAACGAAATTAGACGAACACAGAAATTTGGAGATTTAAGTGATTGTAGATTGGGATGTGATAAAGAAGAGATAAGAGTAGAGATTAAACTTGTTTTGTAGTTAAAATGAGTTGTAATTTGGACTTTAAAATCTATAAACTGCTGTGGCATGAGTTTGTGATCTAGCCTGTGTAGTCTGTAATTCAACTGAATATCAATCTATTCAGTAGCATTCAATACTTTCTATTCGGTACTTCATTATTGTCCAATGTTGATGTGCTTTTCCGATATTATTACGCACGACCAAAGATAACGAACAATGATTCCTAAGCTATTAAGGAAGTTTCATACGTCAACAGCACTATTCAAAGATGAGAAGACGAAGCAGTTGCTCAAGAATCTAGGTCTTGACCTACAAAAGGGTGATATAAATCGACAAACAGAGAAGAATGAGCCACAACCTCCGGAATCAAAATCAAGTACAACAAGTGAATATGAAAGTCTATCTAGTATGTCTTCAAGAGATTTATTATTCCAAGTAGCATTAGATGGGGATAAACCTTTCATGTCATTTGTTTCAAATCATTGGTTGGATCGAAAGAAGTTGATTAGAAATCTACCTGATAAATTAGATACATTAAACCCAGAAGAGATGAAGAATGTTGATCATATTTATTCAGAATTATCAAAATTAGATTCTGATAAATCATTACATGAACGGTACCTTAAAGAATATTTCAACGATTATACAAATGTAATGGTTAATGCAACTGAAGCTGCAAAATCAATGGAATCAAAATTTAAATCAATCAGAAGGAAGGAAAATATGTTGATGAGGAAAAGTTTAACTGATGTAATGGATGATAAAGTTTCTACATATGGGGTATTAGGGTTTGATAAATCATTATCAGGGATGCCGAGACCAGTTGCAAAAGGATTTCCAAAAGAATTGATTCAAGATTTACCATTCAAATCTAGTATGATTAATCTTAAAAAATTTGATGTAAATGTTTCATTAGGAATGGATCCAGAAGATAAATCAAGAAATATTGATCCTAAAAAGGTATTATCAATTTCAGATATTCAAGAAAAGAATACAAAGGGAATTTATAATGAAAATTTGGTACAACGTCAATTAGCAGGGTATAAATTTCTTAGTAATCAATTGAATCTACCAAAGAATTATATCAAAGTTGATAATATCACCAATTTCAATAGATTAAAACTTGATAATAAATTAGTAAATCGATTGGAAAAGGAAATTTGTATAATTCGAAAATCATTAGAAGATGAGATTAAAAAATTAATACCTCAAAATTCATTCCTTCTTGAACCAAAAGCATTACTCAAATCAAATGAATTTATGTTGTGTGAATTTGAAGAAAATATTGAAGGAACATGGTATAAATATAAACAATTCAATTATTTACCAAATTATTCCATTTTCCCATTAAAGAGAAGTTCTCAAAGAAGACTTAAAAATCATTTAATCAAATTATTCCTAATCAATTGTCAAAATCAAATTGATACATTACAACTTCTTAAACAAGATGATAAATTTAAATCAAATTTAATAACAAATATTAAAAATACAATCAAATTTAGATTGTGGAGATATCTAACAAAGAATAAAGAATTATCATATTACAATATAGTATTATTCAAACCATTTAAAGATAAATCTTTTAAACGTTTATATTGGTTAAACAAAAGACTGAATAATTTGACAGAAATTTGGTAATGCACGTTAAATAAAATTTTTTTACTCTAATGGCTTATAAGAAAGTTGGACCATCACCAAAGGGACTTCCCTTGTTACCTAAGTTAAAGGTTAAGAAACCTGTTGTTGCAAAGACAACTAATGAATGTTTTGTTATAATGTCATCGCTTCTAAACTGTTGGGCATCAAATGGTGAAGGAAATAAAAATTGTCTTTCATTTGAATCAGATTTAAAAACTTGTATGGAAACAAATAGAATAGAACCAGATAAAATGTCTACAATCAATTATCATGCAAAGAGGTTATATCCAAAGATAAGTGGGAAGAAACTAGATTAATACACATCTATTTGAAAACTTTACCATCAGCGATTTCTCTTGATTCACCATTAACAACAACTGGTTCATCCCAAGCCAACATGTTGTTGACAAATTTTTGGACATCTTCTTTTGAACCATCTAATTTGGTGAATTCATATGATTCCCAATCTGGTGCAACATCAAATGCTGGAACATAATCTTGACCTCTGACCAAGAAAGCACCAGTGATACCATTGTTGTTGTTTTCACCATAAACAACCATACAACCAAACATGTATTTGGTAGAAGCTGACAATCTGTTGAAGAAACCACCAACTAAATTGTTTGACATGAAAGTTAAAGTCAATTCATCATTATATTTGTAATCAACTTTGTATAATGACCATTCTTCTGGATCATACATGTTTTTCCAAAACCATGGAATAGCAGTTTCTCTAGTTTCTTCATTTGAATAAACTCTTTTCCATTCATCTAATGGAGCTTTTGGTTTACCCAAAGCTTCTAAAGGATGTTTTGGTTTTGGAGCAGCAGCTGGTTCTTCAGAAACTTCTTTAACTTCTTTTTTAGCTTCTTTTTTAGCTGGAGCTGCTTGTTCTTTCTTTTCCTTTTTTTCTTTCTTTGGAGCAACATAAACTAATGGTTCTTTTGGAATAACAAAATCAGCGAATCTATCACCAAAAAATTTAGATTTACTGATAGTAGCAAACCATCTACCCAAGTTTGGATATTTTTTAACAAATGGAGCACCCAAAGTTGATTTCAAAGCAATTGAAAATGCACCAGCAGCAAATAAGTCAGCTAATGTTAATCTTTCACCAACCAAATAAGTGAATT
Source organism: Insectozyma xiaguanensis (assembly GCA_030555925.1). Lineage (NCBI taxonomy): Eukaryota > Fungi > Ascomycota > Pichiomycetes > Serinales > Debaryomycetaceae > Insectozyma > Insectozyma xiaguanensis. Next base: position 106,917 of record JANIVQ010000008.1, on the reverse strand, counting down.
CACTTAATCTAGCTTCAAAAACTTTAGCAATGTTGTCAATTATAACATTGTTGTCATCTAATGATTTCTTATTGTATGGAAGCTTTTGAATTGTCATGTAGAAAACTGGAATAAAAGCACCAAGAAATTCTTGATTAACCAATGAAACCCATTTCAAAATTTGAGCATATTGTTGGTTGTTTTTACCTAAAAATCCACCCAATTTTTCTTTTGGAACCAATGATAAAATGTATGATTGAATAGCAATAGATTCTGATAAAGTAAAATTTTTTGGTCCAATCAAAGCTGGTGTTTTACCCAATGGGAAATTAGCTTTAAATTTAGCATCCAATTCAGAAGTAACTTTGATATCTAAACCAAAATATTTGATTAAATCAGCGATAACGAAAGATCTTGGAGAAATATCCATGGAGTATAAAGTACCTTGTGACATGATTGATGATGAGATGAAATGAAAATTTTGAAAAAAAAATTTTTTGCTGCAAAACGTGTTGACCGAAACGGAAACATCTCAGATTTGAAATCTGAAGACTACAAACTGTATGGAATTATTGTTTAATTAGATTACAAGAATCATTCTAATTGATGAATCTAGATTACAATTACCGTATTAGATCACTCTCGATGTAATTCAATCTCTGGAGAGCTAGATTGTATATCTTATAATTCTTAAGATCTGCACTTATTAAAAGTTCAATTTATAGTTTATCTTCATTATTAATCTAATTCATCACTTCGTGTTTCATCTTCTTTATGTTTCATCTTGGCTGTATCACAATTAAAAAACAAATTTCCGTCATCACGTGATTAATTATAATTTTTAATTATCTTATTCATGACCTATGCTTTTACTACTATTCCTACTACCACTAATAACAGCCACGTTTGTCCATTCAGACGAGTGTAACAAGATACCAAATACCGATCTAAAGTTACGACCTTTCATAATAGATGCAGCATTAGATGAAGATTTGAAACGGTTAAAATTTTTTATAAACACTCAAGTGTTTAATTTCCCAAATTCAACAAACTGGGGTGATGTTATAATAGATGAAGCGTTGTTTAATATTCAAATAGATTTTATGGGGAAACAGTTTATAAATGAAACAAGAGATTTTTGTGATTTAATATCAGTTAAAAATACAACATCATTTAGAAATGGACCAAGATTTAATGATGAAGAAGTTCATTATGTGGATGTACCAGTTGAATTAGAAAATAAGACATTACCATTGAGTAAGACAAATACAACCATTGCAAAGTTATTTCCTGATGATAGAGTTGCATGTCCATTATATTCAAATGATTCAGTTATGATATATTATGAAGCTGACATTACAGATCATTTTCATAAACTAGGGTCGTATCAAATTCGATTCACTGTTTTATCTGATAAGATTATTGGGTGCAGTAAAAGTTATGTTACTCCAGTTCAACCAAAGATTATATCAAATATTATTAGTTGGGGAGTTTTCGTATTAATGATTGCAACTGCATTCTTCAATTTCTTTACAATTGCTTATTCATCATATCAAGAATCTTCAAATCCTTTTTTATTCTTTGCTTCAACTATATGTAATGAAGATTTATTAAAACAATTTGATCCTTCAATTACAAACATTACAAAATATCTACAATATGCTTTATTTATTGGTGGATTAGAATTGGAATACCCAGGGTTTTTCCAACCAATGATTAGTGAAATCAAATGGTGTGCATTATTAGGATTTTCAGTTGTTACAGGACCGGCTAAAGAGAAAAGAGTAACTGATGATAATTTATATGTCACATTGTCAGGTGGTGGATTAACTAGTTTAACAACTGCATGTTCGAACAGCCCTGTCACTGATAATTGGCCAAATTTTATGGTTACACTTATAATTTGTATCACTGCAGTTATAATTGTAACACAAATTATATCATTTACAAAATTATTCATAGATTTAAAATTTAAAACAAATTTAAAATTATTAGATGATCAACAAAGAGGTTTTAGTTTTTTATCTAAAAAGAATTGTTATCTTGTAACTGGACAAATTTTGAATTGCTTTTTAAATATATTTGCAATGCCATTTTTAGTATTGACAACATTTTTATTTTTATCAGCAAATGATATAAATGGGAAACATCGTCGATTTTCAAATTTCCATATGTTAAAGAGGGAAGCTTTTAGTTTTACAACTCCGTATAATGAATTAATGATTCCATCAAGTATTTTCACATTTGGTTCAACAATCCCATTACCACATTATCGACCATTCCCTATGACAGCACCAGAAACATCAATCAGATTAAACGATAAAGATGTTGTACATTCACATTCAAGGTATCGAAAGTATATGAATATTTCAAATTCAAGTTTAGCATTTGGATCTATATTATTTTCATGTTATTTTATATTAATTTTTTATTTCATTTTCCATTACCTTTTAACATATAAATTTCAAATATCAAAAAATGTTAACAAGCTTTATACATCATTAAAGACGATTTTAATATGGTCGAATTTTTATCATACTTATAACCCAACAAAAGTGAATTTTGTAATTATAGATTTATTTTCAATTATATCTAATCTGTTTATAATTGGAATATTACAAAATCATGGTATGGTACAAGTGATTTGTTTAGTTGTTAACTCAATGCTTGATTTATTTTGGTTATTTTTTTATAAACCTTACTATGTACCTTTGAAATGGTGGTCAACAAATTTTATATTTCCAATTGCAAAATTAACTATATCATGTTTATGTATTCCATTGATTAGACAAATGGATGTAAGAGAATCAATACGGACATATGTTGTATATATTATATTATTAATCCATGCTGCTGTTGCAATTATTTTTATATTACAAAGTATATATTGGTTTATACGTACATTGATAACAATATTTAAACGTCAACCAGAACAAGTTAGTATTATGAAAGATGAAAGTGTTGATGATTTTAATAAAGAATTTGAATATCAACCGGTGATTTTACCTCCAAGATTGGATCCAATTATGAAAGTAGAAAGTGATGTAGATTCAATGGAAGAAGATTATTATTATCGATATAAAAGTGAATATATCTTGAATACAAGGTTTCAAGACTGTGCTTCATATAAATCAGGTAGTGAATCATTTTATGAATTACAAGAATCAAATCTTAGAAAACTACGGAATGATTATTCAGTAAGAGAAGGTGATCAAATTTATAAAAAATATTTTGTAAATGATGATATTGATCCTGAAGTTAAAGCATTATGGGATAGTAGGAAAGTTAAAAAGATGTTTAAACAAGAGAGAAGTTTTGAAGTGAAACGACCTAGGAAATTGGTTGTGAAAACATTAGAAGAAGTTCAAGGTAAAATATAAATTATGTACATTTCTGTTTTTTATTCTTTAAAGTTTTTAATAATTTTGAATCTTGAATGATTTTAACATCTCCAAGTGCTTTAATTATCGTTTTATTTATATCTTTCATACAATTCTGTATTGATTCATATTCTGATTTTAAAACAATATCGGCCATTTCATTTCTTTCAGTTTCATTCCTTTCATGATTTGTAGGTTTTGGATATTGATCAAGACGTAATTTTAAAATGGATTCTAAATTTATAACAAATTCACAAGTGACTTTTTTTTGTTCAATTAATTGATAACATTTTTTAATTATTCGATTTATGGATTCAAAATTTGTATCTGATTGAACAATGATTGTTAGAATTTGTACAAGGAATATTAGTTCAATAATGACTTCATTATTTTTAAAACAATCATATGAATCAAGGATTAATTCAATACTTTCATCATCTTCATCATCAATGCATATTTGTTGAATGGTTTCTATAATTTTTGTTAAATCAATATCATATTTATCATTGAAGAATTTTTGAATCAAAGGTAATGGAATCTCACCGAAATCATATTTGGAGCCTTGAGTTTCAACATAACCGTACCTCCTTAGTATTTCTGAATTTGGATGATCTGAATATGTATTAAAAATTTGTTCCCCTTTAATGATTGGTTTTATACTTTTCATTACTAACTCATTTTCTTGAAATAATTTTGCATTGTTTAAATTTGTATCTGCGTTTAAAGTATCAGCTAATGGAATCATACATTTCACATCTTCTAAATCAAATGAATAAGATTGGATCAAAGTTGCAATTATCTGATACTCATCGAATGAAAATTCTTCCAACTCTTTAATATCTAATTGTTTAATCACATCACATATTTCAAGGTACATTTCATTAGCCAAATCTTTACCTATTCGATCTAGTATACATGATGGTTTCAACCTTTCCAACTCTTGATCTGACCAGAATAATAATTGATTAAAATTTTCTCTAGGTAATACATTCAAGTAAGGCTTCCAAAATGATTCATTATTTCTAAACTCATACCCTAAACATATAATTAAAGATTCCCAAGGTTTAATCAAAGTTAAATCAACATTTGAATATTTCTCAATTAATGAATTTTTATTATAATTGAAAATTATCAGTTTTGGAATTTTAAATAATATTTCATCAGATTCAATATTTTCAACTGCAATTAACCCTCTACCCAATGTTTTAAAATCATGAATTTCAACCTTTGAAGAGATCTCAACTTGATTATCAACCAACCATTGATAATAATCATTTGTTTGACATTGAAATTTAGACATTTGATTAGAAAAAATTGATTTTTTACAATTATATATTTGATGGACTTATACCAAACAACGGATTTATGAAAATAACTAAAAAAGTTTAAATTGACAGACGGCCCGTATGAAGTTTCACGGATATGTGACTCACACTTGAGTTATATAAACTTTAGATGGATTTTTAGAATATTCACTTTCGGATAATCGACGTCTTCGATAATAGTTGTCATCACTAGTTCCAACCACTAGGAAATGATCATTGATTGCTATTTTATTTATACTTTGTGGGTCATTTTCCGGTGTTTTAAATTGTGAATATTGCTTAATTCGTTTCTTTTTATCACAATCCCATAAACATACATAACCATCATTTCCACCTGTGAATAGATAGTTTGAATTTTGAAATACTAATGAGTTTACAGGGTATACCATATCTATCCCTGTGATTTTATCTTTATATCGATGACATTTGAAAGTGAATCTTTGATCTTGTATTTCCGGTTTTGAATCAAAATATTCAATTGAAACTCGACCATCAATAGTTGATATTGCAAATTTCTCATCATCGCATATTTTAATATCTTTAATTTGATATTTCAAACCAACTTCTCTAATTTCTAAAGGTTTTGATAAATTGTTTAAATCATAAATTTCAATTAAATTATTTGCATATCCAATGATCAATTTTGATCCATATGATTCCATATTAAAAATCTTACTTGATTTTTTAAAACTTTTAACATTTCCTCGACCATCTATTATAGAAATATGACCATTGAATGATGATGCTATTATACTATTATTCAAACCATGACATAATTTGTTTATTCCATTACCATCACTTTGAGAAATTATATTCACTTTATTATTTTCAGAATCAATCTCGCCAATTGAACTATCTAACAATCCAACTAATGGTTGACGCAGATTCAACATTGTTAATGGTGTTGAATTAGTATGTATAGTTTGTACAACATCTTTTGTTGGTTTAACATGTTCTAAAAAGGATTGACATTGATAATATAATATTTCGTTCGACCATGAACTCACCAACAAGTCGTTATTGTTGATGAATGTAATATCTGATATGATATCTAGATTCTTGGGACTGGTTAATTCGATAAATGACATTTACACGTTGCAAAAATTGATTTCTGCACTACAATATATATTGACTATTTATTCAAGTTGAAGTTGATGATTTCACTTGGATCTTGATCAGGTTCAACCCATACATACTTGGTGTCATTGGTATGGTAATGTAAGAACTGTAGATCTTTTGGTAGATCGTGTAATGAAATCTTTCTTTTTGTTAGTTCTTTCTTTATCATGACATCTAGATTTGAATCTTCAAATTCAATTATATAATCTTTTGATTCATTTGTTGGTTTCTTCACCTTTGATATATGATAATTATCTAGATTGATCTCATTGAACTCTTCCATATGAGTTATTAACTTTGAAATCATGATAAATTCTTGTTGATGTAGATAATTATAAATACTTGAATTATGCCTTCGGAAACTCAATCTACCTAGTTTTGAAATTGTTGTAATCTTCTTGAAACCAATGTATAATCCAGTGGTAACCATGAAATCGTATAATAACCAAAGAATACTCGGCACAAACCAACTTTGACAAATAAACAACCCGATGTTTACCAAAACCAATGATGAAACCTGTCGAATATACTTATATCTCAACTGTTCAATATACCAAGATGAATTAACAGTTTCATCAATCAATTTAAAACAATTGAAATAATCTTTATCTTTTAATAACAAATTCATTGCAATTTTAATCAAATCATCATTAAAATTTGAACTCACCATTTCGATAATCTCATGATTTCTTGGTGTTGGTTTCATTAACAAATACTTCTTCACCACATCACTATGTAATCTATACTTCCTCAATGTTTGAAATAATTCATTTTCAAGTATTCGTGGAGATGGACATAATTTTATATCTAAAAAATTAACACCATTCAGTTTCACTTGTTGTAACTTTCTATTAGCATGAATCAAATCAATCAACACTTTAGAATCATCATGAACTTTCAACAATCCAGCCAATTTCAATACTCGCTTTGTATAAGTTTCATAATTTAAAGGATTTTTTGATAAATAATTCATTACCCAATTTGGCCAAATCACAAACAATCAAGATAAAATTACATTTTTATCAAATGGGAAATTAAATAATCTTCATGTCTACATCGTCAGGCGATATCCATAGGCCGGTTAAGCCAGCATTGGATAGTATTCCAACATCAGTCCATCGATCTCCAGGTGAAAGTCTACCACCAAGTAATCTTAGTGATGTTGAATCTATTCATCAAACTATAATGCAAAATAATTCATCAAATTCATCTCATTCATCAATAAATCAAGTTCCAATTAGAGTCAAATTAAGTTTAACACCAAATATCACACCTGATTTAACACCAGATTTACCAAGACATCAAAAGAGAAGTTCAATGTTATCTTCATTTTCACAATATTCAGGTCAAGTTGAAACTGGTGCTCCAATTACTTTGAATAGACAAGATAGTACAAGAGTGAAATATGTGAAGCCATTCAGTGATGATGAAAGACTGATTGATACTCATGATATAATGAAAAGTGATGATGAATCTGAAATTGAACAAAGTTCAATTATTATGGGGAAATTACCAACTCAAAAGAATGGTGTTGATTTAAAACCTACTAAATCTTTTAATACAAATATTGAAGGTGCTGTACCTGCCAGATCACCAAATCGTCCACAATCATTAATAATTGAAAAGAAAAAGAAGAAAGATAAACGACAAAGTTTAATTAGTGATGATTTAGATAAATTAATGTTGGATGCATCTTCAATTCAAGAAGAATTACCACCTAGACCTTCAAAAGATTCAATTCAAAAGGCAAGACAAGTATCTAACATGATTCAAAGAGAAGAAGATTTTTATGATATTGAACCTAAAAAGACAAAGACAAAGAAAAAGCGTAAATCAAAACCTGAATTAAAACCATTTAGTTATAATACCCTTATTTCATTATTAGAAAGTATGAATGGTACAATTATCGGTGAAGAATTTTCTCAATTAAATATCCCAATTAAAGAAAAACAATTGATTGAAAAAATAATTGATTCATTAAGTAGATTAACTTCAGATATGATTCTAGATCAACAGAGATATGACATAGGTATAACAAGATTAGAAAAAGCTTTGCGAGTCCTTGAAGGATTCATGTGAATTAATTTGGTGATGGTATATAATTATTTAAATTCAAATAATTGATAAACAGTTTTGTAATTTTAATCATCATTTCTTCAATTAAATTTAAACTTATTAAAAAATCATAATTTAATTTTAATATTTTATTCTCTCGAATTATTTCATCATTTGAATTTCTCTTTAATTCATTAATATTTTTGAAAATAATTTCAAATAATTCTTTAAATTTATTTAAATTATCTTTAAATGAAACTTTCAAATAAGTTTGCAAATCAAATTTATCTTGAACAAATGATAATTTAATCATAATTTTATCCTTTTGAATCTTTTTAGCATTAGGGATATTTGTTGCTATATAATAATTAAATTGAATTAAATTTAAATTTATAAATACAACATCAACATTAATTTTATTTAAACCATTTGATAATTTCAAATTTGATGAATTTATTAAATTTTCAACTAAACTTGAACATTTTAAAATTGGTTGTATCATTTTAAGATAATGAATTATTCCAATTATGTTTTGTGATTGTGTAAGATATTGATTTAAAAATTTTATAATCAATTGTATTTCTGAATTATTAGTTGATAATTCAATTGATTTGGTGGAATTTTGTGGTAATTTAATCATCATTTGAATATTTATAATTTCAATTAAAATTTCATTCATACTATTTTCAACAATTTTAACTTTCATTTTGTTTAATACATGTAAAATTTTAATCAATTTATTAAGTTTATTTAAATGATTGAATAATGAATCAAGAATAGTTTTATTTGATTCATAAACTGATGAGTTTAAACTTATGGAATTTTCAATTTCAAATATTCCATTATGAAATTTTATATCATCTGATGAAATATTGATTGATAAGTTACGGAAGTTCCCAAATAATTTAATCTCCATTTTTGTATTTTTAAGTAATTTTATTTTAAGAAACAAACTTGTTGCTGAATTATGAATTGGTAATAAATCATCATTGTATATCATATATGTAGATTCATATATTGAATCATGACTTTTTTCCAATTGAATATTGAACCTATTCAATATATCCTCGTTTGGTAATGTTACAAATTTAATATTTTTATCTTGTAATTCTTCAAGAATCATATGATCTATAATCATATTTGAACATAAAGTTGATAAATTATTAAAGAAATTGAAATCTAGTAATTTTAATTCAATCTCAGTTTGATTATCAAATTTGATCTTTTGTACCCATTGGATCTTCCATTCTCCTTGTATGGATTTAATTCTTGCAACCCACCAATGAGTTTTCGGAGTTAACCCAGATATCATGTTAATCAAAAACCATGATGCTGGCCAATTTTTCTTTCGATAAAATTGTATTTTAAAATTTTTAAAATCTTGTAATTTACTGATTTCAAATTCATTTAATTTTATAATTGTATTGTTTAACCAATCTGTTGTAAATAATTTATTATTAATTTCTTTACTTAATGTCTCCAATTTTAATTGTATCAAATTCTCAATAACATTTGATATCAAATCATTTTCATTATTTGAAGAATTGATCTTTTTTGTAACTTGGTTTTGTATTGGTGTTGGATCAATGAAATAGAAATGTCCAGTCAATGGATTTATTGCAAAAATATTTGATTTTTTTAATGATAATTTAATTAAAATTTGATGACAATTGACTAATATTATATCATCAAATACTGTTGTTGCTTTTTCATAAATTTGTTGCATCAATATTTCTGCATGTTTATTTACAACCACTGATAAAATCATTTCAACATTCAATGTTGTAACATCATTTTCTGGATTGAAAATTTCATCCAATTCTTGATTTGTATCATAACTTCCATTTTTAAACCATCGATAATTTAAATTATATTTTGAATCAATACCAAGTTCTAGAAAATTCTTCCAATTTTTCAGTAAATAAAACAGTGACCAATAATTTAACACAATTAAAGATTTCCCAGTTTGATAGTTTATAACTAAATTATTCCTCCATCTGGAATTTATTAATAAATCTTTAAATTGTTTTGATATCAAGTATAATTTAAAACTTATTGTATACTTGTGTAATAAATCATATAATCCTTGTAATCCACTAGTCAACAATACTTGATTTGATATTTTTTCTAGATTTTTATGTGATTGTTCTGGTAATTTAGTCATAATTTTATCATTCTTATAAGTTATTAGATTAGTTTCAGGGTTAATTCCAAATAAAAAGCAAAAATCTATGAAGTAAAATGGTGAATTTGAATATTCAGAATCAATCAATTCATTACCAACAGTAATACTAACTTGAAATTCATTCTCAACTGTGATATATGCTCTTCCATCTTTAATTTCATAATTAAACCTCTTCGGTATATCATCCATTAATGCAAATCTAGTCAATAAGATCAAATTTAAATCTTTCAATACTTCCAAAGTCTTTTTCGGTGTTATATCAACTTGTTTTAAATAATTATACGTTGGTAGTATTGGTCTCTTATTATAAAACACTTCAAGAGCAGTTACAATATCACTGTTTGGTAATTTTGCACCACCATAATTATTCAATTGTTGTAACTGAAATAATAATTGTTCAAAATTGAATTCTTGTAATCTTAACCAATTCAATAAATCAATAAACTTCAGCACATCTTTGGATACTTGTGCCCATTTACATAGGGTATATATCTTAACAAACTCCGATCTTGCATCTGTTATAACATCCAAGAAATGTTTCTTTCTTTTAATATCTGATTCTGATTCTGTTGTTAATGATAAATTTTCAACAATTGTAACCAAATTTTTGAACGCATCATTTGTATAAAACTTGATGATGTTGGATAAAGGAATGATATTGGTTGTTATATGAGGTATGTTAGGTAGTACTCCATTTGAAACACCATTCATGATAATTGTTTATGAAAAAAATAAATTCTCAAAAAAAAGATGTCAAAAAAGAGAACCTTCAACAGTTTGAAATGAAAGTTTAGAGCTTGTATTTAGTTGGACTCTGAACGTTGGTCCTTGTCGCCGAATTAGATAGATAGTTAGATATTACGTTTTGATTTATACTTGTTTGACAGCATCGCATATACCACTGTCGTACCAGTGAAATATCACATTTTAATTGAAAATTTAATCCCCACGACCAGAGATTTTTTTGTTCGTACCAAATCAGTGCCTCATGGCCGAATATTGGTCGGTATTTTGATCACACCAGCTTTGATTCAATACTCTGAAGATTCGTTTCGTGGTCTCTTGGATTTTAGAGAACTACAAAGAATTTTAGGATAAATCGAATTTATTACATTTTTATAAACGATGGTAAATCATTCAACCAATCGAAATCTAATAGTAGCTTTTCAACATTAACTCTTTCATTTTTTCGTACCAATAACATTTCAACGACTTGTTTACAATCCATCATTATAGTTTTAATTTCATCATTTTGTTCTTGTAAAATCTTATCATTCAATGTATGCCAATCCCAATCAATCATGGCAATACGATGGGCAGGACTACTTTTCCTCAGTCGTCTTCTTTTTAAAACACTAGGACTTATTTTGGAAGGATCTTGTACTGGAGTTGTTGGTGTTGGTGGTGGTTGATCAAATGGTAATTTCTTTTCCAATATTGAATATATCAATATTCCAATAGCCCATGAATCAGTCAATTTCCCATCATATTCCAATCCCATTAGAATCTCAGGTGCTACATAATCTTGTGAACCACATCTAGTTGATAATTTTTGATCTGAATGTAATAATTTCTTAGATAATCCAAAATCACTTAAATTTATGAATGATGTTTGATTCATTTGATTATTTGAATAGATATATTCAACTTGTTCCGGTGTATATAATAATAAAATATTCTCTAATTTAATATCTCGATGAATAATATTATTCTTATGTAAATATCCAACGGTTGTTATCAATTCACTGATTATTCGTCTGATATATAGCCAATAAGTTAATGAATAATCATTATTTTTCAATAAATAAGTTAATAAATTACCACCATGACAATAATTTAAATAAATATATTGTTTACTATCAACTTCACATTCTTCAAAATTCTCAGTTTCAATCAAATCTTCTTGAATATCTTTATCTGTGATATTTAAAGTTATTGAATAATCAATTAATTTAGTAATACATGGATGATGTGATAAATGGTATAAAATATTTAATTCCCGTTTTATAAATGATGTGAAATTATAAACTTGATTTTTAGATTCTGTTGGTACTGAGATCACTTTTATAGCAACAAAACTATCATCAACTTCATCTTCATAACTTAATAATTTTGCTAATATTACAGTACTAAAATTCCCATGACCTAATTCTCGAACAAATTGAAATGTCCTTCCTAATCGATTACTATAAAATTCAGTTTGAAATTTTGCTTGTGAAATGATTGGTGATGTTGATGGTGTTATTGGACTTTCTTTAGTATATGTAGTTTCCAAAGATATATTCAGTGAAGAACTCAAATCTGTTGGGTTTGACATGAATCTTTTATTATTAACTCGTTGGGTTAAACTATTACCTCTTGCTAAAGGTTTATATTCAGATATCACTCTTGGTGAGTTATTACCACCTCTTGATTTTAAAATCTCCAAATCTTTAGGTGGTGATGATAATAATGATTGTTGATGACTATAATTTGAAAATGAACCATTATTTAAAATTGGAGTTGGTAATTGTGTTAACTTTTCATATTTATAATCTTGAATAATTAAAGGTGGTTCTAATATAGAATTTAATGTTTGAATTGATGAATGTTGTAATGGAGTTTCTAAACTAGACGATGGTACATCTATTTTCAAATCACGTCGTGGACTACTGGTTGCATCTTCTTGTAGTGGACTTTTATAAATACACGAATTATTCCCATGACTATTGTTTGTCATGACTCACGTGTGTTAACAATAATGATATTGTTGATGATGATGAGAAATAAATGATAATAGATAAGGAAATTTTGTGGGAAAAAAACAAGTGATAATCTAATGTAACTCTAACTCTAAGTGATGATGAATATGTATACTAATGAAGTGGTGGTGGTGGTGGTCCTAGTAAAAGGTTAATGGATAATCTATAATGGGGGGAATTAAACTAGTGATAAATTATTAAATGGTGGGGTGTGCGAGATGTGATTGATGTGTGAAATGTGTGTGTCACAGCGAAAGTTGAAATATTTAAACTTTTAAATAAAAAAAATATTATATAATCAAATTATGTATAATTACTTAAAATTATCCTATTATGTAATGAGTTACGTAACCCTCGTGTTTTTGTATAGATGTAGAAAATAAGCAAGACTGCATGACTATACATACTTACACAACAAGCGCAATACACTACTTATCAACAGATTGATTTGATAGATTCTTTACTTTTACGGTAAGGCTCAAATATTATAATTTATTTAATTCAAATATTTACTATAAATGGATAAATTATTATTATAACAATTCATATAGCTTCATCATTTCATTGGCATATTATTATTCAAGATTAAGAATTAAAAACTTGAATATAAAATGAGCTGATATATTTCTATATACAAGTCAATTTTATTAGATCTTTTATGTAGTCCAAGGATTTAGAATACAAAATTCAACGATACGCAACCACTTGTTTATCTGGCACAATAGGATCGACTATCTTGTTTATAAAAATAGTAACACAAATGCATAATGTATTAATTTATAAATAGCCTTGTAAGAAGATATGATAGTAATACCATCAAAGTTTCCAACTTTAAATACAAATTCAACATCAAACATGGCGTAAAAGACCTTATAAAACTTAGGATTAATCTATTGATTTTTAAATAACAAGTACTTCAGAATAATATACTCAAATGATACATTTGCGTTCTTTGTAAAATATTTGTCCAATCTCCGTTTGAGTTTGAATTTGCCATCAATTTATTAATAAATATATGTATCACTACTTAATCACAACTTTGTATTATTAATTTGCCATATGAAATAAATGACAACCAACCAATTAATCAAGAGTGAAACCCCAAATTCAAACATCATCAACCAAAAATCATAGTTCGTTATACATTTGGGGTCACTGCAGATATATACTCAATCATTCAATATTTGTATTATTTTATAAACAACTCGAAAGATTTACAATGATATACAACATTCATCATGAACGAGGTTTCATTGTCTTTCTTGAATAAATAATAAACTGTTGATATTTGTGTCAAGTAATAATAATTATTAATAATTGAAACCTTCAATACAATAATACAATTTTGCAATTTTTGTTGAGAAATAATTTTTGTGACGCGTATTTTTTTTTTTTTTTTTTATTTTTCATTCAATTGATTCATTCGTAACTTTTATTAAACAAACAAACGATTGAATTTTGATTTAGATTAACAACGTTCAACTTATATTTAATGAGTATATCCGGTAATTTATGGTTGGTTGTGGTACCTTTTCTTCTTGTTAAGCCTTCTTTCAATTTAATGTTCTTTAGCCTTGTATAATCATCATCATCTGAGTTTAAAAAGCCCGGGGCATAAGTTGATTATGTTTAAGCTTCGTTAAAGTGGCTTTACACGGGATTTAAAATTAATAGAAATTAACAAGTATCGAAATTATTATTAAGTTTCCTAATACATGAGCCTTAGTTTATAGCAAAATTGAAAATGTTTTCTTATTGAAATGATTACTGATTTATTAATTACACAAACCAATCAAGATAAATATATGGAAACATCAAATTCATCAATTGTATCCAATGAAAGTAATGAATATGCTTATCACATACCTGAAGGCTTCTTCGATTTACCAGAAGTCGAAGATAAAGATTCCGATGCATTTAGTATTGAAAGTATTGATGTTGAAGTTAATTATCATGAAAATCCAAATTATTTTGATATTGAAGTTATCAGTTATTATAATCATGATTAAGAGGAGCAAATTTTAATTTATCATGATGAACAAACTTTTGATAATAATATTGGACATTATAATTAAAGAATCACTTTTATAGTTGGTATTAGAATTTGATGTTCATGAGATTCTTGAGAAGTTAAAAGCTTTGAGTTGTCGATGTAGTTGTTGATTTATATTCATATTTATATTTGGTATTGGTATTTTGTTTATGAGGAAAGATGGTGAAAACTTTTAGTTCTGAGAGAAATTGTTTTATATTTTATGATTATATTTATTGTTTTGATTAACTTCTGTTACTCTTTTATTCTCTTTTATTCTAGCAATTAACAGACCTTACCAATTCATAAAGTCAATTGTTCTGGTAACTCAAACATAATCATTGTCGTTGCCAAAAGAGGTATAAATACATGAGACGTAAATTTCAAACTTTCGCGTTAAGTTTTAGTATTACTGCAAGATCATTTCCTAATCAAGACTGCAAAGATATATAAAGTGAATCACAGAGTAGAATAATAAATTTATTAATTCAATTGATCGACACTAAATTTCAAAAATAGAATTAAACAATTACAATTATTAAAAATGAGAAATTCCATGTTTATAGATAACGATTCAAAAGTTTTACCAATTGAATTATTTGAATTAATTCTTTCATTATGTCGTACTCCTGAACAATTGAAGTTTTACCTGTTAAACAAAGAATTAGCCATAGAAGGATATAAGAAGATTTCATATGTACTGGTATACACAAGCAAGGAAGAATATCAACATGATGAATTTTCATTTCCATATCTTGTGATTGAAGAGTTTATAGAAATGTTAAAAAATAACTTAATTCATCCATATTTCTTTTCAATATTCTCCTCGGAAATGGAAATTGATAAAACGGATTATTATTTTTTATATTATTTTTTAATTCCAGATTATGCATTGGATGTTGATGATGCTCAATTGGCTGTACGAGCTAGAAAACGAAGAAAGAATAATCCACCAAGTGAGCAAATGATAAGAGTTTATAAAAAATTTATTGATATATATGGTTTAAACGTTGTGAAAAAACTTCAATCTGATTTTTTAAATCAATTTTCAAAAATTAATGTTCGTTATAGTTTAGCATCAGTCTGTCTCGAATACAGTATAAAAGTATGTAATGACAGCTTGCTTGTTGAATCGAAAAACTGTACAAATATTGGTCTTTTGTTTTATTTCGATTTAACTGAAATGAATCATGTTTTAATACATATAGTTATAAGTAAATTTCAAATGTTCATAGATTGGGAAAATTTAGAATTTCTTGTTACTGAATTATCTCATCTTCCAAAATTTGACTTTAGAATACCTGAACTAGGAATTGAATGTTCAATTGAAAATAAAATTGTTAAAAAGCTTTTAATACCTGATAATTATAATAAAAAGTATGTTGAAGAATGTTTGAAAGCAGTTATTAATGGATCCAAATTACTTTTTGGAACTTGCTTTATGATTGGCCCATATATATCCAATACTCAATTGGCTTCAAAAAAGTTGAATCTTCGTTTAAGTTAGTTAATATAAATAGTTGGTTAAATGAATGCATAAATTATAATTAGTTTAAATTTGGTTGCAAAAGTTTCAAACTGTTGATAATAGCACACATACACGACTATAGTAGTATCTCCGATTATTAATCTCCGTCAGCTCAAATAATGACAAATCTAGATTATTAGTTGCAAAGATACCAATGCATTTGCTTCTTACTTATTCGATTTATTAACCAATATTTTTTGTTTGATAAGCAATGGATTATGTTTATTTATTATCGAAACTGAATAAGCAGTAAATCTTATTATAAATTATTGATATTGTCGCTTCTAAAACATTTGAAATCAAAATATCATTGACAGCAATATATTTACTGCATGTATAATTTTTTTATTTCCTTATCTAGATAGCAAAGATATAGATGGTTCAAAGAGTCAAGTGAATTACATTAGTAAATTAATGAAACTGAATTAATTAGCTTTAAAATCATAAATTTTACAAGTATCATCTAATTGATAAAAGACGAGACATTCTATGTTTGTAGATAATGACTCAAAGGTTTAACCAATTGAATTAATTCTTACGTTTTGTAAAATACCTGAATTAATAAAGTTTTACCTGTTTAATAGAGAATTAGTCATGGAAGCGGACGAGAAATTCAAGCTTATTTATGTTTGTGAAGATGATCCTTACGATTTTCCCTACGAGATTTACCTACATGATTTCATGGTATTGTTGGAAAGCAACAATATTCATCCATTGTTATTTTCAAAATTTGTTTCGTTTACGGAAAGTCGACTGACACTCCAGAACAGCATATCAATTCATATCTAATTCCTGAATATGCATTGAGTATGATTTTTCACCGTTAAATTCAAATCACCTTTGCGAACATATGATAAAAGTTCATAATAAATTCATTGAAATATGTGGATTAAATTATTTCAAAAAATTACAATCTAATTTAAATATGTATCCATTAACTCGAAATTTATGTATTTTTGATGAAGATCTGGATTCTGATTTATGTCTTAAAAACAGTTGATTCAGACATGGAGATGATCAAGAGAGATTTTTTCTTTTTATTGATATTATCTATAAATCTATCAACTATACCTTCAAACACAGATTCATAATTCAAATTTGTATATTCTCTGCCTCTGCTTTATAGATCTTATCTATCTTGGGTGCACCAGGTCCACCCAATTCTGGAAATTGTTGTTGTTGTTGTTGTTGTTGTTGTTGTTGTTTCATAATTTCATCAGCTTCATTTGATCCCATTAATAATGAATAAATTGGTCTTAACCCAAACAAATTTACAAAATACCATGAGATTGACGATACATATCTAACGTTTAAATCAGGTGTATCAATACCATTTTGTAACATTGATTTGAAACCATCAGTTAGAGGGAATGGTAATTCCATAATAACAAACCCAGCAAAAAAGTAATTGACCTAACCCTAATTAAAGTTTGAGGAATATAATTTAATAAAATACCCTTTGCCATTTGCATCAATGCATCTTTTTGAGTTGGATCTAAAGAAGGTAATGAATCAGTTTCAGTTGGTTTTGAGCCATGAAACTCATCTGTATTCAGTTTGTTGATATAGTATTGTTTTCTAATTTCAAATTCATCAGATGTTAAAATATGATGATTTTCTCTAAATAGTTTAGCTCGAAATAAAAATTGACTTTCTCTAACTTTTATATAATCTTGTAATTTAGGACTTGCTTGTAATAGATAAGTAATGCTTAATCTTAATAACCCAACCAACACCATTGTCACTGATATGGGTAAGAGCACCCAATATTTCAATTGTGGATCCAATAATAAATCTGGAGTTATCATGTCAACAGTTGAACTTGAGTATCTTTTTCTGTAAAATTTCATGCTTAACATTTAAATTTGCAACCACGATTAGGGATGCATAAAACTATTACTAAGAGTTGATATTTTCTGAATTGATCTGTAATAAACGTATATTTGAATTTAAATGAGTTTAAACATTTTAAAATGAAATTTTTGCCTTATTTTGGAAAAAATTGCAATATTAATCAAAAAAATTGAATTCAAAGTTGATTCTACAATTTAGTATGAGACAATCCAGTTTTTCACTCTTCAAACCCTACAACAGCTTAGGCACATCTTGAATCATGATTTGTATACTCATTCATGTAATTGTTGCAAAATTTGAAAAACATGGTAGTGTATATAATCAAAATATTCCAATCTTATCAATTATCATTTCTATTTAAAGTATGGGTTGGTTTGGTGGTAGTAATAACAATCCAGCTAAAGTTGGGCCAGTGACGGAAATGAAACCAAAGATTGATGAACCTGTGAAAGAACAACAATTTCTTGAAGATCTTCCAGCAAAATTTGATGATTCACAACCACCACAACATCGAGAACCAAGTCAACCAACATTGATAGATGCAGCCAAACTGATACAACTATCTGATTTCACAGTTGATAGATTTATAAATATGCCCTGTTTTAAAGAAGCAATGCTTACTGGGTTTCAAGCTACTACAATCAATCATAAAGTAACGACCTCACCCAGATTTATACAATTTCAACTCTCATTGCATTATGCATTTTATTGATCGCTTGATTTGAAAAAAAATTGATAGGTGCAAGTATAATAATCATTAATGTTAAAGATTGCAAAAAAAATATGTTTTTTGCAACCATCAGAATAGTTCTCTACATTTTGAATTAAATAGTATGCACATCTAATTTAAAACTAACTCTTGCTTGTTGTATTTGATTCAAATAGAAACTTAGTTAAGATTTTACTCATTTGCAATTATTCCAAGTTTGAGATTGTCCATGTTGTAACTTGATCCTGATTGGCTAATGTGCTGTATCAATTGATTACTTCAACTATGCCACTTGTTAAACTCCCAAATATAACTAGAGCATGGTCAAACAATTGGAAACTTATTACTTTTTAAATATCAAATCAATCAAAACTGAATCAGAAAATCAGTTAATTTTGAAAATACAACTCAATTTAGACTGGAATAATGCTATCTCTTCAAATCTCCAAGAACTCTTTAAACTCTTTTATTGTTAAAAATGGTTGAACTGTTCACAAATCATAATAGCACTTTGAGTACCATTTTACAGGAGTTGCAAAATATGGTTTGTTAACAATAAAAAAAAAAGTATTGATGTTTGGGTCTGCGCACCAATACAGGTCAACAACACATTAATTTTTACAGCACACATTTTAACTAACACCTTGAATCATATTCACATCACAATTTAAATCATGTCTTTATTTGATGATACAGAACAAGACAATGGTCATGTGAGATCCAATTCCATTGATGAATTATTCAGTACGGATCAATTCAATAATGATCAAAATCATGAATTTTTCAATAATGAAAATTTAAATCATCAAAATCAAGTACAACAATTATTTGAAAATGAAAATGATGATTTTTTCAATACACAGTTTGAAAATCAACAATACGATCATAATGATAGTCTAGAGAATCATAACCTGGCTGATATTTCTCAAAATTATGAATATGAACATGAAAATATACCGAATCAAAATGAGATCCTACAACATAATGAATATGGGAATAATGATGATGAATTTTTTGATAATTTACAAGGTAATAATCAATTGGAAGGGGGTCATGATGATTTTTTCCAACAACTTCTGGCTGAAAATGGGAAAACTCAAGATTTTCTTGCTCATGAACAAAATGAACCTGTTGAACAACGTGATGAATATATTGGTGAACATGATTATGACCAGAATCAAAATGGAGATAGAACTAATCATCATGAAGATGCACACAATTATAATCATGAAGATGGGTTGAACGAAGAATTTGGTGATGAGATTATTCAACAAGGAGATGATTATTTTCAAACAGGACATTATAATGAAGAACATGCATACAATCAAGATGCAGAAAGTTTCTTTAATGAACTTGGGAATAATGAACAAGATCCACAAGATATATTAATTGAACATGAAGAATCACAAGTACAACAAGATTTTAGTTTAGATGAATCTATTGATAAAAGTGAAATTCTTGAAACAAATGAAATAACTGATAAATTGGCTGCATTAGATTTAGATTTGGATGATGATTTATTATTAGATGATGATTTCCTAGATGAAGAAATCATTGAACCAAAACATGAACCATCTACAATTGAATCAAAAAATGATTCTAATCCAGTTGTTATACCACCGACAAATGTTGAACCTAAGAAGGAAGTTCCTCATTCATATATCCCCAATCCAGTTGCTAAACCACCTTCTAATTTTGTTAAAACTTTACAAGAGTCGAAAAACAAGAATGATGCATATGATTTCCCAGATGAATTAGTAACTACTAAAATAAAACCTGCTGCAAGAACAAAATCAAGTAAATATGCTCCAACTACAAATTCTACGCCAAAATTGAATACATCACAACCTTTACCACCAAAAATTTCACCAACATTACCTAAATCCACACCTGCATTACCACCAAAGTCTACAAAACCACCACCTTCAGCTGCACCTAAACAATCATTTTTTGAAGAATTACCAGGTGATGAATTTGTCAAACCTGCTAAAGTTGCAAGAACAGCAGCTCCAGCCAAAGCACCAGTTAAACCTGTTCAATCACCAGTTATTCAAAAACCACAAGTTTCATCTAAACCAGTTGTTAATCCATATCAACCAAAATCTGGAACATCACCAATTTTTCAACAACATGTACCAAATACAGGTCATAGTGGAATTGCAAAACCTAATTATTCATTCCCACAGAATAATGCACCACCATTACCATTCCCATCGGTTAAACCAGTCAATACTAAATTACCAAATGTTGCATCATCAACTAGTCCATATGTTCCAAATGTTGGACCATATGCACCTCAAAATCAAAATTCTCAGAAATCTCATTCAAGAAATAATTCTTTAATTGGAGGTAAAGGTAATAATCCATATGCACCAGCATTGAGTCCTGTAAATGATGGAGGTAAAGCACGTGGGTATTCAAATCTGAAGAATATTTATAAAACAGCACCTAAGATTACAAATCCTGAAGAATTGAATAAAAGACAATTTCCAATTTTCAATTGGACAATTGGTCAAAATGTTGCAATAGTTGTACCTAATAAAAATTTTGGTCCACCTATAATTAAAGTTGAAACTATAAATTTTAAAGATTCTGAATTGTATGGTACATTTCCAGGTCCATTAATTAAGAATAAACTGAAGAAGAAAGATTTAATAACATGGTTAGAATCATCATCAAATTATCTTAAACAAAATGTTTTAGTTGATCAATTATTAGTAAATGATATATTATTAGAACTTTTAAAACATGATGGAGATTTAAAAAATAAAGAATTTATTAAAAATGTATGTACAATATTGAATCCAAATATTAATCTTGGTCATGATTTAATTGGTGGTACAACAAATAGTTATAAATTAGATAATGCAGGGATTAACACAATTTTTTCATTAGTTCAATCTGGTAATATTGAAAAAGCAATTGAATTTTCAATAAGTAAAGGTGATTGGGCATTAGCATTAGCATTAGCAGGTCCTGATAAAATATCTAAATTTGCATCTGAATATGCAAGAACAACATTTCCATTTTCGAAATTAAATAATAAAGTTTCACATATAATGCCATTAGTTTTGAAAGTTATAAGCGGTAATGTTGAAAGTGTAATTGAAGATTTAAAAATTGAAGGTGAATATGCAAATTTAAATTGGAAAGAAATTATTGCAACTGTAATTATAAATGGTAATCATTCAGAATTTTTAATTGAATTTGGGAAATTTTTACAATCACAAAATAATTTATTAGGATCTGAAATTTCATTTATATTAGCTGGTTCAATTTTTAATCAACAACAAAATTTTATGGCAATAACTTCTAGTATTATGTATACTGAGATTTATGAATATTTAATTGGTTCATTCCCACATTTATTACCATTAAAATTGAAACATGCTGGTATTTTAGCTGATTATGGATATATAAATGAATCACAAAAATATATTGATTATATAAATACAAGTATTAAATCATTAGGGAAATCACCATTTGTAACACCAGATTTAATTTTAGATTTCCAAAGTTTAATTGTTAGATTAACTGAATGTGGTACAAATGATCAAAGTACATGGTTTGGTAAAAGTAAAATTAATTTAGATAAAATATGGGGTTCAATTGATAAATTTATAATTGGAGATGAAACAAAACCAAAATCAAAGAATGAACAAGGTGTATTTAGTAAATTTAGTCCATCAGTTAGTCGAAATACATCACAATTAGATTTAACATTAGGTGGTGGTAGTACACCAAAGATTCAACAACCACCATTAATGTCATATGGGTCAGATAAATATTCACCAATGAATAAAATTGGTAGATCACCATATCAACAACAAAATTCATCACAAACAAATTTAAATGGTATAAAAATGTTACATGGAAATGTTTCATCATCATCATTAGGATCTCATGTTAAGCAACAAAGTATATCTAGTGTTATAAGTGAAGAAGAAAAACCAATATTAGAATCTGCATTTAAAGAAGAAGTTAAAATCCCACCACCTTTGAAAAAGAAAAAATCAATAAATCCTTATGCACCAAGTATTAATACAAAACCCAAATCAAGAAGAAACAAATATGGTCCAAATATAGAAAGTTCACCAATTGATGAACCTAAAACAGATGAAGTATTCCGTCAACCAACTAAAAATGTACCTAATGTAGATGATAGTTTTGATAATTCAATAATAGAACCAAAACCATTAATGTTGAATTTAGAATCAGATAATCAATTGGATGGATTTCCAATACCTGGATCACCTGAATTTACAACTAGAGCAAATTCAGTATTTGGTGGACATACAAATTTATATTCATCAAGGTTATCTCAATCACATCAAAGTGCATTGTATCAACAATATGAAGTACAAGATGATACAGTACGAGATTATATTCCAATTGCAGAAGAAGATGAAGATGAAGAAGAGAAAAAACCGGTTGTTAAAGAAGAACCACCACCAAAAGTTCATCAAAAGAAGGAACCTTGGTTTAATTTATTTAAAAAAGATGATGGTAAACCCAAACCAATACGTGCTAAATTAGGTGAAAAAGTTAATCCATTTTATTATGATGAAACTCATAAAAGATGGTTAGATCGTTCAAAACCAATTGAAGAACAATTGAAAGCTAGCAGTGCACCACCACCACCACCAGCAATGAAAAAACCAACTCCATCATCAATTCCAACACCTCAAAAGTCTACATCACTGTTACCACCATCATCATCAGGTTCATCACTGTTACCACCACCATCAAGATCTAAACCAAAACCAAAATCAAACCTTGCAAATGCTGGTCTAGATGATTTATTATCAATGTCAGAAACGAGTACAAGAAAACCTAAAAGAGCTGGAAGAAGGAATTACGTAAATGTTATAAATAATTAATAATATATATTGTAGATTTTTT
Source organism: Insectozyma xiaguanensis (assembly GCA_030555925.1). Taxonomy (NCBI): domain Eukaryota; kingdom Fungi; phylum Ascomycota; class Pichiomycetes; order Serinales; family Debaryomycetaceae; genus Insectozyma; species Insectozyma xiaguanensis. Next base: position 83,108 of record JANIVQ010000008.1, on the reverse strand, counting down.
TTTAACGCGTTGTGAAAAATAAAATTTTTGGTGATTATGGAAGCAAATGCTATAACGATACATTGGCATAATGATAACCAGCCGATATACTCAATTGATATTGCAAATGACAAGTTGATAACTGGTGGTGGGGATAATAACATACGAGTGTGGAAATATGATGGTTCAACAATTAAATATTTATCGACTTTACATAAACATACTCAAGCTGTTAATGTAGTTAGATTCAATCCAAATAAAGATATAATTGCATCAGCAGGTGATGATGGTACAATTTTGTTCTGGGTGAAATCAGATGTAATACTTAAAGAATTGGAGAATGATCAAGGAATTGACGATTTAGAAAGTTGGAAAGTCATAAGTTCTATACGATCAACAACATCTGAAATCATGGATATATGTTGGTCACCAAATGGTGAAATATTAGTTGCTGGATCAATGGATAATATCTTGAGAGTTTATAAGAAACAAGAAGAAAAATGGGAATTAATTCATACATTTAATGATCATACTCATTATATTCAAGGTGTATATTATGATCCATTAGGTGAATACATAGTTAGTCAACTGGCAGATAAAAGTATAAACATTTATAAAAATTTTAAACTTTTACAAAAATTTCAAAAATTTCAAAATCAAAATTTATATCATTCAGAAACTTTACAATCATTTTTTAGAAGGTTAAGTTTTTCACCTGATGGTTCATTATTAATAACTCCTGCTGGTTGGGAGAATGATGAAGATACAGTATGGATATATACAAGAGGTAGTTTGAATAAATCACCTGTTTTTAAATTAAAAGGGTTTAATAAACCAACAATTGCAATTTCATTTAACCCATATAAATATAAATCACAAACAGATTCAATGTTACAATTGGATTATAAAATGTATTTTGCAATTGCAACTCAAGATAGTATATGTATATATTCAACTGAAAATTTTAAAGTTATTGGTACAATTACAAATTTACATTATAGTTCAATAACAGATTTGAAATGGGTAAATGGGAATCAAATCATTGTATGTTCAACCGATGGGTTTTGTTCAACAATTAAACTTGAATCAAATTTACTTGGTGAATTATATGAATAATATATATATATATTATTTACTTTGTTCTAATCTTTTCCTTGCATTAATAATCATATCTTGTCTTTTCTGCAGCAACACTGAATCTTGTTGTTTAGGATTGATTAAATCAATATTATATTTATCAAATAAATTAATATTTGATATTGATTCCAGTTTTACTTTCTTTTCTGGTGGTGTATAATCTGGTGGGAATGGTAATGTATTATTTTCCATATACCTATCGATTGTAACTTCAACTGATCCAGTAGATTCTAAATCATATCTTATTTGTTCAACGGTTAATGATGGAGCAATGGTTTGTACAACTTCAATCATTGATGGTGTAACTGTTCTTCTATTTCTTGTTGTAGTTGAAGCTGTAGTTGTTGAAGTTGATGATTCTGAACTTGATGGTAAATCCATTTCATTAGGTATAGGAGATATCAACCATCTTAAAAAGATGAATGCAATTATGATAGTAAATACAAATAATAAAGTTGAAGAATCCATATTGATTATTAAATTATCAATTTTTTCTTCAACCAACAAAAGAGAGAAAATGAGACACATTTACAGTGTATATTTATTGGAATGTAAGTTTAAACTCTTTATCTTGATGTTTCACTTTATATAAGAACCCAGTGATGATATCATTCTCTTTAACTGGTAAATTTATAAAATGATTCTTTACAATTGTTGCAAATTCAGGTCGAGAAAATCGTTTTAATTCAATATTATTATCATCATCAACTTCAGATTCAAGTTTCCTCTTTTTTGAATATGTCTTCTTACCAATCTCACTATTTAAAATATCAGAGTTCAAACTTTCAAACCCTGTTGTATTGAATTTATATCGATCAGCATATTTTAATAATACATTATCATCAAATTTATCAAAATCTAATGGATCTAATTTGGGTAAATCATTTTTCCCATTTGAATTGATATGTTTCGATAGGTATTGTTGTTGTTGTTGTAACGCTAGTTGATTCTTTTGTTTCTGTGATGATTTGGTTGAATCTTTTGAAGTATTTCTTGCTTCTGGTTCAGATGTGGATTCTTTATGACGACTCATGGAGAGATAAAGAGAGAAAAAAAAAAAATATAAATTTTTGAATTGTTTATTTACTATTTACTATTATTCTTCTTCAGATGATTCAGATGATTGATCATCGTCTGAAGAGAAATCGTTTGTGATTGGCATGATGTTGGCTTGGTTTTGTTGTTCATCATCAAATAATGCCAATTGAGATCTTAAAGCATCAGCTTGATCAATCATTGCACCTGTTTTCCTCTTTGATGATTTACTATTACTCTTACCAAATAAGAAATCATATAATTTAAGTACAGTTGAATCTCCCAACATATCCATATCCAATTCTACTTCTTCTTCATTTGATATATTTATATCATTTTGAATAATTTTAATTAATGAATTCAATTTTTTATCAGATAATGTAGGTACAACTTCTGATACTTGTTTCTTCATTTCATATGTAACAACAGGTTGTGGTTCGGATGGTGGTTGATTCTGTTGTTGTTGTGGTTGTTGTGGTGGTTGTTGTGGTTGATTTGTTGGTGGTGTTGATTTAGCTTTTGAAATCAGTTTTCTTTTACCACCTTTTCTTTTACCTTTCTTTTTCCTTCTTGCTGCTTGTTGATCTTTTAATTTCTTTAAATGTTCTTTCTTTAATTCATCCAATTCTTTCTTCATTCTAATCAATTGATTTTCTAAAAATTTAATTGCTGGAATATCACTCAACATATCTTCATTTATATCTTCTTCATCAGATGATGATTCATATTCACTTTCAGCTGTTGGTTCTGGTTTTTGTGACCATAATTTATTAAATGCATTCTCTAAACGATGACCTAAAATATTTACATCAGTACCTTCAGGATTAAAAGTATAACAATTTTTAAATAATAATTGCATATCTTGATAAAATTCAGAATCATCTTGATATTGATTATTTTGAAATTTAGAACTTATACTACCTAAATCTATTGGATCTTTTATTAGTTCATAATATCCAGGATATAATTCTTTACTAACAGGTTCTAAAAATACAAAATTATAAGCTTGATGCTTTTTACCACTCAATTCACGTAATATTTGATTACTATATTTTAAACCTTCTCTTGCTTGTTTTGTCTTTGGTTTATTATCATTATTATAATTTATATCTTTTGATTTTGGTGGAATTATTGATCTTCTTGGTCTAGCACTTGCAACTGAATCAACTTCAACTTTACGTTTAACTTCAGGTGATGTTGGAATATTTAACATATTTTTTTCAAAAACAGCTTGTATATTTGTTGCCATTTTTGATATACCTGCATTTTCACCATTAAATTTTAAACAATTTGAAACCATTAAATTGAAATCTGATATAACTTCTTCAGGACTTGAATAACAATTTTTATTTAATTTTAATTCAATTGTGCTAAGATCCATTGGAGAATGAATTACATTATAATAAAATGGAATATTTAATTTTACAATATCAACGGGGTAAATAAATGGTTTTGAATCCTTCATTCTTTTTATATTTTTAATACTATTATTTATGTATTTCTTTTGAAATTCAACTAATGGATTTTCATTTTCAATTATGGGAACTTCTGGTTTTGGTGCTGGTTCTTGTTGCAGTAATGGTATAGGTTCCTTTGGATCGTGTGACTCCTCCACTTTTGTCTCTAGCTCAGGCTCCTCCACTTTCTTTTCTTCTTCTTCTTCAACTTGTACTTCTTCTTGTTGTTGTTGAAGTTTTTTCAATTCATCATCTATTGGTTGTGATTCTTCATCTTCATCATATTTAACTTTCTTCACTTCTCTCTCTTCCTCCTGTTCAGTTGTGTCTAACTTATGTTTCTCTCCATTGGGTGATTGAGCCAAAAGTTGATCATCTATATTATTAATACTGTCATTATCCATTGTTAACATTATAAATTGTTATTATTCTTTTGTTATTGTTATTATGAAAAATGGGCTTCCAGACACGACTAAAAATAAAAAACACAAAACTGGAAAAAAAAAATTTCGCAAGAGAAAAAAAGTGCGAAATTTCAATTTATATTTATATTAAATTTTTTTTCAATCTGTTGAACACTGGTGCACGACCCTGTCATTAGCCAGCACAAGTAGAATAATCTTATTATAATAATCTTATAATCTTATAATAATCTTACTTGTTTAACATGTGAGTAGTTAGATAAGATGTTGAACAAGTTGACTTTACTTGAAGAGGGAAGGAGGGAGGAAGAGAGAGATCATTAATATTATTATATATTCATGATACACTCTACAAATGTATTGATAATAAATCATTCTGTGAAAACCCACGATTACAACTTGGACATCTCCTGAGTCTTGCTGCCAATCGTTCTTGGGTACAACTAGAACAAAATACATGGCCACAAACAGTTATTGCAGTATCTTTCCAATTCTTGGTACATACTGAACATTTTGCTATTGATCTTAAAGCTTGTAGTTGTTGTTCTTCTTCTTCAATCAATACATTTGTATTATTTGATTTATACTTTTGTAATAAATTTTCCTTTTGTCGTAAAGATTTTTGTAATGATAATATTTCAATTTCTTTCTTTTCATTTAATGATGATGATTCTTGAAAATTTGTTTTAATTGTATCATAATCTGATTTTAAATTTGTAAATTGTAAATTCAACTCTTTATAATCATTTGAAATTTTTTTAAAATCAGTATTTATATTTGAATTAACAGTTTTAAATTCTTCCAATGTTGAAGTTAAATTTTTAATTTTAATAATATAATTCTTTTCTAATTCATTTAAATTTTTTATAACTTCTTGTTGCTTTGTTGCTTGAATTTTTAATACTTTAACTTCGGATTTTATACCTTCAACTAATCTCATTGCAGCAAAATATTTTGAATCAGCTTTTGATTTTTCTATATTTAATTTCTTGACTAAATTCTCTGCATCAATTGATGTTTTTAATTTTGTTATTGAAATCTCACGATATTTCTTATATGCATTTTCAATCTCAAGTATTATTTCATTGACTTCTTTATCTGATGTTTGATTCTCCAATTGATCTATTCTATCACTTAATTCTTTATTTAGTTTCAATAATATTTCATTTGTTTCTTCATCATTGATTTTTTTCTTCAATATTTCAATTTCAGATAATAATGCATCTCGTTGACTCCTGATTCTATCTATAGTCATTTCTTGTTCATGTAATTTCGCAGTTGTTGTTTCATTCTCTTGAGAAATATCTCTTTCAATCAATTCTTTAATGTTTATAACTTTTTGTTGATTTTCATTTAAATCAGATTCTATTGAAGATTTGATTTTATTAAGTTTACTCACTTCATCTTGTAGAAATTGATTATTTTTAATCACTTTATTATATTTCATTTGTAATTCTTCTAAATCTTTTGATTCTTTAGTTAAAAATTCTTGACTTTTCTCAAGTTTATCTTTTAAATTTTCATTGACTTCTTTCAAAAATTTCAATTCTTCCTCATCTATTATTGAAGCTTCATTTATTGTTTCTGGTTTAACTTCTTGTACTTCTGGTTTTGATTCTTCTTCTTTTGGAGGTTTATCAAAGATTCGTTTTAGACTTATTGAATCACTTCTTAAATAATTTTTAGTAGTATTCATAAATTCTTCAAAATTAGCTTTCAACTGATTATATAAATCTTGATCAACATTGTTTTTCAATATATTTATTTCAGATTCATATTTTGCAGCCTCAAGTTTATATACAATCATTTGACGATATAAAGCTTCTTTCTTGAAAATTAGAATGTCAGAACTAGTTAAAGGACCATCTTCACTAATCTTTTGTTTCTTATTTGAAGATTCCAAGTTTTCAGCCAGTCGTTTCAAATTTTCCATTCTGATAAGTGAATATAGTTTAAAATTTTTTCTGGCTTTTTTTTTCATTTCAGTTTATTTACGATTGTTGGTATTGACTTCTGCACACGACAAAGTTGATAATCAGCAAGGAGGTTGAATTAGTAGGTACCGTGTTTGTTAGTAGATTATCTCTCGATGATGAATTATGGATAGCGTTGTAGTTCTAAATCTCATCTTTTATCATGACCATCTTCCATGACTTTTTGTGATTCTTAAAAGGTTTCCGTAAAACTCTCTAATAGAGTACCTGGGTTTAAAATTTGGTATAAATTGCGGCGGAGTTTGACAATAACTTTGATTTATCCATCATCTAGCATCAACCAACTCTTATTTCTCATTATTCTAACTCAACCATTCAATATCCTTCCATTTTTCTCTAGTTATTCAAAAGTATATTCTCCATCATTTTTTAGATCATCAGTTGACAAGTTTGCAACATTAATTTTTTATTCGCGATTTTCATATTTCAAAGTATGAATATTTATTCAATCTTTCTACTATTAGTTACAGTACTAGGTGTTAAAGATTATTTATTTAAAACTTGTGAACAAAGTGGGTTTTGTAATAGAAATAGATTGTATGCTCAACAAGTTCAGTCTTGTCCATATTATATAAATGATTTACAAGTATATTCAAATTTAATCAATGGTACAGTTATAAAACAATTACAAGATTCAATTGTTGAATTACCATTTGAAATTACAATTCTTGAAGGTAATTTCAGATTTAAATTAACTGAAGTTAGAAAAATTTCAGGTATAATTAATTCAAAAAGGTATGATGAAGTTGAAAAATGGGCATTTGTTGATCCAAAACTTAAAAATTTTAAATTTAAAAATAATCAAGTGATATTTGAAAATTATAAAGTTGATATACAATTGAATCCAGTCAAGTTTACATTTTATTATAAATCAAAGAAAGTTTTAATTATAAATGAAGATAATTTTCTTAATATTGAAACTTATGGTGAAAATAAATTATCAGAAACAGATGAAGATAAATTCCCACTTGGTGGTGAATCAATTGGATTAGATTTCAAATTGATTGGGTTCCAACATCTTTATGGTATACCTGAACATGCAGATTGTTTATCATTAAAAGATACAACAAGTCTGAATCCATATAGGTTATACAATGTTGATATTTTTGAATATGAAACTCATTCACCATTACCTATGTATGGGTCAATTCCATTATTGATAGCTTCTAAACCTGATGTTTCCATTGGGTTATTTTGGGTCAATAGTGCCGATACTTACATTGATATTAAAAAGGGTAAAGATTCATCAATTCATTGGATATCAGAAAATGGTATACTTGATTTTATAATATTTATAAGTGATACACCTCAAGGGATTAATCAAAAATATGGGGAAATTACAGGATATTCTCAATTACCTCCATTATTTTCATTGGGGTATCATCAATGTAGATGGAATTATAATGATGAAAAAGATGTATTAGATATTCATTCCAAATTTGATGAATATGAAATTCCATATGATTCAATTTGGTTAGATATAGAATATGCAGATCAAAAGAAATATTTTACATGGAATAAAGAAACTTTTGAAAATCCAGAAAGAATGTTAAATATTTTAGATCGTACAAAGAGAAATTTAATAGTTATAATTGATCCACATATTAAAACTGGATATGAAATTAGTAATGAATTACTTCAGAATGAAATAACAATTAAAGATCCATCAAATAAGACATATTTTGGTCATTGTTGGCCTGGTGAATCTGTTTGGATAGATACTTTAAATCCATCATCACAAAAATATTGGGATTTAAAACATATACAATTCATGACAAAAGCTAATAATTTACATTTATGGAATGATATGAATGAACCATCAGTTTTCAATGGTCCTGAAACAACATCACCAAAAGATAATTTACATTATGGAAATTGGGAACATCGTTCAATACATAATTTATATGGATTAACATATCATGAAACAACTTTTAATTCATTATTAAATCGTAATCCAAATCAACGTCCATTCATATTGACAAGATCATATTTTTCAGGTTCTCAACGTACAGCTGCAATGTGGACTGGTGATAATATGTCTAAATGGGAATACCTCAAAATCTCAATCCCAATGGTTTTAACTTCAAACATGGTTAATTATCCATTTGCTGGTGCAGATGTTGGAGGATTCTTTGGTAATCCAACTAAAGAATTATTAGTAAGATGGTATCAAACAGGTATATTTTATCCATTTTTCCGTGCCCATGCTCATATTGATTCAAGAAGAAGAGAACCTTGGATGATTGGTGATCCATATACTGGTTATATAAGAGATGCTATAAAGTTACGTTATTCATTATTACCAATTTTTTATACTTCATTTTATAAAAATTCTATACTGGGTGTACCTGTGATAAAGCCTGTTTATTATGAAAATTTAAAAAATGATGAAATTTATGATATTGATGATGAATTTTTCATTAGTGATTCAGGGATTTTAGTTAAACCAATCACTGATGAAGGTAGTACCGAAGTTAATTGGATATTACCAGATGATGAGATTTATTATGATTTTACAAATGGGAAATTAGGTGGGGTTTATAAAAAGAGACAATATCAACTTTCAGATATACCAATGTTATTAAAAGGTGGGTCAATAATTCCAATGAAAATGAGGTATAGAAGATCATCAAAATTAATGCAACATGATCCATATACTTTGATAATTGCATTGGATAAGAATGATCAAGCAAATGGAGAATTATACATTGATGATGGTGAGAGTTATGATACTAAACATGCATATATTACTTTTAAAGTTGAAAATTTCAATTTTTCATATCAAGTTGTTGGTGATTATCCATTTAAATTTGAAAAATTAATTGTCGGTAATAACATTTTGTTAAACCCGGGAAATAATACTAAACTTGTGAATGATTTTGATTATCATGATGAATTGTAAATAATGATTGTTTAATCATATCTTTCCATATAATTTCTTTCCCACATACACAAGTGACTTTATTAGGTATGATGGTATTTGATTGTTTAGCTAAACAAGGTAGATGAAATGTATGATTATTACAAATACCAAATACATTATTAACTAGTGAATGACAAACTATACAATTCTTATCTGATACCTTTAATATCTCTGGGTTTTCAATTTCAAAATCATGAAATAACTTACTCTCTGGTTCTATATCAATATCAATTTTATATTTATTTTGAAACCAGATTTTTTCAATTTCTAAATCAAATATACAAATTTTTAATTCAATGAATGATTTTGTTAATACACGAATATTAGCCATGATTTGATGTAAACTTCTCCCATTCTTCTTTGAGATCTTCTCTTTAATCAATCTAGTTTGATACGAATGTTGTAATGAATGTTCGAATTGTAATGCTGAGATTTTAGATGTAAATCCATATACAATCATTACAACTTTCCATGGCCGTTTATTTCTTGTCTTGTATGCACCGCCTACAATCTCTCCATTATGCTGTCGTATCCGTTTCTTTATATCTGGCGTTGATCCAATGTATGTTGACTTTGGGTTCGATATTGATTGTAAGATATAAACGCAATAAAAATTTGGTATCAAAAACATTTGGACCTAAAAAAAAAAAAAAAAATAAACAGTGATTAATTAAACAATGTCATTACAACAACCCATACCTCCGAATTCAACATTGGCCACCACGGCGAGTTCGAATCAAAGTGGATCCAATGATTTTGTTAAGAAATTGTTTCTAATGTTACTTGAAGATTCTTATAAAGATATAGTTCGATGGACTCAAAATGGTGATTCATTTGTTGTTATAAATACAAATGAATTTACAAAAGATATTTTACCAAGACATTTCAAACATAGTAATTTTGCAAGTTTTGTTCGACAATTGAATAAATATGATTTTCATAAAGTTAAAATTCCAAATGATGCAAAGTCAACTTATCCATATGGTGAAGATGCTTGGGAATTTAAACATCCAGATTTTAAAATTAATGATAGAGATAGTTTGGAAAATATTAAAAGGAAAGGTCCAACTGTTAAAAAGCCAATTGTGAAAGAAACTAATGGTCCAATGAATTATAAAGATGAATTAGATTTATTACGAAGAGATTATGATTTTTTACAAAATGAAATTAGAGTATTACAATCAAAATATAAAACAGTTGTTGAAAATTTGGTATCACTACAAAGTTATAATGAAAGGAGTAGTCATACAATGCATATCTTGGTGAATAGTTTATTACAAGCAGGGATAAAATTACCACCATTAGATATTGAAAGTCCAAAACCTCAGCCTCAACAACCACCACCACCACAACAACAACAATCACCACCTGTGCTACCTCCATCTCAACCACAATCACAACCACCACCTTCAACCCAACCTCCTCCAACTCATAGTTCATCAGCATCTCCAAATACAACAACAACAACAATACCAAATCCAAAATTTAACGTGTTGTTAGTTGAAGATGATAATGTGTGTATACAATTGTGTCGGAAATTTTTAGTCAAATATGGTTGTCAAGTCACTGTTGTAACTGATGGGTTGAATGCAATTTCAACAGTTGAACATACTAAATATGATTTGGTATTGATGGATATAGTAATGCCAAATTTAGATGGTGCAACTGCAACTAGTATAATTAGATCATTCGATACTAAAACACCAATTATTGCAATGACGGGGAATATTGAAGATCAAGATTTAGTAAATTATTTACAAAATGGTATGAGTGATATCTTGGCTAAACCATTTACAAAAGATGATTTATATTCTATATTAGCAAAACATTTATTAAAACAAGATGATTTGGAAAAGGCAAAGAAAAAGCCAAGATTAGTTTAATATATAATTTAATAAAGAAATTGAAATTCTAAATTAGACTGTGGAATACTAAATCTGAGAATGAATTCCCCCATGAATCATTTTTAGTATCAAATGATGATATTGTCACTTTGTTGAAATATACATCTTTATATTCAATCACAGGTTCAATGAATTTTCGTCTATTTTTTTTCTTTACCGGGATAAATCCATCATCATTTTTAGTTGTATCATCTAGTAAATGTACCATGGTTGATAAAGTTGGATATAGATCGTTTAATTTCTTCTTTGTAAGTCGATCAGTATGAGTTATAACATTATTACATAACAAATATCGCGGTTTATCATTCAGTAATATATTCTCCATTAAATCTAATGGAGCATGGGGTAGGAAATATAAAACCTCACCATCATATTCAAACTCTTGTTCAATTTCAAAATCTTTCAATATCTCTCGATCTTTTTCGTTAAAAATTGGATCCCATAATGATACTTTTGTATTAAATTGTTCTTGTAGTATAATTAACAATGCCAATTGATATTTTGCAGCCAAACTTTCACTTGGTGAACCTAATGCCAAACATCGTATATATCCAAATTTCAATCCATTTAAACTTCCAATCACATCTTTTAATAATCTCGACTCTAGCACCACCGATTTATACTTCTCAATCATTTTTGCAACTTTCTCCTTCCAATGGAGAAGAAAAAAAAAAAAAAAAAAAAATTATCCCACGATTCTCATCTCCTTTCCACATTGTCTTCTACATTAATGAGAAAGTGTAAGATCTTTGTTGGTTCATCACATCCTGAATTAGGCCAATTAGTCTGTGACAGGCTAGGGGTTGAACCAGCACCATGTACATTGAAAAAATTTTCAAATGGTGAAACATCAGTTCAAATTGGAGTTTCAGTTCGTGATGAAGATGTTTATATTATTCAAAGTGGTTCACCATTTATAAATGATCATATTATGGAATTATTAATCTTAATCAGTGCATGTCGTGGTGGATCAGCTAATAAAATCACAGCTGTTATTCCACAATTTCCATATTCAAAACAATCTAAAATGAAAAAGCATCGTGGTGCTATAACAGCAAGAATGTTGGCAAATTTAATAATTATGGCTGGTGCTGATCATGTTGTAAGTATGGATTTACATGCTAGTCAAATGCAAGGATTTTTCACAAAACCAGTTGATAATTTATTTGGTGCACCAACTTTAGCAAGATGGATTAGACATAATATTGAAGATTGGCATAATGCAGTGGTTGTAAGTAAAAACCCAGGTGGTACGAAAAGAGTGACTGCATTAGCTGATAGTTTGAAAATTAATTTTGCAATGATTCATACTGATAGAAGAAGAAGTCATGATAATGATAAATTATTGAAAAGAAATAAAAAGGCAAAAATCATTGGTGATGTAAACATTGTTAGTGAATTACAAACAGCAAGAATTGTTCAAGGTCATGTTGTTGATGATGATTATCCACAAGAATTAAATAATAAAGATAAAGATAATCATAATCATGATGTTGATGTTTTGGGTGGTACTTATGATGCAACAAATTCAGATGATGAAGATGAACCACAAGAAGAAAAATTGATTACTTTAGTTGGTGATGTAAAAGATAAAGTTGCAATCATACTAGATGATATGATTGATAAACCAAATCTGTTTATTGCAGCTGCTGAACATTTAAGAATGAATTGTGGTGCAAAGGCAGTATATGTCATTGGTACACATGGATTATTTACTGATAATTGTTTGGAATCATTATGTGAATCAAAATGTATTGATAAAATTGTTGTTACAAATACTTATCCAATACCAAAAGAAAAATATCAAGAAAAATTAGTTGTTATTGATGTATCACCAATCTTTGCTGAATGTATAAGAAGAGACCATTTCGGTGAATCCATATCAGTTTTATTTGATTCTTTAGCTGCTATAGAATAAGAAAAACCAAAAAAAAAAAATACATATTTATATACCTTTGAGTTATTTCTTTTATGAAATAAACCCAACGATGCAATCATTCGGGTTGCAGGACAATTATCAGTACTGTGGATATTGGACTAACGGAGCGTTGGAATATGAAATTTCGAAAAGTATTGATGTTCATCTATAAGGTGGATTTATTCAATACTTTTTGATACATTTAATTTCTCTTTTTCTTTTTAACTTTATCTTCAAATTGGATATATTGAACTGGTATACCTTTATCTTTAAACATTTCAATAATTAATTTCCCATGTGGACCTTGTACTTGAACAGAATCATCAACAATTGTAGTTGAGCCTTGACATTTATACCTTAATTCTTCAGATAATGCACCTTGTTTAATGAAAAATTTATCAAAATTAGATACTCTTGTAACTATTTTTCTACCAATTTTCATTTCAGTTAAAATATGAATCTTTGGTGGTAATCCTTTACCTATATTCCCATCAATTTCATAATATGGTGAAAAGTTATCAAGAAATTTTTTAAATGCTTCATCTCTTGCAATTTCATCAGTTTTATTATTTATAATCTTGGTTAATGTTTCATCTGGTTTAATGAATTTTGGTTTTGATACAACTGCAAGCTGACCTTTTTTAATGTACATATCAAATAATGTACGTAATTCACCACTAGCATATAAATCATCATATTCTGAATTTAAAATATTGAAAAAATTTCTTGATTTTGCTGTTGGTTTATATAAAGATTTGATTGATTTGTTGACTGTTTTAATTGTTTCTTTCTTTGGTTTATTAACTTTATGAGGGATGAATTGTTCAATTTGTGGTGAAGTTTTTAATTTAATTATTGATAAATCTTCATCTTTACCTTTAACATCTAAATGACCTAATTTATTCATTGCTTTTAAAAATTTAGATGTTTTCTTCCATGATGTCTTTTTAATGTTTGAATATGAATGATCCATTATTGGTAAGTTTTTGTAAATATAAGAAGACATAAATGTAGATGCAGTTATTGGTAACTCAACAGTTTCAAGTTTGATGGTTTGATATAATGATCTAATGAAAAAATTATCAATTTCCTCAACTGACAATTCAGGTAGTTTCTCTTCTAGATGCAACTCTTCAACTTCTTCTGTTGGTACTTCATCTTCAATTGGTTCTTCTTCAATTTTTTCCTCTTCAATTGGTTCCTCTTCTATTGGAATTGTTGCATCTACTTCCTTTGGTATTTCAATATCAACCTCTTTATTAATCTTCAGCAATTCATCATCAAAATGATGTAATACTTGTACAGCTATACCACTTCTCCCCAATACATTATCAAATTGTGACATATTCAATTGAGTAAAACCAATAGCCATGATCAAATCTGGTTCTTCAACACTTACAATTCCCACCATTTCATTTTTCCCCATTTTAAATGGTGGGATAGTACCTGGTAACATTAAATCAGCTCCATTACCTAAAACATCAATAACATGATGATGAGTTTTAATTTTATCTAAAATATATGGTGATTGCCATAACGTGTATACAGTTGGATATAATTGAGAATCACGAGTTCGAAACCAAATTGGAATCTCTTGTTCATTGAAATATATTAAACCTGTTTCAGTTAAAGATTTAAATGTTGCTTTTTTAACAATTAATGGTAAAATTCTTTCTAAACCAATTTTAGAAATATTCTTCAACTTGTATTTATCACATATTTGATTCAATAGCTTCTTCCGATCAGATGATCTTATATTAGCAGAAGCTTTAACTTGAGGTGGTTTCTTAAACATTGCTCACTAAAAATTGTCGCGGTAGAAATTTGATTTTTCTCCCATAAGATGGACATCTCAATTCCAACGAGTGACAATGCTATCAAATTTGAATAATGTTAAACATGTAGCATTCTGACTAAAATTACTACCTATACATAATTATATGATAACAATTTGACATTCAACTTGCAATTAAATTTGCACCCATTATTGCAGCCATTCGTGTTTCTACCAAAACAGGTTGTTAATTTTCTAACTGTTTTGTTTGTTTTTCTCAATTCTCTTACAGTTGAAAAAAATTACAGGTTTCGTGTTTAGTGATAATGACATCACAAGAATCAAAGTCAATAACAAAGATTCGTAATGTTATAACGTGGTTTGTGATTATACTAGTCACTGGGATTGGGTATCCGTTGTTTCAATACACAACTATGATTTATCGAGCTAAATTGCCCGAATTACCACTGATTGATTTAAATTTTAAAATACCAATAAATAATGATAATATATCACAATTGAATGATAAGATTAAACAAGATTATGGTATTGATTATTGGAAATTTGTTCATGATCCTGATGGAAAAACTATTGGCCTGATTGATGAATTTAAAGATGAATTTGAATCATTTGGTAAACAAAATGTATTACCATTTTCAAATTATAATCTTGTATTTTCATTATTAGTTGAAAATGGGATATCAATAAATTGGGAAATAGATCAAGTTATTCAACAACATTTCAAACCATTTTTAACATTATTTAAAGATCAAAATTTTACAATTACAACAAATATAAATTATTATTCAAAATTGAATAAAAATTATCAAAATTTAATTAAACAAGATGAATTAACAACATTTATAAATTTTAATGATTGGAATATAAATCAATATAATGTTGAACATACAATTAATTTCTTGATATATTTACCAAAAGATGAATTAAAAATTGAAAATTCAATAACAAATTCATTTTTAATACCAAAATGGGGTGGGGTTGTAATATATGATAAGAAATTACCAATGAAAAAGAATTCAACAATTCAAAAGAATGAATTAATAACTATTATAAAAATATTTCAAAATCATTTATTAAAATTATTAGGTGTACCAAATAATGATTTTAATAGTTATAATAGAATTAATTTATATAATAATGTTTATCAAACTTTTGATACATTAAGAAGTTTATATAAATTAACTGATCAACTTGTAAATATTAATATACCAGAATCAACAGCTAATGAAGTTATAAAGTCAATTAATTATTTAAAAAGAGCAATTGATGAATATAATTTACAAGATTCTTACAAAGCATTAATATCAGCTAATAAAGCATTTTTTGATCCAACAATGGTACAACAAGCTTATTTCCCAAGTGAACATAAATTAGCTGTTTTATTACCATTGTTGGGACCAATAACATCAATTGTAATATTTTCAATCATGAAGTTATTAAAGAATAGAAAAGAGAAAATAGATTAAGTAATAAATATATACCCATGTTGATAAATTGCAACCGATTGTAGTGGTAGTGTAAAGCAGGCCAAAAAGAAAATTTTCAACCGGATATATCAAAAACCAGCTGAAATAAAATTAATTACAACCAGGATTAAGATATGTAACATGGATAATAAATGTGTAGGATTAACAGGAATTAAAAAAAGATTGTTCAATAATAAAAAGAAAGAGTGTAGAAGATAGGATGAGATGGAACTGAGAGATGTTTGAAAGGAAAGGAAAGAATGGATGAATAGACAAAGAACAGTTAACACCGGATAATTATGATGAATTATGCTAAGATTAATTAAAATCTTTAGACCAATAAACTTGACTGTGTTTCTGGTTATTATTGTTTATTGTTGTTTATTGTTTAAATTCATTGGGTGCAAAATTAAAAATGGCTCAAAAAAAAAAGAAAAAATGGAAGCGGAAATAATTAAAAAATATATGGTAGTGTATATTTGCTCAATTATTAAGTATGGTCGTGTAAGATAAACAAAAAATAACGAGATTAATCCAGCACAATAATTGAGTTTAATCCCGTTTTAACCGATATACAGTTATATACAGTACCTTACTTTGTTCTCATTCTATTTGCACCCATACACCCATACTTAACTGCAATAACTTATTTCATGAGTTAAAGTATCAAAAGTAGGCAAGTTATTTGAAGCTCAGTTTCATGATTCCTACTAGCCTAATCATCTAATCACTGCATCAACTAATATAGCTGCTCACTTCTACCGAATGAATGATGAGCACAGATGTTATTTGTTTATGGTTTCCAAGTGACGTTTTGGGAAAATGCGGGAATAAAATATAAACAAACGGATTAGGTAATTCATTACGTAATACATAGTTAAGAATAATTTTGTGTTACCAATTAAATTTATTTTTTTTTTTTTTTTTCAACTTTTTGATTTTTATTTTTTTTTTCCTTCTTCTTCATTTTCATTTTCACTCTTTTCTTTTCTTTCATCAACCAACCACTTTATACCAACAACTATGAAATTCACATCTATTGCCATTGCATACTCCATTGCTGCTGTCATTGCTGGAGGTGGTAGAAAAGATAATGGTACTCCAACCACCACAACTGTTTTAGCTCCAACTGAAGCTTCAACTCATAAATATGGTAGATTTGATAAAACTTCAAGAACTCATGAATCATCTCCAACTGGTGATATGAGTACTCACAAGTATGGTAGATTTGACCACACCAAAAAACCAGTCACTCATACTTCATACGTTGCTCAAAGTGTCATTGATGCTTCTGTTTCATCAGCAAAAGTTGCTGCTAGATCTTCATCATTTTATAAAGGTGATGTTGTTTTCGTTAACAAAGATTCTAAAAACAGTACTGGTGGTGGTGCTTCAAACTCAACCTCATCTTCAAACTTTGCCAATGGTAA
Organism: Insectozyma xiaguanensis; assembly: GCA_030555925.1. Classification (NCBI taxonomy): domain Eukaryota; kingdom Fungi; phylum Ascomycota; class Pichiomycetes; order Serinales; family Debaryomycetaceae; genus Insectozyma; species Insectozyma xiaguanensis. The sequence continues at coordinate 65,648 of JANIVQ010000008.1, read as the reverse complement.
CTCTGCCAATGTTGGTTTAGGTTTAGTTGGTGCTGTTATTGGTGCTGCTTTGTTAATTTAAATTTAAAAATGCAAAATTTATTTTCAATTCACTACATTTTTAATATACCGTTGTTTCTAATTTTACCAATATCAAATTTCCAAAATAATTCAATAATAGACAAATTCATAAAAATATAATTTAGTAATATATATTTTAATTATTATTATAACAATCTATTTACCTGGTAAACCTTGTTGTTGAACTTTATTTGAAAAATCTCTAATTATTATATCACATTTAACTTCTTTACATAAATCTTTTTTATTATAATAAGGAATTTTTTGTAATAATTCTAATCCACTCAGTCTTTCTAATGCTTCAATTGGTACTTGAAATTGTGTTAATGGTATATTATTATTTATAACATCATTTGGTAATACAAATGCTGCATAACTAATCTTATCATCATTATTTTGTTCACCAACAATTAATTTAAAGAAATGGGTTGGTACTGCAATATTTGGTGGTGAACCAATAACTTCATAACTAACACGATATTTCCCATCTGGCATTAATTTAGGTAAAAATAATGGTCCTGTTAATATTCTTACATTATCATATTTCCCAGTTAATCTACGACAAAAATCTTCAAAATGAGCCCAATAATCTCGATTAAATCCATCACCAACTTGTGGTGAAATATTAGTTAAATAAAATGTTTCATCCATTGCTACTTGTGAATATTTAGCATCTGCAGCTGGTGCTTGATGTCCTCTATCATATCCAGAACGGAAATAATCTCTAAGTTTAGATCTAAATTTAAATGGTATTTGTTCATCTTCTTTAAAAATTGAATTTTTACGATCTCCACTTGATTTAGAACGTATAATGGATTCCTTTGTGATATGTTCAACTACCCAATATGGATTACGTGTGGCACGGTCAAAACATGATACAAATTCATTACGATTGGATAAATCATGTATTGGACCTGGAAATCCATATTTGAAAAATCCTTGAGGATTTATTGTAGCTGGATCAAATACTGAATTATTGTTTCCACCGTAAGTGACTGGTAAATTGTTTGTAGTAGTGGTTGGTGGTGGGGTAGTCGATGGTGATGGGGATGGTTTCGCCCAAAAATATGAAGCAAGACCCATTGTACTAATACCAAGGGTAGTTGATAAATATTTTGACATTAAAATTGTAAATATCAGTTTTTTTTTCGCGTTGTTAATGACATCCATGGACCAAAACCATGACAGTTTAATAACTATTGATTACTGAAAGTTTTGCTTGTTAATACGAAGAGATTAATCATAGAAATTATAAAATGGATTGTATTAATTTTTTGCACCTTTTTAATTTAAGTCTAAATTAGGTGGTTTCAACATTGAAAGGATTCATACACGTTTTCATTATTAATATTGTGTAAACACTTCTTAATTGAAATCAAAAAAGCTTATAAAGTTTTTGAGTGATATTCATAAATGCGTTATTAGAGTTCAGTTCAATTAAGTATTTTATTTCAGCAGTTATAGTTGAATAAAATCATTAATAAAAATGCGCTACCTCATGATTTGCTGCAAAAAATCAAAATTAATACATTATATCGAATACAAATTCACTTTCATTTGAAATATTGTACTAGAGAACATGAATTCGGACAAAGAATCTACATTCATTTTGGAGGTAAAGCTACTGAATCGTAATTACACTTAAAACCATGTCGTAAATTTAAAATTTTATATTCTATAGTATAAAATAACATAATTCAAACATGCAAAAAATGCAAATCCAACAACCGCTAAACCACGTTGAATGAAATTTTTATCTTTTAAAAATGGATATGGATATCCACTTATACCATCATGAATATTTTTACCGCATACATATTCCATGTATATGAAATAACCCAATAAAAACCCACTAGTAATCAAAGTTGACTGATTAAAATTCAAATGTTTTGATCCACAATCAATAAATAAATAAATATATGGAAATAAATGGACTTGACAATCAGTAAATAAATTTCGATCTATATTTTCTTCATTCAACATTTTTGAAAATAATAAATGCATTGTCCAATAACTGAATGTAACTGTGAATTCTAAATTACTGGTTAAAGTATATAACCATACAATCTTACCATTTAATAAAATTGTTAAAATTAATTCAATTAAAGTAACTAATAATGAAACATTTGTTAAAAATTGAAATTGTCCTGCTTTTATTAAATGTGGTGGTAATTTTGTTGTTATAGATTTATAAAATCCATTACCTAATAATCCCAAGTTGAATAATCTAAAAATGAATAATAACATATTTGGAGAAAACGGATAAATATTGAAGATTTTTTTCTCCATTTATAGATTATTGAAAATTGATCGGAGATTAATTTTTACTCCCGAATGAAGTCATACTTACGATTCGAAAAACCACTAACCATAAGTTTAGTAAATTATTAATATTCCTTGGAATGATCCATTGTATATGCACTCTATCAAATTTAATGCTTTTAATCAGAAAATTGTTTTAAGTTTTTCTATTAAGTTCGAACATTACTTGATGAATACATTGTCCAGTAGATTCCAAATCGAAAATTTTTATTGATATAACGTAGTCAAATCGCAGTTGAGTTGACAAGCTTGAAATTCCTGTTTCTTTTAGGGAAATAAAATAAGAAAATTCTTTGCCGGCTCGGTTTTGGCATGGTTTTATATTTTTCGTATCAAATTTAGGCGAAAAAGACTAAAATATGTAATTCAATCAAAGGTTAATGACGTGGACTAACTTTACTCCTATTTAAAGACAAAAGGCGTGTATATTTTTCAAAACAGAAGCGGACTTTTCTCTGTTGCGTTCATCTCAAAATCTAAAATTTTGCAGCCAATTTATAAACATGAATCTCATGCATAAACACAATTCAATTAATCTATAAAGCTTTGTTTTTGACAATTAAGTTTAATTTTTCAAATTATTTAAGTTTGAAAAGTATTTCTTCAATTAATCTTGGCTTAAATCTTAATATAAGTCCTTACTCTAGTCAAATTATAGTGCTCGCATTAAAAAAATTAACGTTTCGGCTTATATCCTTTATTATGTAATATTAGTATAACTTGGCCAAAAGGTAGGATGACAAGTAGTAGTGATGAATGTTACTCAATCTCTAGTAAATATAGCTAAATAAATTATATTTATTTTAACGAGGTTTGAAAAGTTTACAATAATATGGTAAGAAAGAAGTTTCTTATCAATTGTTGCAAAAATATTTAAAAATTAGTACTAGTGTGTTTCTACACTTCATACGTTGTCATGAATTGCAAAAATTTAGCCAAAAACGCAACAAAATAGGGATATATTTAAATTAACTACAAAATCCACAGTAATTATACTGTTTAAATGAATAAATGAGTAGAAAGATAGATTCTATTACATCAAGAAAAGCGATGATTTATGGTATTTCTTCATCCTTATAATAGTGAATTTAGTTTATAAATTGGTTGAAATTACTGTTGATGAAATATATAAATTGAAACATGCCACCATAATTATAAGTTAATTAATTAAAAATAACTTGTTGGGACATCCTGCATAAACACAAAAATAGAAAACACGCTTTACATTTTGATGGATCGTTTTAACAATCGAACAATCTGGACACGAGCTACCAATCCTAGAAAGTCCGAAATATCCAACATTTATATATAAAATACCACCAATTTTTACACCAAATTATATATGTGTAAGCCCATATCGTTAGAGATTTAGTATACAATTTACTTACCATACATCCAAATCTTGTAATTACTCGACGAAAACCTTTAAAACCTTTAAACCGTAAAATCTATGAATAACCACACTAAAAGACATGGTAGACAATAAGTTACAGTATTTCTCTTTGAATCAACATCAACGACTAATAAGTCAAGTCAATGGAATGAATACGAATTCCAATCCCATACCAAAATCTCATACAATCTGGTAATATATATAAATTGGGGCTCAACATTAATATAATGCCAACAGTTTTTTATTTTTTATTTTTTTTTTTTAATTTCACAACAAAATTTTTTTATTTTTTTTTATTTTTTTTTTTAAATTGCAAAAAAAATTTTGCAGTTAAAAATTTTGCAAAGTTAAAACTTTACACTTTAAAGTTAATATACAAGATTATAAGCTTGTTTTACTTTGCCTTGTTTTGTGTATTAATACTGTTGAATCTTTTACGTTCTTTCTTCTCTGTTGTCTTTTTTTTATTTGTTTTTTTTTTTTTTAATTAATTAAGAAACCAAAAATGGGTTGGGCTTTTTTTCAATTTTTAATCTTTGGGTAGATTTCTAAAATATAACTATATAGATTTTATATATTGATTGTAAATTTCTTTATTAAATTTAATAACTTTTCATCATCTACTCATATCTTTTCCTTTCATCTTTAAATTTTATCAATTCTTACTTACAAGTTTATAACTACTACTACTACTACTACAATTACAACTATAATAATTAATAACATTTTAAATGTCATCATCTCATAGACCTTTTCAAATATCTCATGGTTCAATTGAACATATATTTTTAGTACCCAATGAATTATATTCTACTTTATCTCAATTAAAAGATGAATTTATTAAGACATTACCACAACCAACTGAAGGATTTGCTGATGATAATGAACCATCAAATTCAATAGAATTATATGGAAAATTTCTTGGATTTTTAACTAAACAACAAAATATTGATTCACAAATTATACAATTATGTTTAAATGATTTTGATACACAATTTTTAAATGATAATATTCATTCAATTGAATTAGATTCAACTTTAATTAAGAAAAAAGATTTAATTAAAAATTATTATCTTGCCAAAGGGTTTAATAATTCAGTTACTTCATCACTTTTTGAATCAAATGGTATAATTGCTAGTATATTTGGTGGTCAAGGTAATACTGATGATTATTTTGAAGAATTGAGAGAATTATATAATTTATACCCTTCAACTAAAAAAATTATAATACCAATTATTGAAAAATTAAATCATTATTTACAAGATCCAATTTTTGATAAAATTTATACTCAAGGATTAGATGTTTTAGGTTGGTTACAAAATCCAGAAACTACACCTGATCAAGATTATTTATTATCAGTACCTGTTAGTTGTCCAATTATTTGTATAATTCAATTATGTCATTATGCAGTCACGTGCAAGATTTTAAACAAGACACCAGGTGAATTTAGAAAATCAAATTCTTGGACAACTGGTCATTCACAAGGTTTAATTACTGCTGTTGCAATTAGTTCATCAGATTCATGGGATTCATTTATTGAAAATTGTATTAATGCTTGTACATTATTATTTTTCATTGGTTCAAGATGTTTAATGGTTTATCCAAGAACTACATTACCACCAACAATGTTACAAGATTCTTTAGATCATGGTGAAGGTAGACCAAGTCCAATGTTATCAGTTAGAGATTTATCTATTGAACAAGTTAAAACATTTATAGATCAAACAAATTCACATTTACCAAATGAAAAACATATTGCAATTAGTTTAATTAATGGTGCAAGAAATTTAGTATTATCAGGACCACCAGAATCTTTATATGGTTTTAATTTAAATTTAAGAAATAAAAAAGCTGCAAATGGTTTAGATCAATCAAGAATTCCATTTAGTGAACGTAAATTAAAATGTTCAAATAGATTTTTACCAATTTTTTCACCATTTCATTCACATTTATTAAAAGATGCAACTGATTTAATTTATAATGATGTTCAAAATATGAAATTTAATATGGAAATTCCAGTTTATGATACATTTACTGGTGATAATTTACAAGATTCTAAAAATTTAATTTATAGATTAATTGAATTAATTACTGAATTACCTGTTAATTGGGAAATTGCAACTAATCATAAAGCAAGTCATATTTTAGATTTTGGTCCAGGTGGTGTTTCTGGTTTAGGTGTTTTAACTCATAGAAATAAAGAAGGTACTGGTTCAAGAATTATTATTGCTGGTACTATTGATTCAAATCCAATTGATGATGAATATGGTTTTAAACATGAATTATTTTCAAATAAACCAGTTAAATGGTCAACTAATTGGTTAAAAGAATTTAAACCAACATTAATTAAATCACAAGGTAAAATTTATGTAAATACAAAATTTTCACAATTATTAGGTAGAGCTCCATTAATGATTCCTGGTATGACTCCAACAACTGTTAATACTGATATTGTTATTGCTTCAACTAATGCTGGTTATCATATTGAATTAGCTGGTGGTGGTTATTTTAATGCAAATACAATGACACAAGCAATTGATGATATTACAAAAAATATAAAATCAGGTTATAGTTTTGGTATTAATTTAATTTATGTTAATCCAAGAATGTTACAATGGGGGATTCCATTAATTAAAGAATTAAGAGAAAAAGGTTATCCAATTCAATCTTTAACTATTGGTGCTGGTGTTCCATCATTAGAAGTTGCAACTGAATATATTGAAGATTTAGGTTTAACACATTTAGGTTTAAAACCAGGTTCAATTGATTCAATTAGTCAGGTTATTACTATTGCTAAAGCACATCCAAATTTCCCAATTGTTTTACAATGGACTGGTGGTAGAGGTGGTGGTCATCATTCATTTGAAGATTTCCATCAACCAATTATACAAATGTATTCTAAAATTAGAAGATGTTCAAATATTATTTTAATTGCAGGTTCTGGATTTGGTTCAGATGAAGATACTTATCCATATTTAACTGGTAAATGGTCTGAAGATTATAATTATCCTCCAATGCCTTATGATGGTGTTTTATTTGGTTCAAGAGTTATGACTGCAAAAGAAGCTCATACTTCATTAGAAGCTAAAAAATTAATTGCTAAATCAACTGGTGTACCAGATTCAAAATGGGAACAAACTTATAAAAAACCAACTGGTGGTATTATTACTGTTAGATCTGAAATGGGTGAACCAATTCATAAAATTGCAACTAGAGGTGTTATGTTATGGAAAGAATTGGATGATACAATTTTTAATTTACCAAAGAATAAATTAATTGAAGCTTTAACTAAAAAGAAAGATTATATTATTGATAAATTAAATAAAGATTTTCAAAAACCATGGTTTGGTAAAAATCCAAAAGTTTGTGATTTACAAGATATGACTTATGAAGAAGTATCAAATAGATTAGTTGAATTATTATTTAGAAAAGGTAAATGGATTGATAAAAGTTATAAAAATTTATTTGGTGATTATTTAAAAAGAGTTGAAGAAAGATTTACAAAACAAGATGATAGTTTAATTCAAAATTATAATTTTGAATCACCACAAGAATTTAGTGATAATTTTTTCAATAAATTTCCAGAAGCTAAACAACAATTAATTTCAGAACAAGATTGTGATTACTTTTTAATGTTATGTTCAAGACCAGCTCAAAAACCAGTACCATTTGTACCTGTATTGGATGAAAGATTTGAATTTTTCTTTAAAAAAGATTCTTTATGGCAATCTGAAAATTTGGAATGTGTTGTTGATGAAGATGTTCAAAGAACTTGTATTTTACATGGTCCAGTTGCTTGTCAATTTACAAATAAAGTAGATGAACCAATTGGTGAAATTATGGATAATATTCATGAAGGTCATATTAAAAGATTAATTAAAGATGAATATAATGGTGATGAATCAAAAATTCCAATTGTTGAATATTTTGGTTTTAATAAAAAAGAAATTGTTATTGAAAATGTTAAACAAATTCAAGATGGATATGAAATTGAAAATAAATTACCAAATAAACAAGCTTGGTTACAATTATTAGCTGGTTCAAAATCAAATTGGTTACAAGCATTTATATTAACTGATCGTATTGTTCAAGGTCAAAAACATATTGCTAATCCATTACATGATATTTTATCACCAGTTATAAATTCAAAAGTTTTAATTAAAGATTCATTAATTGTTTATGAAAATATTAAAGGTGAATTATTACCATCAGTTGAAATCCAATTATTAGATAAAGATACAATTGAATTATCATTGATTGAACATAGAAGTGTTGATGGACTTGTTAAATTACCATTTTTATATAAATATAATCCAAAAGATAGTTTTGCACCAATTTTAGAAGTTATGGAAGATAGAAATGAAAGAATTAAACAATTTTATTGGAAATTATGGTTTGGTACTTCAATTCCTTATGATAATGAAATTAATGTTGAAGAACAAATTATTGGTGAAGAAATTGAAATTTCAAGTAAAGATATTTCAGAATTTACTCATGCAATTGGTAATAAATGTGAAGCATTTGTTAGTAGACCAGGTAAAATTACATTAGCACCAATGGATTTTGCAATTGTTATTGGATGGAAAGCTATCATCAAGGCTATTTTCCCAAAAACTGTTGATGGAGATTTATTAAAATTAGTTCATTTATCAAATGGTTATAAAATGATACCTGGTGCTGCACCATTGAAAAAAGATGATATTGTTTCAACAAAAGCTGAAATTAAAGCTGTATTAAATCAACCAAGTGGGAAATTAGTTGAAGTTGTTGGTACTATATATCGTGAATCAAAACCAGTTATGGAAGTTAAATCACAATTTTTATACCGTGGTGATTATAATGATTATGAAAATACATTTCAAAAAGTTGATGAAGTTCCATATCAAGTTGCTTTTAAATCAAATAAAGATTTAGCTATATTAAGATCAAAAGAATGGTTTCATATTGAAAAAGATGTACCATTTGAAATTTTAACATTTAGATGTAAATCTATTTATAGATTTAAATCAGCAAATGTTTATTCATCAATTAAAACAACTGGTAAAGTATATTTGGAATTACCAACAAAAGAAGTTATTCAAATTGGTTCAATTAATTATGAAGCTGGTAAATCATATGGTAATCCAGTCATTGATTATTTATCAAGAAATGGTAAAACAATTGAAGAAAAAGTTACATTTGAAAATGCAATTCCAATTTCAAATGGTGAAGAATTATCATCAAAAGCTCCAGGTACAAATGAACCATATGCTATAGTTTCAGGTGATTATAATCCAATTCATGTTTCAAGAGTATTTGCTGCTTATGCTAAATTACCAGGTACAATTACTCATGGTATGTATTCATCAGCATCAATTAGATCATTAGTTGAAGAATGGGCTGCAAATAATGTTGCATCAAGAGTACGTGCTTTTAAATGTGATTTTGTTGGTATGGTATTACCAAATGATACATTACAAACAACAATGGAACATGTTGGTATGATTAATGGTAGAAAAATTATTAAAGTTGAAACTAAAAATGGTGATCAAACAGTATTAATTGGTGAAGCTGAGATTGAACAACCAATTACAACATATGTTTTCACAGGTCAAGGTTCACAAGAACAAGGTATGGGTATGGATTTATATAATTCATCTGAAGTTGCAAAACAAGTTTGGGATAAAGCTGATTTACATTTTGTTAACAACTACGGTTTTTCAATATTAGATATTGTACAAAATAATCCAAATGAATTAACAATTTATTTTGGTGGTTCAAAAGGTAGATTAATTAGAGATAATTATATTGGTATGATGTTTGAAACTATTGGACCAGATGGTGAATTAAAATCAGAAAAAATTTTTAAAGATATTGATGAATCAACAACTAGTTATACATTTGTATCACCAACTGGTTTATTATCAGCTACACAATTTACACAACCAGCTTTAACATTGATGGAAAAAGCAGCTTATGAAGATATAAAATCAAAAGGATTAATTCCATCAGATATAATGTTTGCTGGTCATTCATTGGGTGAATATTCAGCATTATCATCATTAGCAAATGTAATGCCAATTGAATCATTAGTTGATGTTGTATTTTATAGAGGTATGACCATGCAAGTTGCAGTACCAAGAGATGAATTGGGTAGATCTAATTATGGTATGTGTGCTGTTAATCCAAGTAGAATCAGTGCAACTTTTAATGATGCAGCTTTAAGATTTGTTGTTGATGAAGTTTCAATTAGAACTAAATGGTTATTAGAAATTGTTAATTATAATGTTGAAAATCAACAATATGTAACTGCTGGTGATTTAAGAGCTTTAGATACTTTAACTAATGTATTAAATGTACTCAAGATTAATAAAATTGATATTGTTAAATTACAAGAACAATTAACAATTGAACAAGTTAAAGAACATTTATATGAAATTATTGATGAAGTATCAAAGAAATCATTAGCTAAACCACAACCAATTGATTTAGAAAGAGGATTTGCTGTTATTCCATTGAAAGGTATATCAGTTCCATTCCATTCATCTTATTTAATGTCTGGTGTAAAACCATTTCAAAGATTTTTATGTAAGAAAATTCCAAAATCTTCAGTTAAACCACAAGATTTAATTGGTAAATATATTCCAAATTTAACTGCAAAACCATTTGAATTAACAAAAGAATATTTCCAAGATGTTTATGATTTAACTAAATCTGAAAAGATTAAAAATATTATTGATAATTGGGAATCATATAATGTATAGAATAAATATGAATAGATAAACATTTGATTAGATTTTAATTTTGGAAGACATTTTTTTAAACCCACGCAAACTCTTTCATTATCCAGTCTTAGAGTCTACAAAATTGTACTAAGTTGAAAAGTTTGTATCGTGGTTTAATAATTTTGGCCGCAATTTATTAACCATGACATATCCAGCCATGTTAAAAACAGGAAAAAAAATCGACAAGATGGTGAAAGATATTTACAGTCAAATGAACAATATGTATTGGTATAAGAGTATATAAAGTATTCAATAATCGAGATTCATCATTTTATAAGATGTTTTTATGCCTGTTGTTTTAATCTCATGTCTGCCATAATACCCATGCAGGGTTGAAAAGTGGAATTTTTTAACTCCAGTTAAATCTAATGAATTACGAGGTTCAAGATAAAGTCCACCAAATTCCAATAATTTATTTAAATTTGTCAAGTTTTTAAGTTCACAATGTGAAACATTTAAAAATTTCAAATTAAACAATTGTTTTAAAATTATTCTATTCCAACAAGAACTAGATTCAACTTCAAGTTTTCTTAAATTTGGTAATGAAGCTAAATCAATTGAGATTGGATTATTTCTTCTTTCAAATATAATGATCAAAGTTTTTAAACCTGTTGGTAACATACGAAATAAATCATTAATTAAATCACCTTTCAAACATATTCTTAAAGCTTTCAAGTTTTGAGGAAATTTAAAGTTTAATTTTTCAATACCATTGTTACCATCTAAGTCCATGGTTTTAAGATGATCACAACCACTCCAATTGAAACTTGAAGTTAACTCAGTATCGAATATTTTGACATACTCAAGATTAGGAGGTACGTTTCCTTTGGATTTGGTGATTATACAATTAATCAAAGTTAATTTTTTTAAAGTGGTATAATCACCATTGAGGAATCTTTTCAATTTGCAAGATTCCAACATCAATACTTTCAATTCATTTGGAAATGTTAAAGTTGAAGAATGTGGGAAATTTTTAAATTTGATTTCTTCAATTGAATCTGGTAAATACCAATTGAGTTTTGATTCTTCCATGTTAAATTGTTCACCAGTTGTCAATTTTATATTTTTAAATTGACAATTTGTTAAATCTAATTTTTTCAAATTTAATGGGAAGGTAATTTGATTCATAACTTTCATAATTTGAAATCTTAACTTGAAACTTTTTAAAGTGGTTGGTAAATTTATTGAAATATCAGATAAATCTTCATCTGAATCACTATTACAAATTAATTCTAAAACTTGCAAATTAATTGGGAATGATGTTTTCAAAACTGGTAAAATCAAATTTGAAAATGAATCAAGACGTAATTCAGTTAAATCTTTGAATAATGTAAGATCATAATATGAAATTGGATTATCTTCTTCAATGGAAATTTTTTTAATAGTTTTTGGCAATTTCATAAATTTCATTAAGTTAGCCAAATGAACAGATTCAAGATTTGAACAACCTGTGAAATCAACAATAGCAGAATTTTCAGTTTCATAATTAAAAAAATCATCAGCTGTTAAATTAATTGATTTGAGTGAATTGATTTGTTTCATATTAAAAATATTAACATCCAGTAAATCTAATTTACAAATCAATGATTCTAAACCTTGTTTAAAAATATGATGATTTTTAATTAAATTAACACTTAACCATGCAGTGTTTAAATGTTTTAAATGATTCAAACGTGACAATTTAAATTCATAGGGATCATCTGAATAATGTGTTAAACTGGTGATATTGTGGGTATACATTGACTTTGAAATCTTATAAAAAAACTGATGACGTGGTTGAACTTCCAATTCAATATCTGTACCAGATCCAATTTTGATATCAGATGATATATCATTTGTAACATGTAATTTTATTTTATCCACTTTTCTCAAAGCTAAAATCCCACTTAAATTTGAAATCAAAGTTGAATCTAATTCAAGTAAATTTATGTTAAACTTCTTTTCAACAAGTTTCTCATCTTTGAATATTCTCTTAAATGTTTTAATTGTCATGAGAATAACATTTGGATGCGATTCAGTAATGTAGTGATTATTTTTAATTAAACGAATATGTGAAAATAAAATCTTGCAAACATGAGGTCTAAGAGCAGATCCACCCATTAATACAAGCAAAACTTGATAAGGTAAATTCTTGAGCACTAATTGAATAACTTTCAATGGTAAATTATAAAAATTCATAATGAATATTGATTGTTGAAAAAAAATTCATAAAATTAATGACAATTATAACTTTATTTATACTTTATTGAGACGAAACTTTAAATTTAATTACTAAAGTTAAATCTGAATTGACGTGGTTACCTAAATCTGAAATTTCAATGGCATTTACAAAGTTGTACAACCAATTACAATTTTAAAATATTAACTGTATTTATAAGATTTGATGTTGTTTGATCAATTAAATTGGTGGTTTCTGGCATTGAAATCATCGTGAAAAGTAAAATATTAAGTATTTTAACAGTTGATGCATAATTAAAATTTTGGTCTGAAACCTCGTATGTTTAGATTTCACCAAAAATGGAATAAATTCGCCACGATATCAAATTTTTGGGGCAAATTAATTAAAAAGAGGCTAATTTTTTAAATTTTTATAAATATGTATTCGGTGAAAAAGAAAAATGCATAAAAAACTGATATGACTCAGGCTAATAATCTTCTCTCCAAATTTTATCTCTTGACAGCTCTAAACCTGTTTTTTTAACCTCAAAATTCAATCCAAACCTCTTATATTCTTCGCTATATGGAAGATAATATCTTTTTATTCCAATTAAATCTAATGGAGAACCAAGCAGTAATCCCGATCCAACAAATTCTAAAAGATTATTAGTCTTTGACATTCTTTTGATTAAACAATTCCAAATTGTAATATATCTTAAATTACATAAGTCATCTAAAATTATTGAACTTTGACGTCGAGTTGAAGCTTCAATTTTAAGTTTATCTAATTTTGGAAATGGCAGTAAATCAAATAATATGTCTTCATTTGTTTTAGTTTTAAGTTTGATAATTAAAATGGTTATATCTTGAGGTAATAATTGAAATAAATCTTTAATTAATTCATCTTTTATGTATATTCTTAATTTTTTTAAATTTTGAGGAAACTTGATTGGTAACTTCTTAATGGCATCTTGACCAAACAAATCCATTACCTTAATATGATTGCAAATACTCCAGTCTGAGCGTACAGCTGCCGCTGTATCGGGCAACTTGACAAATTCAAGGTTGTCAAGTAAGTTATTTTGAAACAATTTTACCCTACAATTAATAAATTCCATTTCTTTTAAATTTGATAACTTAGAATTAGACCAATGGGGGAATTCATTTACCCAAATATAATCTAATTTTAATTTTTCAAGTTGATCTGGGAAGACCAAAGATGAAACATCAAATGAATATTTCAAGTTGAGGTTTACAATTGTGTTTGGTAAAGACCATTGCAGTCTAAAGGCTCCAAAATTAATTGTTTCACCAGTTGGAAAGCGTATACTTTTTGAATCACAATTTGTCAAATCTAATTCTTTCAATTTTGAAGGAAACACAATTTCTTTAAATGTTGCATGAACTATAAAATTCAATTTTAAAACGTTCAAATTTTGAGGCAAAACCAACGAGATGTCGTTTAAAAGATCTCTTATCTCATTCAGGGATTTTAAATCTAATACCTGTAAGCTGTCTGGGAATGACATTTCATTTACCGATGAAAATACATTAGCTGAAGAACTAAAACATAAATATTTTAGATTTTTGAACTGAGTACAATCGTGGAACTTTAAGCCAACAGGTCCATCAATAGTGAGTTTTTTAATAGTTAATGGCAATTCTATGAATTCTGAACTACCATTAAGGTGAATTGTTTCAAGACTTGTACATGTAGTAAAATCAATTAAACCTTGTACTTCTTCACCATCAACAAACTTCCTTTTAATCTTAAGCAGTTTTATTGAATGTAATGAAACTACTTTGAATGAGGTTTGGGGAACCTTTAATGCACAAACCAATGTTTGTAAATTTTCTCTCCATGCTTCATGATTAAATAAATCAACTTGAATGTTTGGAATTTCAACATGTTTCAAATATAAAAAACGTGAATAATTAAGATTAGGAAGTAATGACCTATCGTTAAAACTAACAACGTTACAGTTGTATGTTGATTCTGGAAAATGATTTGGATCAAAAGAATATTCTCGATTGTTAAATTCAATTTTTGTTTCAAAAGGAATAACAATATCAGGCATCCCAATATCAGAAAGATAAATTCTCAAGGTATTTACCTTACTTAAAAGGTTTAAAAATTCATTTGAAACGTCAAACAACATATATGAGTCCACAATAAGTAAATTTATCTTAAAATGTTTGTCAATTATGTTTCCACTTAAAAATATATTTATAAATGTATTCATGGTCATTGCTAAAGCACCCGAATCTGATTTTGAAAGGCAGTCGTTATTTCTAATTAGACGAATACATGAGAACAAGAATTTAATAACTTGTGGTCTAAGATAAGAATCACACATAAAAGCAAACAATGTTTGAAGAGGTAAGTCTTGAAGAACCAAATGGATTATTTCTAATGGAATATCATGTAAAATCATATTGATCAGGTTGATAAATATTTTGGTTGTAAAAAAAACGGATTAAATAATTTATATTTGACGATACCTGGAAATGCGATCAATTTTGTACCATATAGAATGAATCAAATATATATTAATAAGTCTACAAATAAATAAATTATTATAATCCAGATACTAAAGGACTGGAGATATTAACTGGGGTGAATTTCTTTGGTAATGAAACTCTTGAAAATCTTGATTTTAATCTTTGAGTAACTAAATCCATATCTAAATGTCTAGTTAAACTTAATCTTGGAATACAACCAATATAATGATCATCATCCAATTGAACATCCAAAGGATCTTGTGTATGACATCCAGGTGATAAAGATAATCTAATTGAATGTTTCTTTCCAGTTGGAGAAGTTGGTTCATCAGCTTCATATAATTCAAATACAATTTGTGATAAATAATCTAATTCAGGTAATGCATTTCTTGCAATTTTCATTGGTAATTGAGATCCATAAATTACATTTAATAAAGTATAAATATGAGATTCTTTTGTAAAATAATTTACAATTGATGGTGAACTTGCATTTTTTTTCATATCTTGAATATCACTTAAAATTTGTTTAGCTAATGGTAATGAAGTTAATAATCCAATATCTAATTTTTCTTCATCTTTGATACCATATTCTTGTGGACATATGAAATCAAATAATACTTTACTTAATCGATATAATTCTCTTAATCTTGCATATGTAGGATGATCAAAAGGATTTGTTGGTTGTTTAGAATTATTTTTAGTTGTTGTTGTTGAATTTTTACTTAATACCCAACCTAATGAACCTGCAGATGCATTGCTTTTCTTTTCACTATCTGGTATACGAAAATTATTCATGGCTAAAATATTAATTGGATATTCACTTACTAAACCTGATGAATTTACTGTTCCACCACAATGACATGCTAATTTATTTAACAAATCTTGATTATTTGGATCAAATGAAAATATTGATTTTAAAAATTGTCGATTATGTAATGCATCATATTTCATTGTATCATATAATTCAGAAATTTTTGATGGATGAGTTTTTTCAACACTTGTAAATTCTTGAAATAATTTATCCCAACGTTCTTTAAATAAAAATGGATCTTCACCACAACACCAATTTTTTTGTAAATCTTGAACATTTTTAGTTTCAAAATTATATTGCATAATTTCTTTATGAAAATTCATTAATTCACAAACTCTTTTAATAACTTCAAATGGTTGTGGCATTTTAGGTGGCCAAGTAAATTGTGGTGGTGCTTCAGCTCCTTGTCTTAATAAAGGTTTTAATTTCTTTTTAACTTTATCCATTAAATCTTTTGCTGCATTTGAATCATCTAATAAATCTTTACGTACAATTAAAAAATCATCTGGAATTTCCTTTGCATCTAATAATGATGCAGTAAAATATTGTGCACTTGTAATAACTCTTCTTTCTGATGATGTAAATACTTTAACATCATTTAAAGCTTCACGATTTAATAATTTTAAGTTTTGTCTTAATTGTTCACCAACATCAGTTGCTTGATGTTTTGCTGAATGAGTTGGTTCACCACCCCATTTTAATATAAGTTGTACTTTATCAACTAATTCGGGATTTTCTGAATTTAATGATGGTTTAATTTGAATCTTTGTACCTGGGAAATCCATTTTTTTCTCTAAAGCAATTCTTAATTGTTTTAATTTTTTTAAATCTTCAATTTTTTTGGATTCAGCAATTTTAACTGTTTCTAAAACTACATGTAAATCAGGTACTGCTCTAATAATAACTTCTTCAGTATGACCTTTTAATAATGATATAAATAATGGTGATCTAAATGAATATTTAAATTTTTGTTTTGGTGTACGATCAGCATGTCTAATTACAGAAACCATACCTTTAAAAACCCATTTTTGTTCTTTTTCTTCAAATTGAGATTTATTATGTAACATTTTTGGTATTTTCGTTTTAAGGAAATCTCTTGATTTTTTAGCTTGAATAAATAAATCTCTTAAAATTTTTGAACATGAATCATAATATTCATTATTATCTTTAACAAATGAAAATCCATTAACATCAATAACATATGATTTACCATTAACTCTTAATAAATCAAATCCACAAATTGTTTGTTTAAAAGCAGCACTAACATTTTTTGCCATTAATTTTTCTTCAGGACTTAAATCTGTAATATATCTAATTTCTTTACCATGGGTATTTCTACGTACAATTCCATCAACAACTGGAGATTTTCTAGTTTCTGCATGACAAAATTCAGGTCCAACAGTATAAGCTTTAACATCTTCAAAATTATCAGTATCCATAAATTTTTCATAAATAAAACTACCATCAGTTCTTGGTTCATTTAAAGCTGGATCAAATTCAGATGATTTATTACCAATTTTTCTAAATAATCTACGTCCACCACCACCAGTTTCTTTTGGATAATAAATATAAACATTATGATCTTCACCATCAACTGGTTTTTCAACATATGGTTTTTTAATAATTTTATTACCAACTTTTAAAGTATCATCATCTGGCATTGACCATTCAGGTTCATCTTGATTTGTTAATTTATATAATTTTTCATCACTCATACCAATTTCTTTTAATTTATCTAATAATTGATTTTCTAAATTTGGTCCACCATCTCTACTAATTTCAATTCTATCAGGAGTTGGAACATTTGCATGATTTAATATAGCTAATACAATTCTTCTATCCCATAAAGCCTTTTGGAAAACTAAATCATTAATAATATATGGTTTTCTATAATTAACATATGAAATTGCTTTATCTAATGGGAAACCAGTTGAAAAAAAACTAATTAAAAAATCACAAGTTGGCCAATTTTCAATTGATTCATCAAGAATTACTTTATCACCAAATATAATAGTTTCAAATTCACCATTTTCAATTAATCTATTTAAAATTTTTCTACAAGGTTTTGATAAAACTTTTGCATCCATTGCACAAACACCAATTTTACCAATTTTTGGTAATTTAGTTTCAACTTCTTTATGAATAGAAATTGATTTTCTTGAAGTTGTTGAAGAATTACTCATTGTTTTATTTAATTTTTGACCAATTTCAGATGAAAATGATGATGATTTTTGAAAACCTGATAAATTCTCAGCTGTTAATTCTTGAACTTCTTCAAATATAGTTTCACCGGGTGGTGAAGAACTTATAGAATTTAATCTTGATGCACTATCTTCAGCATTTGTCTTTGGAGTATAATTATCTAATAATGGAGCTAATGAAGCAATTGCTTTTTCAGTTGCTGGAGTAGGTAAAGTATTTGAATTAACTTTTGAAATTGGATCATGTTCAGGTAATGATAAACTTAAAGGTGTGATAGGTTGACTTTTAGTTTTCTCTATACTAACCTCTGGAATTGGTATAGAATCAGACATTATCTTCTAATCTTCTGTTGCATTAATTTTCTTCTCAACGTGGAATCATCATGAGATAAATGCTACCAAAAAAGAAATCATGTCTAGAGATAAATAAGGTATATATAGAATGCCAACATATAAACCAACCTGTAAATGCTTTTCCTAAATTCATTAAAATTGAAAGTTTTGTTGTTGATTTGAATCCATACCAAATCCAAATGCATTACCATAACTTTCAGGAACAATATTTTCATCATCAATTTGATCATCATCTTCATTAAAATATTTTTCAATTATAGCATAAGCTTTTTGATAAATTTTATCATTTGCATTATTTTGACATTCAAAAATTTTTTCCATACCACCAGCTTCTTCGATATATAAAGCATTTTCATTAACATTTGAATTTCTTGCTTCTTTATCCATTTCACCCATTTTTAAAATATTTTCTAAAGAATCCAATGTAACTTCAATAATTTTAGTATCAGCAACAGATAATAAATCACATAAAGGTTTTATACAACCTTGATTAACTAAATATCTTATTTGTTCAGGTTTTGTTAATCCACCAGATGATGCATTTGATATAGCCCAACAAGCTTCTTTTTTAGTTTTATAATCACCATGAATTAATAATCTAATAACTTGTGGAATTAAATTAGCATCAATAACAGCTTGAATTTGTTCAGTTGTACCAGCAGTAATATTTGAAATTGTCCAACATGCTTCTTTACGAATTGTATCTTTTGGTGAATTTAATAATGGTGCTAAAGCAGGTAAAACACCTGAATTAATAACAACTTGAGTTTGTAAATCTGATCCTGTAACAATATTACCTATTGCTCTTAAAGCTGGAGTTTGTACCAAAGTTGATTCATGACTTAATAATTCAACTAATCTATGAGGAATTCTTGCATCAACAACAGCTTGAATCGCTTCTGATGTACCATCACTTAAATATGAAACTGCCCAACATGCATCAACTAAAGTTTCTGAATCAACTGAATAAATTAATTTTGCTAATGTTGGAATTGCTTGACTAACAATATTCCAATCTGGTTGAGGTGATTTTCCTCTACATAAATTTGATAAAGTCCATGTTGCAGTTCTAATTAATGACATTTTTGTATAATTAAAAAGCAGTAATACTGGTTCCATTGCATTACAACTTAAAACATAATCTCTATTATCTGATGAATCTCCTGCAACATTACCTAAAGCCCAAATAGCTTGTTCTTTAACTTCTAATGATGAAGAAAGTAATAAATTTACAAATAATGGTACAGCATTAGCTTCAACAACAACTCTTGTTTGATTTGAATTACCTGAAGCAATATTAGTTAAAGCCCATGCAGCTTCCAATTGTAACATATCTGGATGTGTATCTTTCATAAATTCAACTAAAGTAGGTATTACTCCACTTTGAATTACTAAATCAATTGGTGGATTATGTTCTCTACTTAAAATTTGTCTAAATTTAACTGTAGCAGCTAATTGAGAATCAAAATCTGGTGATTGAATCATTTCAATCATTTTAGGTAAATCTTGTTGTAATCTATTATAAAATTGAGATTCATCATTATTAATGTTTACATTAAAATCATCTTCATCTTCAGAATCATTACCACCTTCAGGTTGGAAATTTCTTCTTTTTGCTAATACTTCTTCTCTTTTTTGTTTTCTTAAATCAACTTGATGAGTTTCTCTTCTTCTTCTTAATTCATCTGTTTGAAATCTACCTTTGTTTTTGAAATTAGTACGACGATATTCTGGAACAAATCTATTAGTAGCATCTGAGTCCATGATGATTGAATTTGTTTATGGATGATGTTGGTTAATCAAATTTTTTTCCTCTGTTTTTTTTTTCTCATTTTTTTTTGATTGCAATTTAAAAATGATGAATATAGTAGGTATACGACAATTGAATAAACATGCAATACGATGTTGTAAAAGGTTTAATTCACAAAGTTCATTGAAATCAACTGATTCACAAGTTACAACAGATGAAGTTTTATCTGAAAATAATCCATGGTCACCATCTTTAGAAGAAGATCCTGTATATATATATGAACCAAATAAGTTTTGGAAGACTAAATTACCTGATAATTATAGATTATCATATAATGAATTATATGAATCACCATCGATGAAATATGTATCAATTATGAAAAGATTTACAATTAGTTTTTCAGTTATTGGGTTATATGGTGGGAAATTATTATATGAATCATCACAATTTGATGATTTATACAGTTATGCAATGATATTTGGTACTTTATTACCAGCTGTATTAGTACAATATAAATCAAGAGATTATGTAACAAGAATTTTTAGATTATATGATAAGTTGAAACCACAAACATTACAAAATATAGTTGAAAATGAACAATTAATAGTCGAGAAATTGAATTTCTGGGGTTCAAAGACTTATAATGAATTATTGAAATTAACAAATAATAAAGATTTGAAATTAAGTTCAAAGAATAAATGGTATTTACCGTATAGTACTTGGATTGAACTGAAATCAACTGGGAAACGAAAGTTTTATGTTGTTGATAACATTGGTGGTATGAAGATGGATAGGATATGGGGTATGATTGAAAAGAATAGTAATGTTGATAATGGTAGATGAATATATATGAATTTTCCTAATGGGGAAACCATTCAATGCCGCAGAATTATTTTTTTCTCTTCGACGTGCTCTTCACGGCGTTATCTGGTGTAAATATCGTATTGTTTTTGTAAACTTTAATAGATGTTGGAAGAAGGTGATAAACATGTGGTACCACAAGAAGAAGATGAAACTCAAAAGAATACAAGATTAAATTCAAGTTTATTCAATCAATCTAATGAATCTATCAATTTATATAAACAAGAGAATGATTCATCTGATTTATTAGGACGAATATATTATGATGATTATGATCTGGATAGTTTAACACCAGTTTTATCATCAGATGAAAATGAATTTCATTTCAATCCAATTCAAGAACCTAAACAAACTCGACCTAATTTACTTCGGCTTAATTCATTTGAAAGAGGTATATCATTTGATACAGTACCTCATGGTACAAATAAATCATTAACATTAAAAGTTAAATCAACAAATTTTAAATTTAGAAGAAACAATAAAACATGGTTAGTTGGATATAATAATGATTTTGAATCTCAAAAGGCTATTGAATGGTTATTTGATGAAATGATTATAAATGGTGATACAATTATAATTTTACAAGTTTTACAAAATAAAAATGAAATTATAAATAAATCAAAAGCTGAATTAAATTTAGAAAAATTTGAAAAATTAAATCTTCATAGAAAGAAAGTATCAATAATATTTGAAGTTGTAATTGGTAAAGCTTTACAAAATTTGAAAAAGGCAATTGATGAATATTCTCCAAGTATGATGGTAATTGGCACTCATCATTATGATGGAACAAAGGAGAAGCAAAAACGAGGGTTTTTATCAACTTCATTATCAAAACATTTTTTAGAATGTTCATTAGTTCCCGTGATAATTGTAAAACCAACTTATAATTATGTTGAATATTTAAAAAATCCAATTTCAAATCATGATTATTTTGAGAATTGGATACGAAATGTTGATAAGAATGAAGATATGACAACAAGGATAAAAAAACCAGGGTTATTGAGTCCAACTGGATCATATACAAATTTAGTACAAGAAGAACGAGGTAGAAGAAATCATCTGGATTTACTACGAGTTACAAATGAAGAATCAAGGTCGAGATCTTCAAGTAGGTCGAAATTCAGCAGATTCTTTAAAGGTTAAAATATACGTATTCTATTGTTGCAAAATTTAAAATTTCTTTCTTTTCTCATGAAACGTGGGTGAAAATCTCCTATTATACTTGATACATGAGCTATACAACTTTAAAAATGATTATTTCAATAGTCTATAGTTTGTATATGCATATCAAAGACTGAACCTTATAATGAGATCTTACAATTGAATCAGGACATTCATATCGATGCCCACAACCCATGAAAACCCCTTAAGGTGTGAAATTTCCCGATTTGTAAATTTCTTTTTTTATTCCCTACCCGAGATCTGAAATGAATAAATATCTGTAGCAATTGAAATCTTTTTTTTTTAAACGAAATGTGGTTGTATACTTTTGTTTCATAACTCATCATCATCTTTCACTAACTTTTTTTTCATTATGGTTGTATCGAGGAGAAATATTGGTAATCCATATATTATAATCATTAATCTAGTTTCATTAATTATTGGATTTTATGGTATTTATTCAAATATTTTAACAATTGAATTACCATCACATTTGGCTGATGCTGGCCATTGGCAATTTTTAACTAATTTATCATTAGCTTATTCAATGGTAATCTTCACATTAGGATTCATAAGTCATTTATTTAAAATTAATTTATTATATAATTTAAAAAATTTATTACATCCAGCTGGTTTAGCATTAGAATTTATTGTTGCAATTGTTTATTGGCCATTAAGATTATTTTTCTTACATTTATTAACATCAAATCCTAAAGAATTTAAAATTCCAATGAAAACTGATTTATCAATTCATGCAATGCCAGTTATATCATTATTAATTGATTATTTGGTGTTTATGCCAAGATGGACAATTCGGAATTCAACTGCTTTTTTCATAATTACTTCATTAACTACTTTTTATTGGTTTTTATTAAAAAAATTAGTTGATATTAAAAAAGGTGCTAAATATCCTTATGCATTTATGGATGTTGAAAAAGATTCAGAAAGAGTATTGATCTTTGCTGTTGTTGCCTTTGTTGCATTTAGTCAATTTTTATTCATGAAGGAATTATATGATTTAATTGTTAAAAAAACTGAAGAATTTAATGATGAAATTGATTCTGAATTGAAAACAAAATTTGATTAATTATAGAAATAGATATATTATAATTGTTTATAATTTATGATTTATTCGTAGACTGTTTAATGTTGAATTTGTAATATGTCTAAATCTTGAAGATCCAATCGGTGAACCACCATACCATCGAGTAACAATAACCATGATATTTGTTAAATTATGTTTTATTAGGATATCGAGAATCTTAGTGCCAGCTCCCTTTTCACCATTGTCTTTAAACCCTTGAGCTAATCTTGTATCATCATTTTCACAACGCCAAGCTATGATATGTGGATGACTAGCACGATTAATTGATTTATGTTGAGTTAAGAATTCAGTTAAAATTGTTGGAATATCGTTTGTATTGGATAATGTGACATTTCTAGCTTGAAACTTTGATTTCCTATCTATAATGATATCAGATGCATTCCATGATCGTAACCTTGTAAAGATTAATCTTGAATTCATGTAAAATAATTTTGGTTGCCAAAATTAGTGTATAAATGGTTGAAAAATTTCAGCCTAAACTGGTAGCATCAATAGATAAATCTTGCAACTTTCCCATTCAACTTCCTATTATCATCAAATCAATCAAAAAGACTTCAAATTGACCTCATTCATATCATCATCTACAATTGAAACTGTAACATCATTAATTTGAAGATTGATTGATAATTTCAAAAACTGTCTTGTATACAGGAACCTAGTTTATTTTTTTTCTCTAGTGGGATTGAAAATTTTCACAATTTGATTTATTGATAAAGCAGAAGGTATATTATGATTTATCTCAAGACATTATTAAATGTGATAGACAATTCAGGTGCACAAGTAGTTGAATGTATCAAAGTATTAAGACATAAACCAAGAAGTTTTGCTAAAATAGGAGATCAAATAACATGTGTTGTGAAACAAGCAAGACAACCAATTGAAGGACAACATGCAAATCAATCAAATAAAGTTAAAAGAAGAGATATAGTAAGAGGGATAGTAGTAAGACAGAGGGCTCCATTTAGAAGAAAAGATGGTTCTGTTGTTAGATTTGATGATAATGCTGTTGTATTAGTTAATAAAAATGGTGATCCATTAGGTACAAGAATCTCATCTGTTGTAGCTAAAGAATTGAGAGATTTGAATTATAATAAGATTGTATCATTAGCTCCAAAGACCTTTTGAACCTCCCCTTGTATATATATATATTTAAGTGAATGATTTTATAACATTGAATAATTGTGATTTAAACTCTGGATTCTGTTGTTGTACATTGATAGACGCATCGTATATCTCTTTCATATATGTTGTATAAGGTGGTTTAACATTTGATAGTATATTCTTATTTAATATATTCAATTTATCTTGTACTTGTTTAAAAGTGATTGACTCATCATTTGTTTTTATAAGTTGTTGTAACTGTAGTAATTTCAGATATGTATTATCAATCAATTGTTCATTCTCATTCAACAACTCTTGTAATTCTTTCAATTGTTCATGAATCATGGTTGATGACTCAAGATGAATATTTTATGATTATGTAATCCAGTATATAATTTTTTTGTAGCGTGTTTTGGAATTAAAAAATTTTTTTTTCTTTGGGTATTTACAAGATCTAACAAGTCATGGCTGAAGTAGTTGCTGATAAAGTTAACAAATTGGTTAATAACTTGTCAATTAATGGTAAGAAAGATGAAGGGAAACCAAAGAAAGAAAAGAAATCTTCTCCAGTTTCAGTTTATTTAGATCCACAACCTCAATTTCTTAATGATAGAATTGAAATGTTTGAAAAATTAAAAGCAAAATATGATGAAGAAATTGCTAAGAAATCAAGAGATGAAATTAAAATTACTTTAAAAGATGGTACTATTAAAATTGGGAAAGCTTTTGAAACAAGTCCATTAGATATTGCACAAGAAATTGGAAAATCATTTGCTGATAGACAAGTTATATCAAAAGTTAATGGAGGATTATGGGATTTACCAAGACCTTTAGAACTGGATACTACATTAGAATTTTTAGATTTTGAACATCCAGAAGGTAAAGCAGTATTTTGGCATTCAAGTGCACATATTTTGGGTGAATCATGTGAATGTCACTACGGATGTCATTTATCTCATGGACCACCAACAGATGATGGGTTTTTCTATGATATGTCAATTAATGAAGGACAAACAACTGTTGTTGAATCAGATTATAGTAATTTAGAATCTATAGCTACAAAAGCTATTAAAGAAAAACAAAAATTTGAAAGATTAGAAATGACAAAGGAACAACTTTTAGAAATGTTTAAATATAATAAGTATAAAGTACGTTTTATAAGTGATAAAATTCCAGATAATACATCAACAACAGTTTATAGATGTGGACCATTAATTGATTTATGTGTTGGACCTCACATTCCACATTCAGGTAAAATTAAAGCATTTAAAGTTTTAAAAAATTCAAGTTCATATTTCTTGGGTGATTCAAAAGAAGATAGTTTACAAAGAATTTATGGTGTATCATTTCCAGATAAAAAATTAATGACTGAACATTTAAAATTTTTAAAAGAAGCAAGTGAAAGAGATCATCGTAAGATTGGTAAAGAACAAGAATTATTCTTTTTCAATGAAATGTCACCTGGATCAGCCATGTGGTTACCACATGGTACAAGAATTTATAACACTTTAGTTGATTTATTAAGAAAAGAATATCGTGTTAGAGGTTATGATGAAGTTATTACACCAAATATGTATTCAACTAAATTATGGGAAACATCAGGACATTGGCAAAATTATTCAGAAAATATGTTTTCATTTGAAGTTGAAAAGGAAAAATTTGGTTTAAAACCAATGA
Organism: Insectozyma xiaguanensis; assembly: GCA_030555925.1. Taxonomy (NCBI): domain Eukaryota; kingdom Fungi; phylum Ascomycota; class Pichiomycetes; order Serinales; family Debaryomycetaceae; genus Insectozyma; species Insectozyma xiaguanensis. Next base: position 39,429 of record JANIVQ010000008.1, on the reverse strand, counting down.
ATTGTCCTGGACATTGTTTATTATTTAAATCTAGGGAAAGATCATATAGAGAATTACCATGGCGTGTTGCTGATTTTGGAGTCTTACATCGTAATGAATTTAGTGGTGCACTTTCTGGATTAACAAGAGTACGTAGATTTCAACAAGATGATGCCCATATTTTTTGTACACAAGATCAAATTGGTCAAGAAATTGCAAATGTATTTGATTTTTTAAATAAAATATATGGTATATTTGGATTTGAATTTAAAATGGAATTAAGTACAAGACCAGAAAAATTTGTTGGAGATATTGAAACTTGGAATAATGCTGAAGATAAATTAGAAAATGCATTAAATGAATTTTTAGGTAAAGATAAATGGGAATTAAATCCTGGTGATGGTGCATTTTATGGTCCAAAAATTGATATAATGATTAGTGATGCATTAAAAAGATGGTTTCAATGTGCAACAATTCAATTAGATTTTCAATTACCACAAAGATTTGAATTAGAATATAAATCAGATAATAATAATCAAAATGATCGACCAGTTATGATTCATAGAGCCATATTAGGTAGTGTTGAAAGAATGACTGCAATTTTAACTGAACATTTTAAAGGTAAATGGCCATTTTGGTTATCACCAAGACAAATTTTAATTATACCAGTTGGAGCAAAATATTTTGATTATGCACAACTGTTGAAACAAGAATTGAATAATAAATATGAATTTTATTGTGATGTTGATTTATCAGGTAATACATTACCAAAGAAAGTTAGAACTGGACAATTATATAAATATAATTTTATATTTATAGTTGGTGAAGATGAAGAAACAAATAAAAGTGTTAATATTAGAAATAGAGATATTCCTGAAGAACAAGGTAAGAATGCAATGGTTGAATTTGATACTGTTGTTGGACAATTGATTGAATTGAGAGAATCAATGAGAAATGATAATAAATTGATTTGAAGAAAATGATATAGCAAATATATGATGATTTTTTCCTCTCTCTCTCAACAAATGCCGCTGAATCCATTGGAACAATTTCTTACACCTGAACAATTTAATAAATGTGTTGAATTTTATGAAGCTGATCAGAAATTGAATCATGATGATCGTACTTTGATTGCTAAACAATTACAATCAATATCTTTGAATAGTAATTTAACTGGTTATACTTTTGGTTTATTAGGATTTTTCATGCCAACATTTTATTATAGATTATATACCAAGAGACCACCACAACCATTATTCTTATTACAAAGACCAATTGTATCATTTTTCATTGGATTTGGTACATTAATTGGACTGAGTAATTTATTAGTTAAGTACCTTTTTGAAAATCAACAAAATTCAAATAATTTACCAAATGAAAACATCAAAAAAGTTTATAAAACAATGGATTGGAAATATATGAATATTTATACATTATATTTCACAAGAACAAGTTTCAATCCAATGTTTATTATAAGAGATCCAAGAAATTGTAGTAATGAATCAATGTTTGATTTAAAACATCAACATTATCCAGGTGCTTATAAATTGGGTCATATAGATCAAGATGGTAATCATCATGATTTAAGTGTATGGGATAAAATTAGATTAAGTCATGGAAATGATATAACAAAATAAACAACTAATCTTTTTTCTTTCGTTTCTCTAATGAATCAATCATCATCATCATCAATGATTCCAGGGTTGAATGAGAAACAATTCAATCAAAGTGTTAAATTCTATGAAGCTGATTCTAAATTAACTCAATTGGATAGAGTTCATATAGCTCAAGATTTACAAGTGTTGTTAGTATCAAAGAATATTGTTGGTTATAGTACAGCAATGATTGGATTTTTAACTCCAACTATATATTATAGATATATCAAGAAAGATTTAGTTAATAAGATTAGTTGGATTCAAAAACCTTTTATGTCATTTATAATTGGTTTAACTAATTTAGCTATAATGAATTCATATATTTCAAAACGTAATTGGAAATATAAATTACAAGATGATTCATTGAATTCAAGAGAACGGGGAGTATGGGAATTAATGGATTCTGGAAATATTTTACCATTTTATTTTTATTATTCAAGATCATCAAAGAATCCACAATTTAAATTAAAAGATCCAAGATTGTATAATCCAAATGAAGTACAATTTAATAAAGAACAATTTGATAAACAAATTCAATATGATTCTCATTTTAGTGATCATATAAATAATCATGAATTAAGTTCATGGGATAAGATTAGATTATCAAATGGATTTGATATATCAAATGAAGTTCAAAATCAGAATGTTAAAGATGTAAATGGTGGAGATTTTGATCCAAAAGAGAATGGTAGTATTAATGAAGATGAAACGATTAAATCAACATGGGATAAGATTAGATCAAACTCAAGAAAGTAGGAAAAGTATACTTTAGGACCCTAATCAAAGTGTAATCAATGGTTATAATGTATATATATCTGAAGCTTATATTGAATTAGTCTATTTTGAACAAGGTTGTTAAAAACGACAACATGGGATAAGATCAGGTCTTTTTTCAAGGAAGTAAGTAACGAATATTTAAGACTTCATCGAAAAGTAGTCACTGGTTACAATGTATATATATCTAAAGCTCTTGTTAGTTAATCTTTTCTGAACAAGGTTGTTAGAAACGACATCACGTTTTGTTACTCGTTGAAGTAAAAGTGGAACCTCATGATTGACTTGAAGTTGATATGATCATACTAAATTCAGCTTGATTTGTGATCACAAGTTTAAATCTAATGATTGCCTTAAAATTTTACCTTTTCAATAATCAATTGCACGTTGATATATCAAATGAAGATCATAATGTTAAAGATGTAAATGGTTGAGATTATGATCCAAAAGAGACGGGTAATAGTAGTATTAATGAAGATGGAACTGTCAATTCAACATGGGATAAGATCAAATTAAATCCAAGGAAGTAGGAAAAGTATATTTAGGACTATATCGAAGTGTAGTCACTGGCTACAATGTATATATATCTGAAGCTCTTATTACTTAATCTCTTCTGAACAAAGATGTCAAAAAAAACAACAAGTTTTGTTACTTGTTTAAGTGAAAATGGAACCTCATGATTGATTTGAGGTGGATATTATCTTACTAAACTTAGCTTGATCCATGAATACAGGTTTGAATCAGATAATTTCCATGAAAACTTACCTTTTTAAAGATCAATTTTACTTTGATTTGTTAGTATAAAATAATAATATTGTTACTAAACATATCATTTGTAATTCCAATACCTTGTTGTAGATATATATCTGGTTAAATATCAATTTGCAGCATATAACTCGTAGCTTTCCGCCAATTGGTAGCACCCCTTTTTTTAACACGTAAATTATGAAAAATTCAAAATTATCAACAACTTTAAAAAATGGATAGTTTCAGTGATTCAGGTGAGTTATACACAATTAGACATCAATTTTATACCAGTCAACATAGTAAAGTACAAACACATTCATTAGACTTATTCAGTTTAGATAATCAACTTAAAGTTCTTGAATATCAAATTAGATCAACAATTGCATTATCACAAGATGCATCAACATTAATTGAAAATGGTAAATCCCAATTTCCCAATAATGAAGAATTATTTCAATTATTATCAGCATGGAATGATCTTAAAGATTTTGGTACTGAAGATTCAACATATTTTGAAGATATAAAAGAAGCAAAATTTGAATTACAAGCTATATTAACAACATTATATTTAATTAAATTTGAAAAAGATATTGATCAAGCAATTAATTTCTTGAATGGTTATATATCATCAGTTAACACATTGAAGAAATATAATGAATTAGAACCATTTTTAATCTTGATTCAATTATATTTAATTCAAGGTAAATTAAATATTGCAATTGAAATATTTGAAAATTTAAAAAAAGATTTTCCTGATTCAACTAAAGATTCAATAATTTATCAAGTATTTGAAAGTTGGATCTTGTCTGTTAAGAATGGTGGTGATAATTTAAATCAATGTTTTTATTTTTATGATGAAATTTTAAATCAAGATTTTAATGATGATTTTGATATAAATGGGAAATTTAAAATTTTAAATATCTTATTGGTTATAACGTTACAATTGAATCATTTACCTGAAGCACAAGATTTAATTGAACAAATTGAAAGTTTAGGTATTTCAGATGATGATAATTTTTTAGCAAATAAAATTACATTTAATAATTTAACAAATAAAGATAATAAAGAATTAATTATAAAATTAAGGAAAATAAATCCAGAACATGATTTAATAATTGATTATGATTTAAAAACAGATATATTTAATCAAATTATAACAAAATATAGATAAGGTAACTTATTCATCTAATGCAACAACTTCACCATTTTCATTTAATTTTAATCCTTCAGCTAATAATCTTTTCTCAATTTCTTTTAATTCATTTTCTCTTTCTAACAATTCTTTCCTCTTATTAATTAAATCTTGATGAACACGTTCTTCAAATTTTTTTAATCTTTCTTCTTCTAATTTGATTTGTTCTTCTTTTAATAAATAATCAGATTCTTTATAATTATTTGTACTTGTACCATTTTCTTTATGATTTAAAGTTAAATTTTCAATTGAATTTATATTTGAATTATTTGAATTATTTGAATATTGAAATTGTTTACCACTTAAAGCTTCAGTTCTATAATTTTCATAAATTTGATCATGAGTTAAATCTTTAAATTCATTTAAATGAGTAATTAATAATACATTTTTTAAAATTGTAAAATCATTTATATCTGAATTTTCAATATTAATTGGTTTAAAAAAATTTGTATTTTTAATTCTTAATTTTATAATATCTGATTCTTCTTCTGAAGTAGTATTTTGTTTATATTCATTAGCTCCAATTATAGCAAATGGTATTAATGAATTTAAATATTTATTATATTCAATAATTTCATCATCAATATAATCTGATTCATATTCATATTCATTAAATTTATAATAATTAATATTATAATTTATTAAATCTTCCAAAATCAATTGTTTATTTAATTTTAATTCAGAACTTGTTAATGAATCTGCTTTTGCAATTATTGGAATTATATTAACTAAATTATTAATATATTTTAAAAATTTAATATCAATTTCAGATAATCCATGACTTGTTGGATTAATCATATAAATTAAACAATGAATCCTACCATCTTTAAACCTTGGGTTTCTTTTAACTCTACTTTCTTCAAGTAATACTTCATCAAATTGATGTCTTATAAAATCAACAATAATTTTAAAATCATCTTCACAATTTATTGAATTTGCAAAATTGGGGGTATCTATGATATTAAGTGATATCTTATGACCTTCGTTATCTTCTAATTCAACATTCTCATGTCTTAAAGATAATTTTTTATTAAAAGGATCTTGTAATGAAGTTGATGAAACTGGTACAATTGAATTACCACCACATAATGTATTAATTAAAGTAGATCTACCCATTCCACTTTCACCAATAATCATAATTGAAAAATTGATTGACTTTTTAAGTGTCTTCCGTTTCCTTAAAGCTGAAGAACTAGCATTCTGATCCATTGAATAATTCATCGTTTAATTGAATTGAATAAATCGACACGTTAATTTTAAATTGAAAGAAGAAAAAAAAAATAAAAAATTATTTGTGTACAAATAAAGGAGAAATTGACGATTGAAATTATCACCACTTTTACCAACCCTTTACCCAAAATGATATCTTTAATCTTTGTGTGGTTGGTTGTGGAGGGGAGAGATTTGATCTGATGACGTGTTTTCTTCAGGTTCTTCTTGTTTAATCAGTTGATATCACTTTCTCAACCTTGTGTTTGTTTTAAATTCAAAACCGTGTCTTCTTTCATTGATTCTCTTCGATTCTATTCTGAATCAAGTAATCTAACTTCTCAATTTCTCAATTTTCTCTCATTTTATCAACACTTTTTTTTCCTTGATGATTTCGGTTGTTTTTAATGGTCAATTACCTTCATTATTATCAGATTCAAATTCATTATTCAAATGGTGTCCTGAATTGAATCTATTATTTATTACAATGAATAAGATGTCTATCTGGTGTTATAGAATTGATGGTGAACGAGTTTATTCAATTAATAATAAATCTCAAATTAATCAAATTACATTTTTGGGTAAATTTTTTTGTTTATCAGGTCAAGATAATTTAATCAAGATTTATGATTCAAATGATGGTTCATTAATTAAACTGTTGAGATTGAAATTTAATAATATTGGATTTTTACAATGGAATCAAACTGGACATAAATTGATTGATGATACAATTTCAAAATTACCAATTATTCATCAATTAAATCATGATTTAAATTATTTAATTGTTGTTGATAATGATTCAATAGTTTATAATTTTAATAAATTATTAACTATCAAATTAAATCATAGTGTTAAGATTGATCAACAAGTTAAAATTGATTTATTTAATCAAGTATATTTAAGTAATCAACAATTGATAAAGATTAAGTTCAACGTTTATAATCAAAAATTATATATTCAAAGTATTATAAAATTATGTCAATTGATTCAATTATTTGAAAATATTACAATTTCAATTGAAAGTTTGAAAACTGAGTTGTATCCATTTGTTTCATTATTAGATCGGTATTTATCAAATTTAAAAGATGATATCAAGATGGATATCAAGAGTTATCTTACAGATATGTTGATTTTAAATTTATTCCCTGATTCTACAAAAGATTATTGGTTGAATCAATTTGGTGAACGTGGTTATAAGAAATTGGTTAAATTATCAATAAATTTAAAACATCATTGTTTAAAAGATTTATTTCAAAATATGATTAGTGTAATGGAGAGAATTATAATTTTAATTAATGATTTAAATGGTATAATTAAATGGAATTCATCATTAATTGGATTGGAAGGTTTAGATTCATTCTTGGAGTTGAGTAAAAATCAATTGAAATTTTTTTATAAAATCTTATGGGATTTATATCTTGATTTTAATCAATTTGATGAATTTTTAATTTGGATTAAAACTATTTTAGATACTTATAATGAACAAGAAAATATATTAATGGATTATTCAACTTCAAATGTATTGGAATTTATAAATGATAAATTATTGAATATGACAATACTAAAGTATTTCAATTTTGAAAATTTAGAGATATTGAATTGTGAGAATGTTGAATTGATAAGTGAAAGTCATGAATTGATGAAGTTACAATTTGATGATATACTTGAAAGAATAAGTCAATATCATTCATCATTAATATCTATTGAAATCATTCAATCTATAAATCTACCTACTATATACAAGAGTTTGAAACTTAAAACTTGGTCAAATGAAATTATCATTGGTTATTTAGATGAAAATTCAAATTTAATAATATCATCATTATCAAAACAATTATATTGTATTCCAAATGTTAAATTGTTTGAATTTCAATATGATCAAGATTGTTTAATTGCTTTAACTAATGATCAACTATTAGTTATAAATCTGTCTGGAGTTTCACCAATTCAATTACCAAAGATACCTTTTGTTGCTGAGAAATTATCCTTGAATAATCAATATGGTTGTTTGAGAGATTCAAAAAATCAAAATTATTCAATCTTTAAATTCGAATAAAGATGATATCTGTCATTTTCAAAATAAAATTGTTTATCAATATAAGATTTTATAATTGAATAAAATTCTTCATCATTTACAATTGAAATTTTCATTAACAAATTTAAAGTATCTTGATCAATTTTATCATACTCTTTTCTTCTTATCTTTAAATGGCTGTAAAAATTTGAATTTATTGGAGTTTTTAAACTCGTAGATAATTTTATCAAGTTATCCTTTTCAATTTCAACATTTGTATTTAACATTTTCAATACAGTTTTAATTCTATTCTTAAATTTGATATTTCTACTTTTTTTATTTTCAATTTTACCTAATTTTGAAGGATAATAAATTACTTGAAATGGTTGTTTTGCAACATCATACCTCTGTTTATGTTGCATAAGGAAATCAAAAACTGATTCACTTTTCTTGATGAATTTTTCAATAGGATTCACCTGCTTTGATTGTTTTGTAATTAATGATAATGTATCAACTGAATCTACCTTTGGATTTAAAAATTCAACAATTGAAAACTCTGGATTTGAATATTTCCCATAATATCGTTTTAATAATGTTTCATCTTTGGTGATTTCTTCTATAAGATGAACCTCAGGCCATGCACCTTTAAATTCAGTCAATTTAATCTGATTCAAATCGTTTAACCAAGTTGGTAACTCTTTATAAATCAAATTCAATAATTTAGGTATCCCATTTCGATACTGTTCTTTAATTAAAATCTCATCAAACACAGCATCCAATTCAAAATAACCTTTATCAACATATGACTTCTTCAAACACCTCGAACCATCAATGATTATCCCCCTTGGCAACGGTAGTCGTCTCAACTTTGTTTGAAGAGATTTATACATTATTTAAAACACGAAAAATTGATCTCATTTTTTTTCACTGTTTACCAAATGGCATTGGCAGAAACTGTATATCGAAAGATTAATAAGTTGGGGATCATACCCAAGGCCATTCGAATCTTACCTCGGTTGTCGATATTGTTTTCAATTCTAAGTATACTATGGTTGATTACATTACCAATGGATGGGAATTATCGTAATGTATATATATCAGAAAATGCATTAATGCCAGCTCAAGCAACATCATATTTTAGAGAAAGTGAATGGAATATAGTTCGAGGTTATAGAGATGAGATTTCAAAATTAGAACATCTTGATTTAACAACTAGGAACTCAATTATTGAATCATGGTTACAAGATTTAAATTTACAAACTTCATATTTCAATAATCAAACATTGTATAGTATAATGCATGCACCAAGAGGTGAGAATACAGAAGCTATGGCGTTGGTTGTACCATGGATCAATTCAGATTTGGAATATAATGAAGGTGCATTAAGTTTATCCTTTGCTTTAATACGTTATTTTCAAAAAATGTCAATTTGGTCAAAAAATATAATCTTGGTATTTCCACAAGATTCAGGTAAAATTTTACGTCAATGGGTTGAAGCTTATCATACAAGTTTAGATGAAACTGCTGGATCGATTGAAGCTGCAATTATTATTGAATATGGTAAACAAGGTGATAATTTTAATCATTATAAAATGTTTTATGAAGGTTTAAATGGTCAATTACCAAATTTAGATTTATTAAATACAGCAAATTTAATTAGTCAACATGAAGGTATTAAAAGTTCAATTCAAGGTTTTAAAAATGAAAATATCAATTTTAATTCAAGATTATTAACATTATTTAAAGGTATTTTGAAGTTAAGTTTAACTGGGTTAACTAATGAAATGTATGGATGTGAAGCATTTTCTGGTTGGCAAATCCAAGCTTTTACAATTAAAGCTATTGGTAATTCAGGTCATGATGTAACACAATTTGGTAGAATTGTTGATTCAACATTTAGATCAGTTAATAATTTATTGGAAAAATTTCATCAATCATTCTTTTTTTATTTAATGTTATCACCTGAAAATTTTGTATCAATTGGAACTTATTTACCAAGTGCTATATTTTTAGCAATATCATTTATATTAAGTTCATTAAGTTCAATTTTAAATAATATAAATTCAAATTTTATATTTGAAAATTTAACTTATTTTTTAAATATAATTGCATTTGTTGAAATTAGTTGTATTTTGATTGCATTTACTTTACCATCATGGAAGGCGTTTGAAATTGGTATGAGTTTAATTGGGGTTATATCTTTAAAACCATTATTTCAGTATAAAAAGAATGATTTTTCATTTGCATTAATTTCAATATCATTATTTTTTATAAGTTTATTAATTGTTGCTTTATTAATTGTTCATTTTTCATTAGCTTTTGTAATTGGATTATTAGCATTACCATTAACTTTTATCCCAAGTTTATTACAAAAGAATAAAATTAAATTTGCAAAGATTTTATGTATTTTACTGAATCCATTTTTTATAATTTTCATTTCAAGTCAATTTTTAGGTAAACCAGAGATTTATTCAAAATTATTAAATTCATGGAATGATTTACAATGTTGGACATGGTTTATAGTTATATTAGGTTGGTTTCCATCATGGATCCTAATCACAATCAGTGTAATTGGATTTAAACTTAAACTTAAAAATATATAATAATCTATGTACATTTTAAAAGTCAATGACTAATGGTGGGGTTCTACTAGTACTTATATAACAATAACCTAATTTATTCTTCTTTACAACATTTTCATCATTAATTATATTATTTATAAAATCACTAACAGATTTTAAATTTGAAATTATTTGAAAATTATTAAAATTTAAATTACCAATTGGGAAATCAATTTTTGAATCCTTTTGTCTAATTTGAAATGAATTTAAAATTGTTAAAATTTTATTTGAATCGTCTGTAACTGTACCTTTTTTAGTTGTTGGTTGTAAACCTGATGGACCTAAAATTCTACCTAAATTTTGTTTTAAAAGTTTTTCTAATTCTGGTGTTGAAAATGCATGAGTAAATTGATCAGGTTTTAATTCTTCATTTAAAAATTTATCAATTAATTCCATACCACCAATTGTAATATCTAAATTTTCTTGCTTGGATAAAGTTTCTTTAATTTCATTATTTGATGTAAAAATTATTGGTTTAATTTTTCGATTTGGTGGGTAGGGGATATTGATTGTACCTGATAATGGGATTGCACCTGCTTCTCCCTTGATATAAACAGTACATATGATATTTGTTGAAGAACTAGGTCTACCAATTTCAAATGATCTTAAATAATGAAGTGCTTGTTCAATTGGCATATATAATGGATGTTTTGGTAATTTATCCAATTCTTTGAACCGTAACTCACTTTTAATCTTTCTCTTCTTCTCTTTAGCAGCAGCATCTATCGTTGAAGCAGAAGCAGCTCGATAAGTTGTCAAATTAACAACTTGTTTATTATGTTTTAGTATTGATCTAAACATGATATTGAAAAAAAATTTTTATATCAAAAGGTAGCGTTTTTTAAACAAGATAATATAATTACTGCAAAAATTGATTTTAAACAGTTGTAAACTATTGAAACAGTGATCTATGTCAATTTAATAACAATCTCGTTGGTTATAACCTCATTCTAATACTAATTTATACTTCTCTTCCATTGTCTCATTTCATTGTCTCATTTTCAGATTTACGACACTTTAGCAAGATAAAAAAATATTTCATTATTAATAAAAGATATAATCTTCATGTTACAACTGATGGAAGGTAAGTTTAACAAGTTTGAAATTACAAACTAAACATGATACTAACAATCAACCTAGATGATCAATTGACGGACATGTGTCCGATTTGTAAAACAGATAAATATTTATCACCAAATATGAAATTTTTAATCAATCCAGAATGTTATCATAAAATTTGTGAATCATGTGTTGATAGAATTTTCTCATTAGGACCAGCACCTTGTCCATATCCTAAATGTGGGAAGATTTTACGTAAAAACAAGTTTAAACATCAAATATTTGATGATTTGAAAATTGAAAAAGAAATTGATATTAGAAGACGAGTGGCACAAATTTATAATAAAACAGAAGAAGATTTTAATAATTTAAAACAATATAATCGATATCTTGAAGATGTTGAAGAAATTATATTTAATATAAATAATGGTATTGATGTTGAAGAAACTGAAGCTAAATTGAATAAATATGAACAAGAACATAAGATTGAAATATTAGAAAAGAATATGAGAGAATCACAAAAGAATTCGGATCTTGTGAAATATCAAGAATCAATGGAAAGATTAAAACAAGAGAAATTAAAGATTCAAAAACAAATGGAAGTTGAAGATGTTGAATATCAAAAGCAACAACAACAAGAATTATTAGATAAAATGACAAATAGTAATGTAAATAGTGATGAATTAATAAAACAACAACAAAATCAAATGTTGAAAAGAAGTTCATTAAGAAGGAAACAATTACAAGCTATAAATAATCAATTGGATCAAAATTTTAATCAACAATTTTCAAAAGATGAAGAAATTGAAGAAGTTATAGTACCATTTACACCATTTCAAGGTGATCGTGATTTAAATAAGAATTATCAAATATTACCAATACCAAATACATTAGAAGAACTAATGGATATAGATAATCATAAAGAAACTTATTTTGATCCATTTATTAATAATTTAGCTAAAAATAAAGAATATTTAGGTGGTGGTTGGAGATTAACAAATGTATTTGAAAAAGCATTAGATGAAGCTTTCATTGGATTAGGTTGTAATATTGAATTGGAAAAACTGAGAGCACTTATTCAATAAATTTTATAGTTGGATGATAATATATAGGACATGACCAATAAGATCTTTTAATATCTTCCCAAACACTTTTATCATCTTTAATTAATAATGATTCTGGTACATTAAACAGATCAAATTTACAATCTAATCCATAATTTGATAAATCAATTTCAACAAGATTTTTATAAACATCATAAATTATTTGTCTATCAGCACCTAATCCATTGAAAAATGAGAAAACACCATGAGGTTTTAATAATCCAACAATAATATCGAACAAATCCAACATATCTGAATAATGTTCACTAAAAGTATCATAATAAATTCCATTGAAAAATATACCACCTTTACTTAATAAATCATTTAATTGTTCTTGCCATCTACCTTCTAATATTACAACATTTGATTTTTCATACCAACCATCTGTTTTTAATTTTCGTAAGACATCAGGATGTGCTTCACATATATAATGTTTTGTTGGTTTAATATCATTTTGAATAAATGTATCAATGATTCCCATACCAAATCCGATGTTTAATATATAAATTTCAGAATCTAGTTCATTTTCTTCAATGTATGAACCTTGAGATAATGTATTTGAACCTAATTTCATAATATCAGTTTCCCATGACATCATTACACCATCTTTTCTATCTTTGGTTATTAATGCATCATCAACATATTCAAGTTTTGTTTTAAGATATGTTTCTTGATTATGTGAAGGTGCATCAGGTGCATCATCCTCATCTTGATTTACCTCTTTTTCATCTTTTCCATCATTTACTAATTGTGGTATTTCATCATTTTCAAATTGTTTATAAATTTCATCATCATCTATAATTTCCATATCATATTCACTCACTTTTCTTAATAATATTTCTGCACGAACACCTGCATTTACAATCAATTGATAAATTGGATTTAATTTTAAATTTCGTTTAATTAATATACAACCTGGAGTATCATTATTTATATCTGTTAAACACCAACCAGCACCATATTCAAATAACAATTCAACCATAGAATTGATAGTTTCTTGTTCATCTAAAGTTAAATCTGTTGGGAAATGTGTACAAATTAAATGTAATGGAGTTGTAGTTGTAGTTGGTTCTTGATCTATATTATTTGTATAATTATAAGCTTCTTCAATTGTGTATGTTGAAGGTATACCTGATTTAAGATAATGTTTTAAATCATCTAGATATTTTGAATTAATTGGTCTAGTTGGAAATTTACATAAATCATGTAAATCAGACATATTAATTGAAAATATTCAAGTCATCTCGTTAAATTGAAATTTTTATTCCCAAGTGCGTAATTTTGAAATCTTAGGGGGTAATTGATATACTGGTTTAGGGGGTAAATAAAAAATAGAGTTAAGAGTTAATTTCAAATTACCAAATTAGGTTATAACTTACACAAATGACTTACCACCACCACTTTTACTCAACAAAAGATATCTTAGGTTAATGAGAGAGTTAATAGTCAATTTTGTAACTAAAATATTACAACTGAATAAGAGTACAAAGAGTATAAAAGTCTTAGGGGGTAGAGAAAAACAGGAAAAAAAAAACACACCGTCTTAGGGGGTATGAGAGGTAATTTTTAATAACCAAATTAAGAAAGTCTCAACAATTTATTTAACTGTTAATGTTGAGTTGAATTATCAAGAGTCAAATATTTTGCAACTTTAAGAAATGAATTAAAATTATAACACAAAAGTTTTATCAATTTACTTTCACCAACATGTACATAATAATGTTTATTGTTAATTGCTCAATGACAAGAAACTTTTAATCCAAAGTTGCAAGATTTAAAAAATAGAGATCTATACTAAAAGGTTGAGTTTCGAAACTTCTATTGGCTGTTTAGAATATCCATGTAGCATATACGTAGATTAAGTTGATAACTACAAACCAGGTCAAATAAATAATGTGAGTGTGTATAAATTACAAAATGGATGCAAAACAAAACAACAACAAAAAAAATTATATTTTATTCAAAAAAACACGACCTGAATATCGTATGATTTTTTATGAAAAAACTCGAAACTAAAATTTAAAGTTTAAAAACTGAAAAAAAACACAAAATCATAGTTTAAAGAAAAGATACATAAATAATAGAAGAAATTTGAAAGATTCCGGGGAGTGAAGTGAAGTGGGACATTTAAAACATAACAAAGAAGGAACAACAGAACAGAAACACAACAGAACAGAGAGTGATTGATAAAAATAAATATTTCATAAAGAAAAAAGAAATAATAACCGAATGTTTTTTATTATTGATAACATAGACTTCAATAAGAAATGAATGATTGTTAAAGTGTTGAAAAAGGCTTTCACCATCACACAAATTCCCCAGATTTATAGTTTTTTAAAAGATTAAACCAGCCACTCTTTAAATAAAGTTTAAATGTTGAAACTTAATTTCTTCATCTTCTTGTTCATCTTCTTCTCTCATCTGTATGTGTCTGTATGTATGAGGATTGTTTCAATTGATTAAAAGTCTTGTTGTTATGACGTAAGTTAAACACTAACAATTTAATGTCAAATTAATACTCAGTTTAATAATTATAAAATAACTCTTTAATATCAATGCAACATGTTTTCTAAATTGATTAAAAATTCTATCTATTTTTAACAAACTTCAAAAATAACCCTTTTTACTTTTAGTTAATACTACTTAGTTACTCATAATCTTATTGATGAATGATTAAAGATGATGATGATGATGATGCAAGAAATAAGAAAAGAAACATAATAAATTCGGTTAAATATACAACACATGTAAAAATGCAAATTTACATTATTGTGAAAAAAAAAGTGGAATGATTTTTATTATAATTTTAAAATTTTGTTCCTGTCAAAAATGAAAAATAAAATTAATCATCATCATCATTATGATAGTCATAGTCATTAACTTTGTTCTATTAAATTAGCATGCCGCCAATTGAAAGAATAAGACAGACAGACAGACAGACAGACAAATATATGTACGTATATTTTGTTTAATAATAATAATAATTGACAAAAAGGGTGCAACTATTCTCTTGGCTTTATATCCCCTTTTTTTCTTTTCATACATATTTCAAGTTCTAGACAACCAAGTCTATATTTCTTGTGATCCATGATACATCTTAGATTGTACCAATATCTTATACCTATATAATGATAAGAATACAATTATACTTACTTAAAATTAGAAAGCTTGGAGAGTTAGATTAAAATAGATTAGTCATTTAAAATCGAATAAAGAACCAAAGAAAGAAATTGTAAAAATTAAAAATCTTTGTTTTGTCCCCGGCGTCAAATTTACGAAATCTTTTTTTTTTTTGTATATATAATAATTTTATTCGTAGTTTTTTTGATTTTGCATTTAAAAGATTTCCCGTAACTAACCATTCAATTTATTATTACTACTCCTGCTTCTTGCTTCTTCTTTTTTTATTGTTTTTAGTTTTCTAAATAATAAAATAACAAGTTTGCTTCGGAGTTATCAATTTATTATAATCGTGTTGTGTTGGTGGCATTTTATATTTTTTTTTTTTTGTTTTCTTTTTTCTTTTTTGCAGCTTATTATTGTTGTGCATGGTTTTACATTTTTATATATATGTGATTCTCTCTTCTCTCTCTTTTATATTTGTATAGTATTATTATATAAGTTTCCCACTGAATCAAGTAACTGGTGTTTTTATTATTATTATTATTATAATATTTATTATTATTATTATTATTAAACTTCAACCAAACAAAAGTCCAAATCCCAATCCCAAACCAACCAATAACTAGTGATTATTTTTTCTTATCTTACACTTAAAAGTTCTTTTCAATTTACTATTAACTATTCATTATTATTCACCTATTATACATTGTTAATATATTATAATTTTATTTTGTCAAATTTGAAAAAGAAATTTGGGATTTTATAATAATTCTTTTAAAACTATTCAAACTTATATATATATATATGTATCTAGATCTATAACATTGGTTTTCATTTCAATCAACAATGTCTTTTAAAGTTAATAACGATTACAATTGCTTTTTAAATTCATTATTTGTTAAAGAAGAAGATCAAACTCATATTCAAAATCAACAAAATGGTTATGATAATAATAATAATATTGATAATCAACAAAATGTTTATAATATGAATTCAAATAATTATACTAAAACTTCAGATAGTAGTCAATTCACTTCTGTTGTTTCTCCTTCAAGTACTGTTACAACTATGTCAAATCATGATGTTAATAATATTAATTTGACTCGACAACAACAACAACAACCATATGCAAATGATCTTGATGTTGGGTTGGTTTTACAATTCCAACCTTATGGAAATCAAAATAACAACACCCTTTTTCAAAAGACTAAATCATTTACATTTTCAAATGATACACCAGAAGATTTAAACAATAATGAATATTTAAATAATTCAAATAATTATAATAATTCATCAATTGTTAATAATGAAAATGAAATTTCAAACCCTTCATCAATTATATTTCAAGATAATAATTCAAATCAATTTTGTCAACAAAAATCAACACCATTAGCTTCTCCATTATCTATAAATACTGATAATTTACCAATTAAACAAGAAGATGATTTAAAATTAGATGTACCTTTTAATGATGGTAATAGTTTAAATAAACAAGTTTCAAATATGCTGTTTTTACCAACAAATTGTCAAAATCATAATCCATTAATAACTTCAAGATTAAATAATATGTCACCAAATTCAAATATAAATTCTCCACCAATATCTCCATTAACTAATGAAAATAATAAACAACAACAACAACAACAACAACAACAACAATCTAAAATAACTTATAAAAAGAAACAACCTCGATATACTACAATTTCAGAAGAAACAAATAATCCAATCAATCATAATCCTCATCCTGGTAGACCAAGATTTAAATCTGCTCATAATGTAATTGAACAAAGATATAGAAATAAAATTAATGATAAATTTAATTCATTACAAGATTCAGTACCAACTTTAAAAGTTTTGGCAACTAAAAAATTAAAAGAAAAATTACAAATGCAACGAATGAATGATTGTAATAATGTTAACAATAATCAAAATTTTGAAAATGACTCTTCTGATGATGATTTAGATTATCATCGTTTAAATGAAGAATTTTTAGATGAAGAAATTGATTTAGAAGGTTTAGAACCAGCAAGAAAATTAAATAAAGGTACAATTTTAGCTAAAAGTATTGAATATATTAAACATTTAGAATTAAAAAATTTTAAAATTAAAGAAGAACATGAACAATTATTGTTGAAAGCTAAAATGATGGGTGTTAAAATTGATAAACTGTTGGAATAATCTTTTTATTTATATTTATAGAATGTTATACATACTTATGAAATTGATTATATGTAGTGAAATTAATACTGTGAAGAGTTTTAGTGTTTTAAACCAGCCAAAATCAGTTTGATATACTGGTAAAAGCTTTGGCCACAAATTAAGCTTTCTATCAAAAGTGTTTAAAAAGAAATGAGTAATGACATCCCAGTCCAAGACAAATTTTGTGGAGCTGTTCCATTATTATTAAGAAATTTAAAATTTTCATTACTTAAAGCTTGGCTCAAAATTTTTCTCAACTTCTTCTAGAAGCACTTATGTTGTTTAAAAAGTTGTATTATCAATGGAATTCTCTAACGTATTTTTAGTGTTGTAGCAAATGATTAATGACCAAACCACATTTGCACCCAAAGAAAATAGATTGTTATTGAAGTTGAGTGTAATTGTGTTTATTCAAGTTGTTTGAGTCAACATATATAGTACCACTACTACTTCACCCATATCATTTAAAGTTGTTGATACAAGTATAAACTTTCAATTTCGATATAATGGAATTCTCTAACGTATTTTTATTGTTCTAGCAAATGATTAATGACCAAACCACAACTTTGAAATTTTCAAATGTATAACAGATACTTATAATTTGACATACTTTTAAAGTAGTATTTTTGTAACTTGATGAATCTTGAATAATTGAAATTTGCAGCGGTTGGATGCCGTGCGCTTTCGGTCATATTTTGTGAATTTTTGCATACTTACAATGAGATTTAGATTAACATCACTAGACGCCTTTTCTTGAATAAAAGGCTTAGGTAAAAGATTTTCTTCATTACTGTTTCTACTTTCACTAATTACAATGTTCCATTACGTATTATTAAGAAAATAGCATAAAAATATCAAAATTTCAATCCAATTCTAAGATTAAGTTTCAATTTGTCATTAAAATTTGATCTTTCTTCTAACTAAACCAGTTTTAATCTTTTATTACAATCTGCTTTTCAAAAATATTTCAAATATTTCTTAATAATTACAACAATTTAATTTGATAATTTTTTACAAAACACAACTGGTAGCACCCGTGTTAATAAATTTTTCTATCGCGTTTTATACGATGGGATCTCTAAATTTGTTATACGATCAATCAGAGAAAAAAAAATTTGTTTACATTTAAAGAGAAGGTTAATATCAACATTCAATCAGACCATTTTTTTTCAACTTCATTCCCCATTGGTATTTAAATAACAAGTACAATCCCTTGTTGTTTTTCATCTTATTCATATAATCAAAACAGATAAAGATGGCAATTGTTGATAATTTAATTGATTATTCATTACAATTATTTACAATTTTCCAATCATTTTCATTGTTTAAACAAATTACAATTCTTTTAATTGTACCATTCTTATACAATATTGTTTGGCAATTATTATATTCATTAAGAAATGATCGAGTTCCATTAGTATTTTATTGGATTCCATGGTTTGGTTCAGCTGCAAGTTATGGTCAACAACCTTATGAATTTTTTGAAATTAATCGTAAAAAATATGGTGATTGTTTTAGTTTTATGTTATTAGGTAAAATTATGGTTGTTTATTTAGGTCCAAAAGGTCATGAATTTATTTTTAATGCAAAATTATCTGAAGTTTCAGCTGAAGATGCTTATAAACATTTAACAACACCTGTTTTTGGTAAAGGAGTCATATATGATTGTTCAAATTCAAGATTAATGGAACAAAAGAAATTTGCAAAATTTGCTTTAACAACTGATTCATTTAAAAGATATGTACCACAAATTAGACTGGAAATTTTAAATTATTTTAAAATTAATGAAAAATTTGATTTAAAAAATAAAGATTTTGGTATTGTAAATGTTATGCAAACTCAACCTGAAATTACAATTTTTACTGCATCAAGATCTTTACTTGGTGAAGCTATGAGAGCAAGATTTGATGAATCATTTGCTCAATTATATTCTGATTTAGATAAAGGTTTTACACCAATTAATTTTGTATTTCCAAATTTACCATTACCACATTATTGGAAAAGAGATGCAGCTCAACAAAAGATTAGTGCTACATATATGATTGAAATTAATAAACGTAGAAAAATTAATCAAATTGAAGGTGAAAAGGATTTAATTGATCAATTATTAGAAACTTCAACTTATAAAGATGGAATTAAAATGACTGATCAAGAAATTGCAAATTTATTAATTGGTGTTTTAATGGGTGGTCAACATACTTCTGCTTCAACATCTGCTTGGTTTTTATTACATTTAGCTGAAAATCCAAATTTACAAGATGATTTATATAATGAATTAATAAATTTATTAAATGAAAAAGGAACTAGTGATTTAAATGATTTAACTTATGAAGATTTAAATAAATTAACTTTAGTTAATAATGTTATTAAAGAAACTTTAAGAATGCATATGCCATTACATTCAATAATGAGAAAAGTTATGCAACCATTAATGATACCAAATACAAAATATGTTATTCCAAAAGGTCATTATGTATTAGCATCACCTGGTTATGCTCATATTTCAGAAAGATATTATAAAGATGCTGAAGTTTTCAATCCATATAGATGGGAAGAAAAATTAACAACTGAAGATTTAAATGAAGGTGTTGATTATGGATTTGGTAAAGTTTCAAAAGGTGTTGGTTCATCATATTTACCATTTGGTGGTGGTAGACATAGATGTATTGGTGAACAATTTGCTTATGTTCAATTAGGTACAATTTTAACTACTTATATATATAATTTGAAATGGGAATTACAAGGTGATTCAATACCGCACATTGATTATACTTCAATGGTGACGTTACCTGAAGAACCAACAAATATCAAATGGGAAAAGAGACAAACTTGTATATTTTAATAGACGTTTTATATCCTACCGGTAACGGTATTAAGATCTCGTAGAAAAAAATGGTACCAGAAAAAAAAAAAATGGTGATAAAAAAAATTTCAAATTTTTCAATTCAAAGTTTCATGTCAAGATCGTTTGATATCAAGATCCCTGCTTCTTCAGCTAATATAGGTCCTGGTTTTGATGTGTTGGGTATAAGTTTACAATTATATTTGACTATTAAAGTTGTGATTAATCCTGAAATAGATACATCATCTTATGATAAGAATATTAAAATTAATTATAAAGGTGATTTAGCTGAAAAAGTTCCATTAAAAGCTCAAGAGAATTTGATTACAAAAACTGCATTGTATTTATTAAGATGTAACAAGATTCATGAGTTTCCAAATGGTACTGAAATATTTGTTAATAATCCAATACCTTTAGGTCGAGGTTTAGGTTCTAGTGCATCAGCTATAGTTGGTGGTATAATTCTTGGTAATGAAATTGGTAAATTTAAATTTTCAAAGCAAAGATTATTAGATTATTGTTTAATGATTGAAAGACATCCTGATAATATAGCACCAACAATGTTGGGAGGATTTATAGGATCATATTTAAATGATGATGCAAATAATGATGAATATCCATTAGATTATATACTTCCAAATAAAGATACTCCAAAAGATAAGATTATATCAAATCAACCACAGATAAATATTGGTGAATATTTACAATATAATTGGAATAAAAAGATTAAATGTATTACAATCATACCTAATTTTGAAGTATCAACTGATTTATCAAGAAGTGTATTACCATCATCATATTCAAGAGCAGATGTTGTATATAATTTACAAAGAATATCAACATTAATTACATCATTAACATTAGATCCACCAAATAATAAATTGATTTATCAATCAATGAAAGATAAAATCCATCAACCTTATAGATTCAAATTGATACCTGGTTTAAATGAAGTATTGAAACAAATTACACCTGAAAAGTTTAATCATTTATGTGGTATATGTTTAAGTGGTGCTGGTCCAACTGTTTTAGTATTAGCAACTGGTGATTTTGAATTGATTGCAAATCAAGTTATAAAGATTTTCAATCAAGAAAACATTCAATGTGATTGGAAATTATTAGATTTAGCTTATGATGGAGCTACTGTAGATAATATATAGACTTTATAAATGGAAGCGCTTCTTTAATTTCGCAATTTGATTTCTAAACCAATTAGAAAAAACAAATCTTTCAACAAGGAAATGGTTTCATTATCAGTTGATTCAAACCCTGATTTAAAAGCTAAATTGTTAGAACAAGATGTGTTGAATGAATCTGGATCACAACCAATTTATTTAACAAAAATTGAAGTCAATGGTGGTGAAACTTTTGGTTATCAATTTTTCACAAAATTATTAAATCCTTTAATTACAAATAGTGATTATACATTAAAACAATTGATAGAAACAATTGAATCATCTCAATCTAAATTATTAAACACTGGTGTTTTCAAGAACGTTAAAGCAAGTTTACAACCAGATTATTTCACAAATTTACCAACAATAAAGAATTATAATCATGAAAAATCAATTGCAACAAAATTAATCTTTGATTTATCATCTATAAATTTAAATATTAATGAAGGATTTCTTAATTTTAATAATGAAGAGAATTTAAATATAAATTTAAATCATTTAAATAATAATTTTAATGAAAATGCAGAATTAGTATCAATTGGTGTAAATTATAATCCTTATAAACCTTATGATATTTTACAAACAAATGGGAAATTTATATCAAGTTTAAAAAATCCAAAATTTAAATTTTTAATTGATTTAAATTTAAATCAAGAGAATAATTTAATTTGGGGTAATTTTAAATCAAAATTCTTAGGTGGTAAATTAGGATTATTATATAAAAAGGATAATTTTAACATTTTCAATGGATTTCAAATTTTTAAAAAAAATTTATATGATTTAGAAGATGAAAAATCAAATTTAAAATTTTTTAATGGTGATTTTTTAAAAACTTCAGTTTTAAATAATATAAATTATTCAAATATATCATATTTAAACAATTTAACTAAAAATTTCCCAACAAATGGGTTTAATTTTAATGTTGATAATGAATTATCATCAATTCAACAACAATCAAATAATTTAAATCGTGGAGAATTTTTTAAAACTTCAATTAATGCAAATTTTTATAAAAGTTTGTTCAACGATTATTTAACAAGTCATTTCCAAACTGATTTTGGATTTATTTATTCATTTAATACAAAATTCCCAATACATCCAACTGATAAATTCTATTTAGGTGGGTATAATTCATTTATTGGATTTAATAAAAATTCAGTTGATCCTCAAGGTGGATTACAATTTTATAAAATTGAATCAACTTTATATTCAAAAATTCCATCATTCTTATATGCCCCACCAAATTCAAACAATTTAGATATAGAAGCAAATCCATTGAGATTGTATGCATCTACAATAGTTGGGAACATTTCAAATACAAATATATTAAAAGATGAAAATGGTGCAATAAGTTATGGATTTGGTTTAAAATATTTTAATCATTGGGCTAATTTCAACATTGGTTATTATATAAGTAATAGATTCGGTGTACAAAAGGATAATCTTGATGGTATAAGAAATGGTTTACAATTTTCAATCTCAATAGGTGGTTCAAATAGAAGTTTGTAGTTTAATATAATAATTTTGCAACAATTTCACATTTGGTAGCGGCACTCTTGAATATGGTTGATGCGTAAAATTGTGAAAAACGCGTTTTGTTTATGACCAACCTGAATAATGGGTATCAATGGATTATTACAGATACTTAAAGAGATACAAGATCCATGCTCGTTGGAACGATATAGAAACAAGACTTTAGCTATAGATACTTATGGCTGGTTACATCGTGCAATTATCTCATGTGCACAAGATTTATGTACCAATAAACCAACCCGATCATATATTCAATATATTATAAACAAGATACAAATGTTACGGCATTTTAATATAACTCCATATTTTGTATTTGATGGACAACCTTTACCGATGAAATCAGATACAAGTAATGAACGTACAAGAAAGAGAAATGAAGCAAGGGAATTGGCTGAAAGATATCATCGTGAACATAAACCTTCATTAGCTTATAAACAATTTATGAAAGCTGCATATGTAACATCCCAAATGGCTAAATCTATAATGTGTGAACTAGATCTAATGGGGATTAAATATGTGGTTGCTCCTTATGAAGCAGATCCACAAATGGTTTATTTAGAGAAAATAGGTTTAGTCGATGGTATATTATCTGAAGATTCAGATTTATTAATATTTGGTTGTTCAAAATTAATAACAAAATTAAAAGATGATGGTTCATGTGTTGAAATTGATAAATCAAATTTGAGTAAAGTACGTCAAGTTCCTTATTTAGCACAATATTCTCCAGACCAATTAAGATTAGTTGCAATGTTATCAGGTTGTGATTATACAAAAGGTATACCAAAAATTGGTTTAAAAACTTCATTTCAATTAGTAAGAAAATATAATAATTTAAATAAAATTTTAATTGCATTAAGATCAACAAATAAATTTAATGGTTCATCAAATGATTTAATTAAAGAAGTTGAACATGCAAATCTAGCATTTCAATATCAAAAGGTTTTCGATCCACGAAATCAACAATTAACAAGTTTAAATGAACCAAATGAAGAATTAAATGAAGAATTAATTGAATTATGTTGTGGGAAAAAATTAACAAATGAAATTTATCAAAAGATATGTAATGGGAAAATTGATCCTCATAATCATGATATTGAATTAATACTGAGAGAACAAAATTTAAATATATTAAAATCATCATCAGTTAAATATGATCTGAATAAAAGTGTACTTGTTGCAAGATCAAATTCAGAAAATTGTATAACTCCACAACGATCAATTGTTGATTTATTAAAAATTACATCACAAAAGAGAGAAATTCATACAAATTTAGTTCCAGATACTAAAAGATCTAAACCTGAGAAAACATCTATAGATAAAAGAATTGATAGAATGAGTCAAATGAAGAGTGGTGGTATAAGTAAATTTTTTCAAAAATCTGAAAAAGTTAAAGTATATAAAGAACCAACACCAGAAAATGATATTGATGATCCAACTGATGATGATTCTATTGATGACATTCAAGAAAATGAAGTTTATACTAGTTCTGAATCGATTGATGATTCAATGTTACCAACTGAAGAAGAAATAGATTTAATGGTACAACAACAAGAAGATAATTTCAATCTAGATTCAAAAGATGATGAAATTGATGAATCACCAATTAAACAAAATGAAAATACTAAAAAATGTATGAAATCGTTGAGAGATAATTTCTCATATGGATCAAAAACTTCAAGTTTTAAATTACCTACACAAACTATACTAAAAGAAAAGGATATAAATACTTTACCATCAAGTAATGAAAAATTTAGTCAAGAAGATGAAATCAGTGAAGAAGATGATATTAAACTGCCTACTAAGATTATAAAATCTCAAAAGAGATTCTCTAGAATAGATATTAAACAATTTGCTTATAGAAAAACTTAGCATCATTAATAAACATGCATTCAACAACCTCTTAATAAACATGCACTTATTGCTAGCCTTGTTAACTTTGCCTGTATGTTTTCATCTTTATCAATCTTAGCATCATTTAATTTATACAACTTTTTAAATTTTGAAATATTTATCGAATCTTTCATAATTAATTCATCTGTTAGTTCAACATTATCACCAATAACAATCTTTTTCATACCTTCCACTACGGATTCTGGTGATTCATCTTGTAAGACTTTTATAACTATTGTATTTGAACAATCATCCAGTATACCGAATTTCTTTACAGCATCACCAATGTTGTTTATTGGAGACAAATTATATATAATCTCCGTATTTAATGTATTTGCTGACATTGTTTTTGAAGTATAATTTTGTAATGATTTATGAATACTATTCAATAAATGTTCAATTGATATGATATGTTTTGTATTTAAAAAGCAATAATTATAATCTAAATTACCACCAACCAAATTCTGTTTAATGATTTCAATATTCTCTTTGGTCAAGTTTGTGAATAAAGTTATCAACACTTTATAATTTGGAAATTGTGGGAATGATATCAAATCATATTGATTATTTGACATTTCTGGTATTAAGAGAAAAAATTAGAAATTGAAATTTTCATAAACAATGATATAATGGATGGGATTGATAATAAACAAGAGATAGAAGTAATAGATGTGTTGTTTCATGATTATAATCAAGAACTAATACCTACCCAATTGAAAGATTCTTATCCAGAATCAATTCTTTATCAAACATCAAAGGGGAATAAATATTATGGTCAATTTCAATCTTATAATAAACAATTTATAGAATCAAAAGATAATGATCATAATATAGTGCGATGGAAGAATTCAATCATTGAACAAGCTTCAGGGTTGATTTTAAATAGTTGGTTGAATCAAAATTCAGGCTCAAGTATAAAATCTGAATCAAATATTACTCAAAATAATGCATTGTTTAGTTGGTCTTCAACTGATGAATATATTGAACGAAGGAAAAAACAATTACAAAGATTAAAAGGTATAAAGCAAGAAGATGTAGAAGAAACAAAGAAAAATAATTTGGTTGAAGATGAATTATCAAAATTATTAAATTTAAAATTTACAACTGATCCAATTAATAATAAATTGAATCGTGTGATTGAAATTGAAAGTAATAAATTTATATCTCAACGTATTAAAGTTATTCGAGAATATCATACTCAAAAAATGTTACAAGAAATTGAAGTAAGAAAGAAGAATGATTATGAAACTTATTTAAAAAGACTTAAACTTAAAGAAGAAGAATTGGAAAAGCAAGAACAAAATTCAAAATCAAATGGTGGAAACTTTTTTGAAAATTTATTTGGTTTTAATTTAACTTCAAGTAAAGATGAAGAAGAAAAAGTTGAACGTAATTCATTTGAAAGTCAAACCACCTTAGATTCAACATCACAACCACGTACACAATCATCAAGAAGGAAACCATTCCCATTGTTTGCTACAACTTTATTCAGTTCAGGGAAGAAATCACCAATGGATAATAAACCTGAAACATTATTTGATACAGAAAATAATTCTGATATAAATTCATCTCATGAAAATTTCAACATTGATCAATTGGAAGAACTACAGGAGGAACAACAGAAAGATGAAGATGAGGAAGATGAAGATTTCACTGATTTCACATCTGCACCAGCAACTAATGAAGTTAAACTAGAAAGAAACTTTTTCTCATTAGACAGAGCTAAAGCAAATGTTAACAGTGAACTAATTGATTTGTTTGATACAAATGGTTCTATCAACCCACCTCCAGTTCCACCAAAACCATCTAA
This sequence comes from Insectozyma xiaguanensis, assembly GCA_030555925.1. NCBI lineage: Eukaryota > Fungi > Ascomycota > Pichiomycetes > Serinales > Debaryomycetaceae > Insectozyma > Insectozyma xiaguanensis. The sequence goes on along the minus strand of JANIVQ010000008.1, from coordinate 12,504 downwards.
TGAAGATGTAAATTTATTAGATTTATAATTTCTTATGTAATGAATTATGTAATACACTATTTAAATTTTTTAATCTAGAATTTTTTTCAATCAAATGAATTAGATATAGATAATGTTAAGAAACAACATATCAAGAAGAGCTTTGTCCACGGCAGCTACATATATTGAACAAACTACGTTGAAAAATGGTTTGCGATTGGTAACAGATTCAACACCAGGTCATTTTAGTGCCTTGGGAGCTTATGTTGATGCTGGATCAAGATATGAAGATCCAAAACATCAAGGTTTAAGTCATGTACATGATAGATTAGCATTCAAATCTACTGAAAAATATACTGGATTACAAATGTTGGAGAATTTATCAAAATTGGGTGGTAATTATATGTCATCATCACAACGAGAATCAATAATTTATCAAAGTTCTGTTTTTAATAAAGATTTTGAAAGAATGTTGGAATTATTATCTCAAACTATTAGATATCCTAAATTTACAGATTTAGAATTTGAAGAAAGTTTACAAACTTGTGCATTTGAAGTTCAAGAATTAGTTTATAAACATGATTTAAATTTACCAGAAAAGCTTCATGCAGTTGCATATAAAGATAATACCCTTGGGAATTCATTATTCATACCACAAGAAAGAATACCGTTGGTTCAAAAAAAAGATGTTATAAATTATCATAATAAATTTTTTCAACCTCATAATATTGTTATTGCAATGGTTGGTGTACCTCATGAATTTGCATTAAAATTAATTGAATCATTTTTTGGTGATTGGGAAAATACAAGTGAAAAACAATCATTAATAAAAGCAAATTATACAGGTGGTGAATTAATTTTACCTCATGTTCCACCAATTTATTCAAATTTACCAGAACTATATCATATGCAAATTGGATTTGAAACTACTGGTTTATTAAATGATGATTTATATTCATTAGCAACATTACAAAAATTATTAGGTGGTGGTTCTTCATTTTCAGCTGGTGGACCTGGTAAAGGTATGTTTTCAAGATTATATACTCAAGTTTTAAATAAAAATCCATATGTTGAAAATTGTGTATGTTTTAATCATTCATATATTGATTCTGGATTATTTGGTATAACGTTAAGTTTAATACCTCAAGCAGGACATTATTCATCACAAATCATTTGTGAAGAATTAGCTCAAATATTAGATGGTAGAAATGGTATAAATGAACGTGAATTTAAAAGAGCTAAAAATCAATTAATTAGTAGTTTATTAATGAATGTTGAAAGTAGATTATCTAAATTAGAAGATTTAGGTAGACAAATTCAAGTACAAGGTAAAATTACAACAATTGATGAAATGGTTACAAAAATTGAAAATTTATCAATTAAAGATGTTACTAAAGTTGCTGAAAAAGTTTTAACTGGTAATGTTGTTACTTCAGGTACAAGTTCTGGATTACCTTCAGTTGCAATGCAAGGTGAAAGAGAAGTATTTGGAGATGTTGAATATATTTTAAGAAGATATGGATTAGGGAAATTTAAAGGTGAATTAAATGAACCAAGAAGTTTTGCTAAATTGTAAATAGGGTATCTTTTAATGTATATTTTCACGTAATTCTAAAAGTTCTTGTTTTAAAAGTAAAATATTTTCTTTCATTTCATTATTTTCTCTTTCAAATGTTTTCAATTGTAAATCTTTATCAACATTTTCATTATGAAGTATATCAATTGAACTTTTATAATGATTAATTTTATTTTGATAATCAAAATTCTCATCATTATATTTTTTAGATAATTGACTTTCATTTTCAACTCGTATTTCTAATGATTGTAATGTTCTTTGAAGTGTTTTAATTGTTTTCTCTTGTTCAAATTTTTCATTATTTATAGTATCTAAATTCTTATTCAAGGTTTTACATTTATCTTCCCAATATTTAAGTTGTTCATTTGAATATAATTTTTCTTCAAGATTTGAAACTTTATCTGCCAATTCTTTATTTGTCTTTTTCAATGATAAATTTTCTTGATTTGTTACAAGTAAATCATTTCTTAATTTTTGTTGATCTTTGTATTCACTTGTTGATGATAATTTACTTTGATTTAATTCTCTTTGTATTGCTTCTGAATCTTCACGTTGATTTTCTAAATGTTTTTTCAAAAATGATAATTCAGATTTGGTTTGATCTAATGAAGTTGATTTATTATCAAAATCTAAATTTAATTTAAATAATTTATCTTCTAGAGTTTCTTTATCTGTTAATAATTTATCTCTTTGAGTTGATATTTCATCTACCAATTCTTTTAATCCAATAACTTGTTTATTGAAATTATTAATCTTTCGTTCATTGATGATTTTTTCATTTTCCAACGTTCTTGTTTTATCAGTTAATTGTAGAATCTTACCTTCTAATTCTTCTTCTTTTAATATAGAATCATCTAATTGATTTTCTAAATTTTGTTTTAATAAATTTGTTTCTTGTAAATCTAATTCTAATTTCTTATTTTCTTTAATTAATACAGTTTCATTTTCAGTTTTGAAATTCAAATCTTTATGTAAATTTCTAATTTCTTCTTTTAATTTTTCATTTGCTTCTTTATTTTCATAATTTGCAACATGGTATGCTAATTTATCCTTTGTATCTTTTAAATCTTGTTGAAGTTTTTCAATTGAATGATTTTTATCTTGAATTTGTTCTTCTAATTTACTTGTTTTAACTCTGAAATCTTTAATTAATATTTCACTGGTTCTTAATTCTTCTTTAATTAATAAAAGTTGTGATTTATATTCATTTAATTCTTTAGTTGCAATTTCTTCATGTCTTTTTGAAATAGTTACTGCAGATTCAGCCAATTCTAATTTCTTATAATACTCATCTGATCTCTTTTTAAAAACAGTTAAATTTTCAGATAAATCTTCATTTTTCTTTATCAAATTATCATATTTCACTTTAAATTGAGCTAATTCATGTTCATAATCATCTAAACCAGTTTTAAAATTCAGTTGTTTAACCTGATATAATTCATCTTCACTTTCTCGAAGTAATGATTTTAATCTCAATATTTCAGATTTCGAAGTTCCCAATTCTTCTCTTGTCAATTTTAATGTCTTGGAAATATCTTGATATATCTGTACAAAATCTTGACTTACACCTCTTAATGCATGCATACTACCAAAACTTTCACTTCTTGTTAATAATTCCGGAGTTGGACCATTTGTAACTAAATCTTGTAATTTTAATTCAAGATTATTAACTCTAGTTTGTGCTTCTTTATATTTCTTTTCATAATCATCAATTGAATTCAACCCTCTTGAACTTTGTACTTTATTCAATTTCTTTTGTAATTCGATAGCATAATTTTCAGCACGTTGGAAATTTCCTTGTTCTTGTTGTAATTGTAATTTCAAATCATTTATCTCTTTATTTAAATTATCAACTGTACCAATGATGTTTCGTTCACCAATAGCTAATGATCTTCTTTTTGGTGTTAAATCTGTAGAAAGTAAAGAACCACTCATAACTCTTTCCTTTAACATTTGCAATTCTTCAACTAATTTTCTATTTTCAAATTTTTCTTTCCTAAGAGCTGCACCATTTTCATTAAGTTTAAATTTCATATGAGTAAATTCTTCCATAAATTGTGGATCAAAATTTTCTTTCTCAGATAATTGATTTTGAAGATGTAATATTTGAGTTTTTAAACTTTCAGTTTTTTCTTTAGATTCAGCTACTCTTTTTAATTGTTCCAGTTTCAAAACATTCAATTGAGCTGTGAGTGATTCAACTTCTCCAGCATGTTTGGAAGTAATTGCAGTTTCGTTTGTCAGAATTTTCAACTTTAAACTAGAAATTTCTTCTTTCAACTCTTGAATTTCTTTTTTACAATCAGCCAATTCATTGTTCTTTTTATCAACCTTCTGTTTCAAAGTTGATATTTTCTCTTTTGCTTCATCAATTTTTGAATCATACTTCTTTTTGCTTGATTCATGAAGTGCTAATTTATCTTTCAATGATGATATCTCACCTTTAGTATCAACTAATTCCTTTTGTCTTTGGGTATGTTCAACTAATTTATCTTTATATGACTTCAATTCATTGGTAACAGTAACTAATTTATTATTCACATCAAGAAGTTCTTTTGCTTTAGCTTCATGTTTATCTTCTACTTCCAAAGATTTATTAGTTAACTTGCTTTGTTGCACTTTCAATTCATCATTTAGTAGTTGCAAATCTTTTACCTTTGTTTCAAGATCAGTGAATTTCTTATTTGATTTATTTTCTTCACTTTTATATTTAGCTAAGAAAGTATCTTTTTCTTTTATAATATTGGTGGTTGATATAATTTCATCTTCCAATTTGTTAATTTGATCTCTCAATTTCTCATTATCATTCTCTAATCCTTTTTGTAATTTCTCTTTATCTTTTAATTTTATTGTCAAATCTTGTATCTCTTTAGTATCCAATACTTTAACTGAATCTTCCAATAGAGGTTTGATATGATGAAATAATTGTAACCATGGAGATGAATTCTCAATATTTCGCATGGTTTTAGCAATCACCGTAGCTGCTTGAATTTCTTTAATCTTTTGTCTGATATTCTTACGTACAATATTACCTTTTATAACTTTTTGAAGATCTGTAAATATAGTTTTTAAACTTAAATCTCTTGCTGCTTCTAATTGACCAAGAATACCATTTTTGAAAAATATTTTAGTTAATCCAATTCGATAAGTATCTGGATCTAATCTTTTCAATATCAATTCACAATTTGTTTTTGAACTTTTTGTAAAAATTTCATCACTAATAATTGAATATCTAGAAAGAAATTCATCAAACATCATTCTATTTGGATATCCTGCTCTTGTAATTCTTATACCTTCCAAGACACCATTACATCTCAATTGATTTAATACTAAACTTTTATTAAATTTATTTGGTTTCTTTTCTAGATTTGGTAAAATACATCTCACAAAATGTGGTTCTGTTGATTCAAGTTGACCCATTAATTCATTTAATTGATCTTTATGCTTCTGTGATGCTGTTTTCAATTTAGATCTCTTATCTTGAATATTTGGATCATCGTTAAACAAATTTACAATGAATGGATTATTTGAATTCACTAACAATGCAAGAATATTTTCACTAACTGGATCTGTGTTTTTCTGTAGCCAATTATCAACATTATATTCAACATTACCGGCATAATGATGGATTATAAACCCACTCTTAAACTTATTTTCAGAAAATTTCTTATTTGATTTGAAACTTGTACTTAATCTCTCCATAAATGATTTGTCAGAAGACTTAGGCATTAAACATTCTTCATCTAATAATTTCAATACCCCCATTGGTTGTTTTGTTTCTATCAAATCTATTGTTGGTTGTAAATCCTGACCAAAATCAATAAACTCCCATTGTATGTCTTCTTTCAAATATTCACTTTGTTCTAGTATAAAAGAATGATGATTGAAAAATTGTTGTAATTTTTCATTTGTATAATTAATACATAATTGTTCAAATGAATTCACATCGAATATTTCAAAACCTGCAATATCTAAAACTCCAATATAATTACCTTCTTCACCATTAAGTATTTCATTAATTTTGGAAATAATAAATTGAAATAATTTTTCATACAAGTATTTTGCAAAAGCATCAATTGTAAATTTAACTTCAGTTGGTTTTTTAGATTTTGTAACAAATTCTCTACCTGCTTTAACTTTTGGTTTGATAAAATTTTCAACTAATTTCAGTTTGTCTATACCAAGTAATTCAGCTATTTTTTCAATTGGTGAGTCTCTGGTAAAATTGGCTTGCTCACTTTTCCAAGATATAAAGTCAAGATTTCCTAAATGTAGAACAACAGCAAGAATTTGATAAATAAAGTTAATCTCCTCAGTACTAAATTCCATAATTTTAAAACCTTCAACTAATAAATTAAAATCTTTAAAATCATCAACGTTAATGCTTATATCATTCAAATATTTATATGTTGACAAATCTTTATTTAGTCCAAGATCTGACAAATTCTCATATCCTTTTAAAAATTGATAAAATATATGATAATTTCTTTCATATTTTGCTTGTGATACAACTCTAGATTTTTCTAGTAAATAATAATCAATAGTTGCACCCGTTATATCTCCAGTTTCATCAAAAAATATTTTCACAAATTTCCCAAATCTAGATGAGTTGTTGTTTTTAATTGTCTTTGCATTACCAAAACTTTCAAGTATAGGGTTAGCTTGTAAAATCTTAATATCAATATTGTTTTCATTTTCTTTAATTGATGAATAATATTGAATAATTTTCTTGGTGTTTTCAGTTTTACCAGCACCACTTTCCCCTGTAACTAAAATTGATTGATCTTTTCGATTACTTAGTAAATTTTTAAATGTATTTTCTGCAATGGAATAAATGTGAGGAGGATTATTTGCTCTTTTATGATAATCTTTAGCTGAATTATAAATTGGTAATGATTTATATGGATTGATGGCTACTAAAAAAAGACCTGAATATGTATATATCAAATTATCACTATATCTCAATTTCAAGTTATGTATCACTGAAGCTTCATTTAAATGGGTCAACTCAGCCATATCGTTACATTTGTCAAATTGGGTTGGGTTACATGGTTGTAATAAATCTTGATTCACTATTCTTTCTTGATGATCAATTTTCACTTTCACTTTATTGTTGTCTAGATATTCATGAACGTATCCTTTTACGAATACATCCGTGTCATTCGGCACCCATACCCAATTCTTGATATCAGACATTGTTTGCCAGAAATAACTGAGATCAAAAAATTGTTTTGTTTTCGGCCAAATCTGTAATCTTGCATATATGCAGGATTTTGAGATCTCAATTTTAGGCTGCAAAATTAATCTATACTGTAAATTATATTCATCTTGAGCTTTACTTTCCTAATTCAAAAATATTTAAAAGCTATAATATTTTGTCAAATTTATTACACATGAAATAATTTTATCAAAAAAATATGAAATAATTACAGCAATTCTAAGTTTTTATTATTTAGATCACAACTTTTTATATTAATTATCTATTGCTTTTAAAAACAGTATATGTGTAATAGAACAGGTAATGAAAAATTTGGCAGTCATATTTAATCTATTTTTATTTCTATACAAAATCGATTTAGAATGAAACCACATTAGTTTCAGTGGTATTTTTCCATTGAGCGAATCCAATACGTTCAGATTCATAATCAACTGCGATATACATATATCTGAAAAAGTGAGCACCTAATAAAGCCGTGGTTCCATTATTAACAGAATGATAGCAGTGCTCACCTTTTTGGTCTGGAAGTACAAAAAATTTCAAAGGTAAAGTAAGCTTTTACCATTGATTGAATATTCAATAGTTTTTCCTTCTAAAGCGGAACAGTTAAGTAACATTATTTTTATATTATAATTTGATTCATTTGCATACAATATCTAATGTTCTGAAAAAGCAGGTTCTGGTAAAAAACCGTAAGCAGCACCACTATCAATAGTATAAATTTTATTGAGGGTAATGTTTTTTCCATTTAAAATCATATAATCTGCGTGACCTTGAATATTTGTATCTTTAATAAAGTGCCAACTGAAATCATCGACTTTTGCTTTATCATATCCTCCTAAATGAAATTTACCAAGTGTGGTTCTATCACCTAAGAAAAAGGAAAAAGCAGGTTTTTAATTAATCCTTGATCGTATGCTGACCAAGCAACATTTTTTGACTCTTTTGTGGTGCATGACCTATACCTAATAACCCTCTATTGTTGTATTCACTTTCTAAATTATCAACAAATGAAATGTTTTTGATATTAAAGCCATTGATGGAAAATTGATCAGAAACAAACTCACCAGTGTAATATGGACCACCAAAGATACTGGTTGTATTTTTACCTGATCTAACAACTGTAGTTGATTTGCTTGAATCGTAAATTCCATTGAGTTTACAATCCAGGTCACCAATACAATCCGCACGTGAATCAATGACATGTACATAGTACAGCCCTGTGTCTAAAGTAAGGGAAACAGGGTCTTTGTTTGAACCAACCTCAACTTCAAGCGTGTAGCAACCATTATAATTAATAAATTCATCATTGGAACGTCCAGAACCTCTTTTATCTAAACCAGAGCCAAGAATATCAAATGATTGGACCTGAATATCACTTTTCTTTGTCAAAAATAATGCATTTGAAGCTGACAAGCAAGTTAAAGCAGTTAAAATCTGAGACAACATGTTTGAATTTTCCAAAAAATCAAAGGTAAATTGTCAAATTTATATACCTGAGCTATATTTGAGATGAGAATACACTTCTGAAGTCAACAAAAATGTTACATAGCCAAAAATTAACCCGTTGGCACTATTATTATTGTTGGAATACGACTGAAAATAATAGTGATAATAATACAATAAAGCATAATCTAGTTTTTGGTTCATAACTAATTTGTTCATAACTATTGACTGGAAATAAGAAAAAAAAATCGTAAATGCGATAAAAATTAATAAATTGAAGACATTCGTTTCAAACATGAAACGTTATATTGTTTGAATTGCTTATTCAAATTTTGGTATTCAAATGTATATATATACTTGATAATTTGATGTTACACATCTTTTTCTTGGTAATTCTAAATGTTTTGAAATCCCCATGTTATTGATTCGGTTTTGAAATATAACTTTACTCGAAGTAAGGTCTACATTCAAAATGCAAACGAATCACTCGTATTTCATTGGTTGTATGTTGATAATTTTTGATTTCTCAATTACAATATCAATATTCAAGCGATAATGCATTTTTCTTAGTTGTCAACATGGAAATGAAAATTCTGCATCAACAAAGTTTTCAAATAAAATTTCAAATGTATATGAAACATAATTACAAAGAAATGAGATAAATTAGATAAGCAATTAATTCAGAAAATAAATATCGAACTTGAAGTAGCCCAGAGAGCACCTCATATTCTTAGAATTGATATGTTTCGACTAAAAGATTTTCACAGAATAAAAATTTAATAATATAGGAGTAAAACTTCTCTTTTGGTTTGTAGAAAGAATTAGTTTATTTCTTTAAACGCCCATAACCAAGAAGTTTTTGAAAGTGATAAATCCGTTCTTCTTGATCAAATTAATAATTTTCTAGTAGAAATTAGTAAGATCATAACCGTTTCATCTAAGAATGTGATTGGAAAAATTTAAACAAGGATTCTCAAGTTTGATTGATAGAGAGTTTAAAATGTGACTTATAAAAACTAAAAACAACTGACAATTATTATCATATAGTAATCAAAGTCTTTAAATAATTTCACGTTATGTACATTTTCAACAACTAAAATTGGCCCTTTTTGCAGGCTATCCTTATATCGGACCAAATTTGTTGCTCGTGGACGTGTTTTCACATTCATCCTTGATGGAAATGAGATTGTTTTTCAATGGAGCATCATATTTACATTTCGGCAAGTATTTTCTTGACAAAAGTCATTTCAAGTGGTGAAATTCATTCACGGGGTGATTTATTTGATGAAGTTAAAAAAATTTTACAACAAGATATTGATGAAAATTATTGCAACGACAAATTTAATAAATTTATTGAAGCTTTGGGTTATAGTCATAAAGATGTTTATTGTATTCCAGTAAAAGAAAATGAATCAAATGTTACAAGAAATAAACAGAGTTTGTTGAAAAAAACAGAAACTTTAATTACAATGTCTTTAAACAATTTGATAATATCAATAAAGAGAATGGAATTAAAAATATGGCTTCAATCACTGTTGAAGGGTTTTCTTGTACAAATACAATAAAACTAATAAAAAATGTGAGCAGAGAAGTAAAATTTAGCATATTTGATAATGATTTAACTGGATTTCAGAGTTTTAAACAATATCATGAAATAAACAAAACTTTAAAGCATATAACTTTGAGAAAAAACAATGTCCAAAATTGTACATTTGATGCTGTTGCTGAACAGTCATCGAGAGATATTACTTCAAATTCATTATACAAAGATATTATTCAATGTTGAGCCCAATTTAGTTTTGATTCAAAAGGTGTTGGTTTAATTGAAGGGTACCCAGATCTTCTATCCAGGGTTTTCACAGTTTTAAAAACAGCATCTCATATTTATAGAGAAAGTTTTGCTAAATCTGATTAACTCATAAAGATATAAAACTTAAATTACAGTTGTTTTAAATTAACTTTTGAATAATAAATAAAAATTACTCTTGATGAACTTGCAACAAAACAGGCCATTACCTCGAAATTAGAAATGTATATCTCAAGTATAAATACAACATGGTAATATTGACTTAATTTTAATCGTTACAACTAACAAGTCGTTTTTTTATATAAATGAGTTATCTCGATGGCAAAACAAAAAATGTATTGAATTAAAAAATTGCGAGTATAGATGGATAAATAATCAATATAATACATCAATATTAAATTGAGGTTCTATCAGGAACAATTGTACTATGTTATAGAAAGTAATAAACAATGTTTGAAAAAAAAATGTACAAAAATATTTTGTAGAAATTAATGTGAAATAATAAAAATTGCTTGCTTTTGCTTTTTAACTTTTTAAGCTTTTCAATCAATTGATATTTAATAGTTTATTTGATTCAAACATGGCTCAAATCCAGTTATATAATAATAGTGAACTTAATTATTTGAATTCAAATCAAATTCATCATATAAAAATCATCATTTTTGGTCAAAAAAACATTGAAATGTAAAAATATCTTTAAAACGTAAAATTAGTTTTTAAGACGAATCCAAACTTTGAACACTGAATGTAGTGTCTTAAATAAATCAATAAAAGTATATAAATGATCAATTTAATAGTATATCATTGTTGAAAGTCCAAATATCTCAATTTTGAAATCTAATATGGTTTGGCGAAAAGCGCAATAAAAATAAGACCCGGACACCAATACGTAGCATAATAACGCGTTTTGCTGAATATTTACGAGCGAAAAAAAAGTTTTTACCGATATACAGTAAAAATGCGAAATCGCAATCTTACGTAATCACTTAATAATTAGCGCGTAACTTAATCTACGGTGAAGTTCGGTATTTAGAAACAAACCAAGTACACTACTTTCGTGATAGTGCGAATAGTTTCATTGAAATTTTTATAGAAAATGAACGAATATACTTTACTTTACTCATTCTAGATTTAATCCATTCATTATATTATATACAAGCCATAAGATGGAATTTAAAAAGAGCTCTAAAGATCAAACTGATAAAGATATGATAAGGAATGTCGGCTAATTAAAAACGTTTGTACATGATTTGTTTCAACCTATTGTTTAATTATAATGTTTGCAGGAAATTTTAATATTGACAATGCTAACTGATGGGTTTTGGCTCAATTTAAGCAAATAAAAAAAAGGAAAAAGTCATTGTATAATTGACTCAGGCGATTATTAAATCATAGTATCATTTTTTAAAACTATATCTATTTGGCAATTGCAAAAATAACAATTAATACCAGCCTTAAATAACGCAAATGGTCCAGCCAGTAAGTACTAATTTCAAGAATTATATTAATATAAATTTTTTTTTTTGACGTATATTATTTTCTAACAATTTTGTCTAAAATTTTAGAAAAAGTGGTCAATTTTTTTAAAATTGTTTGAAATCAGGAAATTTGCATAATTTTTTTTATGAAAATTTTTTTTAAATTAGATTTTAACATCCAAAAATAGAATTTACAGTTTTTGACATTGTCATTTGTTAAAATATAATCACATTCAAATAATTTGATGGTTATGATGCTACAACATTTTTATGCTTGAGTTGCACCCACGCATCAATATACTTTTTGAATTTTTCAATTTTTTTCTAAACCGACATTTTCATATTGAGACACGGAGCGACATTTTCAGGTGAATATTTTTGTGGTGTCAAAGCTATTGAAATATGTATAATCGAATCAATGATTATAAAAGTTTGCAAGATCTAAAACAGAATTAGTTACTACGAGTTGATCAGACTCAATTATTTTTTCTATTTGAAAATTGAATTCTTATTAGAAGAGCCTCATGTGTTTTAAATATGCTTGTATAATTATAAAAAGTAAGAATAAGGTATGTTTTTTTAAATATGAAAATAATCCTGCGGTAAGGTCACAAGTAACAATTGAAATAAGAAAAAGGCTTAAAGCTAGATCTATACTTTTTTTGAATTTTGCAGCAATTTGGATTAATGTCTGTGGATGATTGTGGCTAATGCCTGTATTTCAAGGTACATATGCATGTTTACGATTAACGCGCAAAATATACGAGAACACCGCGTTAGTGATTTAGTGCGGTGCGGGTGTTTTAACGTAAGAAAAAGATGCAATAAACACTTGAGGTAAGGATGCAATAAACACTTGAGGTAAGGATGCAATAAACGCTTGAGGTAAGGATGCAATAAACACTTGAGGTAAGGATGCAATAAACACTTGAGGTAAGGATGCAATAAACACTTGAGGTAAGGATGCAATAAACACTTGAGGTAAGGATGCAATAAACAC